>JAWDGP010007924.1:0-77500 GCA_033675545.1 Elysia crispata
CTCCGCTCTATTAATTCAGTCTGTCTCTCCCTCCTGCTGTCCTCCCCTCTATTAATTCAGTCTGTCTTTCCCTCCGTCTGTCCTCCCTCTATTAATTCAGTCTGTCTTTCCCTCCTTCTGTCCTCCGCTCTATTAATTCAGTCTGTCTTTCCCCTCCTTCTGTCCTCCCCTCTATTAATTCAGTCTGTCTTTCCCCTCCTTCTGTCGTCCTCCGCTCTATTAATTCAGTCTGTCTTTCCTCCTTCTGTCCTCCCCTCTATTAATTCAGTCTGTCTTTCCTCCTTCTGTCCCTCCCCATTAATTCAGTCTGTCTTTCTCCCTCCTTCTGTCCCTCCCCTCTATTAATTCAGTCTGTCTCTCTCCCTCCTTCTGTCCCTCCCCTCTATTAATTCAGTCTGTCTTTCTCCCTCCTTCTGTCCTCCCTCTATTAATTCAGTCTGTCTCTCTCCCCTCCTTCTGTCCTCCCCTCTATTAATTCAGTCTGTCTTTCTCCTCCTTCTGTCCTCCCCTCTATTAATTCAGTCTGTCTTCCTCCTTCTGTCCTCCCCTCTAATAATTCAGTCTCTCTCTCCTCCTTCTGTCCTCCCCTCTATTAATTCAGTCTGTCTTTCTCCCTCCTTCTGTCTCCTCCCCTCTATTAATTCAGTCTGTCTTTCCCTCCTTCTGTCCCCTCCTGTCTTTCCCTCCTTCTGTCCTCTCCTCTATTAAATCAGTCTGTCTTTCCCTCCTTCTGTCCTCCCCTCTATTAATTCAGTCTGTCTTTCTCCCTCCTTCTGTCCTCCCCTCTATTAATTCAGTCTGTCTCTCCCTCCTTCTGTCCTCCCCTCTATTAATTCAGTCTGTCTCTCCCTCCTTCTGTCCTCCCCTGTATTAATTCAGTCTGTCTCTTCCTCCTTCTGTCCTCCTCTCTATTAATTCAGTCTGTCTTTCCCTCCTTCTGTCCTCCCCTCTATTAATTCAGTCTGTCTTTCCCTCCTTCTGTCCTCCGCTCTATTAATTCAGTCTGTCTTTCCCTCCTTCTGTCCTCCCCTCTATTAATTCAGTCTGTCTTTCCCTCCTTCTGTCCTCCCCTCTATTAATTCAGTCTGTCTTTCCCTCCTTCTGTCCTCCCCTCTATTAATTCAGTCTGTCTTTCCCTCCTTCTGTCCTCCCCTCTATTAATTCAGTCTGTCTTTCCCTCCTTCTGTCCTCCCCTCTATTAATTCAGTCTGTCTTTCCCTCCTTCTGTCCTCCCCTCTATTAATTCAGTCTGTCTTTCCCTCCTTCTGTCCTCCCCTCTATTAATTCAGTCTGTCTTTCCCTCCTTCTGTCCTCCCCTCTATTAATTCAGTCTATCTTTCCCTCCTTCTGTCCTCCCCTCTATTAATTCAGTCTGTTTTTCCCTTCTTCTGTCCTCCCCTCTATTAATTCAGTCTGTCTCTCTCCCTCCTTCTGTCCTCCCCTCTATTAATTCAGTCTGTCTTTCTCCCTCCTTCTCTCCTCCCCTCTATTAATTCAGTCTGTCTTTCCCTCCTTTTGTCCTCCCCTCTATTAATTCAGTCTGTCTTTCTCCCTCCTTCTGTCCTCCCCTCTATTAATTCAGTCTGTCTTTCCCTCCTTCTGTCCTCCCCTCTATTAATTCAGTCTGTCTTTCCCTCCTTCTGTCCTCCGCTCGATTATTTCAGTCTGTCTTTCCCTCCTTCTGTCCTATCCTCTATTAATTAAATCTGTCTTTCCCTCCTTCTGTCCTCCCCTCTATTAATTCAATCTGTCTTTCCCTCCTTCTGTCCTCCCCTCTATTAATTCAGTCTGTCTTTCCCTCCTTCTGTCCTCCGCTCTATTAATTCAGTCTGTCTTTCCCTCCTGCTGTCCTCCCCTCTATTAATTCAATCTGTCTTTCCCTCCGTCTGTCCTCCCCTCTATTAATTCAGTCTGTCTTTCCCTCCTTCTGTCCTCCGCTCTATTAATTCAGTCTGTCTTTCCCTCCGTTTGTCCTCCCCTCTATTAATTCAGTCTGTCTTTCACTCCTTCTGTCCTCCGCTCTATTAATTCAGTCTGTCTTTCCCTCCTTCTGTCCTCCCCTCTATTAATTCAGTCTGTCTTTCCCTCCTTCTGTCCTCCGCTCTATTAATTTAGTCTGTCTTTCCCTCCTTCTGTCCTCCGCTCTATTAATTCAGTCTGTCTTTCCCTCCTTCTGTCCTCCCCTCTATTAATTCAGTCTGTCTTTCCCTCCTTCTGTCCTCCCCTCTATTAATTCAGTCTGTCTCTCTCCCTCAATCTGTCCTCCCCTCTATTAATTCAGTCTGTCTTTCTCCCTCCTTCTGTCCTCCCCTCTATTAATTCAGTCTGTCTCTCTCCCTCCTTCTGTCCTCCCCTCTATTAATTCAGTCTGTCTTTCTCCCTCCTTCTGTCCTCCCCTCTATTAATTCAGTCTGTCTTTCCCTCCTTCTGTCCTCCCCTCTAATAATTCAGTCTGTCTCTCCCTCCTTCTGTCCTCCCCTCTATTAATTCAGTCAATCTTTCTCCCTCCTTCTGTCCTCCCCTCTATTAATTCAGTCTGTCTTTCCCTCCTTCTGTCCTCCCCTCTATTAATTCAGTCTGTCTCTCTCCCTCCTTCTGTCCTCCCCTCTATTAATTCAGTCTGTCTTTCCCTCCTTCTGTCCTCCCCTCTATTAATTCAGTCTGTCTTTCCCTCCTTCTGTCCTCCGCTCTATTAATTCAGTCTCTCTCTCTCCCTCCTTCTGTCCTCCCCTCTATTAATTCAGTCTGTCTTTCCCTCCTTCTGTCCTCCCCTCTATTAATTCAGTCTGTCTTTCCCTCCTTCTGTCCTCCCCTCTATTAATTCAGTCTGTCTTTCCCTCCTTCTGTCCTCCCCTCTATTAATTCAGTCTGTCTTTCCCTCCTTCTGTCCTCCCCTCTATTTATTCAGTCTGTCTTTCCCTCCTTCTGTCCTCCCCTCTATTAATTCAGTCTGTCTTTCCCTCCTTCTGTCCTCCCCTCTATTAATTCAGTCTGTCTTTCCCTCCTTCTGTCCTCCCCTCTATTAAGTCAGTCTGTCTTTCCCTCCTTCTGTCCTCCGCTCTATTAATTTAGTCTGTCTTTCCCTCCTTCTGTCCTCCGCTCTATTAATTCAGTCTGTCTTTCCCTCCTTCTGTCCTCCCCTCTATTAATTCAGTCTGTCTTTCCCTCCTTCTGTCCTCCCCTCTATTAATTCAGTCTGTCTCTCTCCCTCCTTCTGTCCTCCCCTCTATTAATTCAGTCTGTCTTTCTCCCTCCTTCTGTCCTCCCCTCTATTAATTCAGTCTGTCTCTCTCCCTCCTTCTGTCCTCCCCTCTATTAATTCAGTCTGTCTCTCACTCCTTCTGTCCTCCGCTCTATTAATTCAGTCTGTCTTTCCCTCCTTCTGTCCTCCCCTCTATTAATTCAATCTGTCTTTCCCTCCGTCTGTCCTCCCCTCTATTAATTCAGTCTGTCTTTCCCTCCTTCTGTCCTCCCCTCTATTAATTCAGTCTGTCTTTCCCTCCTTCTGTCCTCCGCTCTATTAATTCAGTCTGTATTTCCCTCCTTCTGTCCTCCCCTCTATTAATTCAATCTGTCTTTCCCTCCTTCTGTCCTCCCCTCTATTAATTCAGTCTGTCTTTCCCTCCTTCTGTCCTCCGCTCTAATAATTCAGTCTGTCTTTCCCTCCGTCTGTCCTCCCCTCTATTAATTCAATCTGTCTTTCCCTCCGTCTGTCCTCCCCTCTATTAATTCAGTCTGTCTTTCCCTCCGTCTGTCCTCCCCTCTATTAATTCAATCTGTCTTTCCCTCCTTCTGTCCTCCCCTCTATTAATTCAGTCTGTCTTTCCCTCCGTCTGTCCTCCCCTCTATTAATTCAGTCTGTCTCTCACTCCTTCTGTCCTCCGCTCTATTAATTCAGTCTGTCTTTCCCTCCTTCTGTCCTCCCCTCTATTAATTCAATCTGTCTTTCCCTCCGTCTGTCCTCCCCTCTATTAATTCAGTCTGTCTTTCCCTCCTTCTGTCCTCCGCTCTATTCATTCAGTCTGTCTTTCCCTCCTTCTGTCCTCCGCTCTATTAATTCAGTCTGTCTTTCCCTCCTTCTGTCCTCCCCTCTATTAATTCAGTCTGTCTTTCCCTCCTTCTGTCCTGTCCTCTATTAATTCAATCTGTCTTTCCCTCCTTCTGTCCTCCCCTCTATTAATTCAATCTGTCTTTCCCTCCTTCTGTCCTCCCCTCTATTAATTCAGTCTGTCTTTCCCTCCTTCTGTCCTCCGCTCGATTATTTCAGTCTGTCTTTCCCTCCTTCTGTCCTGTCCTCTATTAATTAAATCTGTCTTTCCCTCCTTCTGTCCTCCCCTCTATTAATTCAATCTGTCTTTCCCTCCTTCTGTCCTCCCCTCTATTAATTCAGTCTGTCTTTCCCTCCTTCTGTCCTCCGCTCTATTAATTCAGTCTGTCTTTCCCTCCTGCTGTCCTCCCCTCTATTAATTCAATCTGTCTTTCCCTCCGTCTGTCCTCCCCTCTATTAATTCAGTCTGTCTTTCCCTCCTTCTGTCCTAAGCTCTATTAATTCAGTCTGTCTTTCCCTCCGTTTGTCCTCCCCTCTATTAATTCAGTCTGTCTTTCACTCCTTCTGTCCTCCGCTCTATTAATTCAGTCTGTCTCTCACTCCTTCTGTCCTCCCCTCTATTAATTCAGTCTGTCTTTCCCTCCTTCTGTCCTCCGCTCTATTAATTTAGTCTGTCTTTCCCTCCTTCTGTCCTCCGCTCTATTAATTCAGTCTGTCTTTCCCTTCTTCTGTCCTCCCTCTATTAATTCAGTCTGTCTTTCACTCCTTCTGTCCTCCCCTCTATTAATTCAGTCTGTCTCTCTCTCCCTATGTCTCCCCCCCTCTATAAATTGTGTCTGTTTTTCTCCCTCCTTCTGTCCTCCCCTCTATTAATTCAGTCTGTCTCTCTCCCTCCTTCTGTCCTCCCCTCTATTAATTCAGTCTGTCTCTCTCCCTCCTTCTGTCCTCCCCTCTATTAATTCAGTCTGTCTTTCTCCCTCCTTCTGTCCTCCCCTCTATTAATTCAGTCTGTCTTTCCCTACTTCTGTCCTCCCCTCTAATAATTCAGTCTGTCTCTCCCTCCTTCTGTCCTCCCCTCTATTAATTCAGTCTGTCTTTCTCCCTCCTTCTGTCCTCCCCTCTATTAATTCAGTCTGTCTTTCCCTCCTTCTGTCCTCCCCTCTATTAATTCAGTCTGTCTCTCTCCCTCCTTCTGTCCTCCCCTCTATTAATTCAGTCTGTCTTTCCCTCCTTCTGTCCTCCCCTCTATTAATTCAGTCTGTCTTTCCCTCCTTCTGTCCTCCGCTCTATTAATTCAGTCTCTCTCTCCCTCCTTCTGTCCTCCCCTCTATTAATTCAGTCTGTCTTTCCCTCCTTCTGTCCTCCCCTCTATTAATTCAGTCTGTCTCTCCCTCCTTCTGTCCTCCCCTCTATTAATTCAGTCTGTCTTTCCCTCCTTCTGTCCTCCCCTCTATTAATTCAGTCTGTCTTTCCCTCCTTCTGACCTCCCCTCAATAAATTCAGTCTGTCTTTCCCTCCTTCTGTCCTCCCCTCTATTAATTCAGTCTGTCTTTCCCTCCTTCTGTCCTCCCCTCTATTAATTCAGTCTGTCTTTCCCTCCTTCTGTCCTCCCCTCTATTAATTCAGTCTGTCTTTCCCTCCTTCTGTCCTCCCCTCTATTAATTCAGTCTGTCTTTCCCTCCTTCTGTCCTCCCCTCTATTAATTCAGTCTGTCTTTCCCTCCTTCTGTCCTCCCCTCTATTAATTCAGTCTGTCTTTCCCTCCTTTTGTCCTCCCCTCTATTAATTCAGTCTGTCTTTCCCTCCTTCTGTCCTCCCTCTATTAATTCAGTCTGTCTTTCCCTCCTTCTGTCCTCCCCTCTATTAATTCAGTCTGTCTTTCCCTCCTTCTGTCCTCCGCTCTATTAATTCAGTCTGTCTCTTACTCCTTCTGTCCTCCCTCTATTAATTCAGTCTGTCTTTCCCTCCTTCTGTCCTCCCCTCTATTAATTCAGTCTGTCTTTCCCTCCTTCTGTCCTCCGCTCTATTAATTCAGTCTGTCTTTCCCTCCTTCTGTCCTCCCCTCTATTAATTCAGTCTGTCTTTCCCTCCTTCTGTCCTCCGCTCTATTAATTCAGTCTGTCTCTCACTCCTTCTGTCCTCCCCTCTATTAATTCAGTCTGTCTTTCCCTCCTTCTGTCCTCCCCTCTATTAATTCAGTCTGTCTTTCCCTCCTTCTGTCCTCCGCTCTATTAATTCAGTCTGTCTTTCCCTCCTTCTGTCCTCCCCTCTATTAATTCAGTCTGTCTTTCCCTCCTTCTGTCCTCCGCTCTATTAATTCAGTCTGTCTTTCCCTCCTTCTGTCCTCCCCTCTATTAATTCAGTCTGTCTTTCCCTCCTTCTGTCCTCCGCTCTATTAATTCAGTCTGTCTTTCCCTCCTTCTGTCCTCCGCTCTATTAATTCAGTCTGTCTTTCCCTCCTTCTGTCCTCCCCTCTATTAATTCAGTCTGTCTTTCCCTCCTTCTGTCCTCCCCTCTATTAATTCAGTCTGTCTCTCTCCCTCCTTCTGTCCTCCCCTCTATTAATTCAGTCTGTCTTTCTCCCTCCTTCTGTCCTCCCCTCTATTAATTCAGTCTGTCTCTCTCCCTCCTTCTGTCCTCCCCTCTATTAATTCAGTCTGTCTTTCTCCCTCCTTCTGTCCTCCCCTCTATTAATTCAGTCTGTCTTTCCCTCCTTCTGTCCTCCCCTCTATTAATTCAGTCTGTCTTTCCCTCCTTCTGTCCTCCCCTCTATTAATTCAGTCTGTCTTTCCCTCCTTCTGTCCTCCCCTCTATTAATTCAGTCTGTCTTTCCCTCCTTCTGTCCTCCCCTCTATTAATTCAGTCTGTCTTTCCCTCCTTCTGTCCTCCCCTCTATTAATTCAGTCTGTCTTTCCCTCCTTCTGTCCTCCCCTCTATTAATTCAGTCTGTCTTTCCCTCCTTCTGTCCTCCGCTCTATTAATTCAGTCTGTCTTTCCCTCCTTCTGTCCTCCCCTCTATTAATTCAGTCTGTCTTTCCCTCCTTCTGTCCTCCCCTCTATTAATTCAGTCTGTCTTTCCCTCCTTCTGTCCTCCCCTCTATTAATTCAGTCTGTCTTTCCCTCCTTCTGTCCTCCCCTCTATTAATTCAGTCTGTCTTTCCCTCCTTCTGTCCTCCCCTCTATTAATTCAGTCTGTCTTTCCCTCCTTCTGTCCTCCCCTCTATTAATTCAGTCTGTCTTTCCCTCCTTCTGTCCTCCCCTCTATTAATTCAGTCTGTCTTTCCCTCCTTCTGTCCTCCCCTCTATTAATTCAGTCTGTCTTTCCCTCCTTCTGTCCTCCGCTCTATTAATTCAGTCTGTCTTTCCCTCCTTCTGTCCTCCCCTCTATTAATTCAGTCTGTCTTTCCCTCCTTCTGTCCTCCCCTCTATTAATTCAGTCTGTCTTTCCCTCCTTCTGTCCTCCCCTCTATTAATTCAGTCTGTCTTTCCCTCCTTCTGTCCTCCCCTCTATTAATTCAGTCTGTCTTTCCCTCCTTCTGTCCTCCCCTCTATTAATTCAGTCTGTCTCTCCCTCCTTCTGTCCTCCCCTCTATTAATTCAGTCTGTCTTTCCCTCCTTCTGTCCTCCCCTCTATTAATTCAGTCTGTCTTTCCCTCCTTCTGTCCTCCCCTCTATTAATTCAGTCTGTCTTTCCCTCCTTCTGTCCTCCCCTCTATTAATTCAGTCTGTCTTTCCCTCCTTCTGTCCTCCCCTCTATTAATTCAGTCTGTCTTTCCCTCCTTCTGTCCTCCCCTCTATTAATTCAGTCTGTCTTTCCCTCCTTCTGTCCTCCCCTCTATTAATTCAGTCTATCTTTCACTCCTTCTGTCCTCTCCTCTATTAATTCAGTCTGTCTCTCTCCCTCCTTCTGTCCTCCCCTCTATTAATTCAGTCTGTCTTTCCCTCCTTTTGTCCTCCCTCTATTAATTCAGTCTGTCTCTCCCTCCTTCTGTCCTCCCCTCTATTAATTCAGTCTGTCTCTCCCTCCTTCTGTCCTCCCCTCTATTAATTCAGTCTGTCTTTCCCTCCTTCTGTCCTCCCCTCTATTAATTCAGTCTGTCTATCCCTCCTTCTGTCCTCCCCTCTATTAATTCAGTCTGTCTCTCCCTCCTTCTGTCCTCCCCTCTATTAATTCAGTCTGTCTCTCCCTCCTTCTGTCCTCCCCTCTATTATTCAATCTTTCCATTCCTCCATCTTTCCTCCCCTCTATTAATTCAGTCTGTCTTTCCCTCCTTCTGTCCTCCCCTCTATTAATTCAGTCTGTCTCTCCCTCCTTCTGTCCTCCCCTCTATTAATTCAGTCTGTCTTTCCCTCCTTCTGTCCTCCCCTCTATTAATTCAGTCTGTCTTTCCCTCCTTCTGTCCTCCGCTCTATTAATTCAGTCTGTCTTTCCCTCCTTCTGTCCTCCCCTCTATTAATTCAGTCTGTCTTTCCCTCCTTCTGTCCTCCCCTCTATTAATTCAGTCTGTCTCTCTCCCTCCTTCTGTCCTCCCCTCTATTAATTCAGTCTGTCTTTCCCTCCTTCTGTCCTCCCCTCTATTAATTCAGTCTGTCTTTCCCTCCTTCTGTCCTCCCCTCTATTAATTCAGTCTGTCTTCTCCCTCCTTCTGTCCTCCCCTCTATTAATTCAGTCTGTCTTTCCCTCCTTCTGTCCTCCCCTCTATTAATTCAGTCTGTCTCTCCCTCCTTCTGTCCTCCCCTCTATTAATTCAGTCTGTCTCTCTCTCCTTCTGTCCTCCCCTCTATTAATTCAGTCTGTCTCTCTCCCTCCTTCTGTCCTCCCCTCTATTAATTCAGTCTGTCTCTCCCTCCTTCTGTCCTCCCCTCTATTAATTCAGTCTGTCTCTCTCCCTCCTTCTGTCCTCCCCTCTATTAATTCAGTCTGTCTTTCCCTCCTTCTGTCCTCCCCTCTATTAATTCAGTCTGTCTTTCCCTCCTTCTGTCCTCCGCGCTATTAATTCAGTCTGTCTTTCCTCCTTCTGTCCTCCCCCTATTAATTCAGTCTGTCTCTCCCTCCTTCTGTCCTCCCCTCTATTAATTCAGTCTGTCTTTCCCTCCTTCTGTCCTCCCCTCTATTAATTCAGTCTGTCTTTCCCTCCTTCTGTCCTCCCCTCTATTAATTCAGTCTGTCTCTCCCTCCTTCTGTCCTCCCCTCTATTAATTCAGTCTGTCTCTCCCTCCTTCTGTCCTCCCCTCTATTAATTCAGTCTGTCTTTCCCTCCTTCTGTCCTCCCCTCTATTAATTCAGTCTGTCTTTCCCTCCTTCTGTCCTCCCCTCTATTAATTCAGTCTGTCTTTCCCTCCTTCTGTCCTCCCCTCTATTAATTCAGTCTGTCTCTCCCTCCTTCTGTCCTCCCCTCTATTAATTCAGTCTGTCTTTCCCTCCTTCTGTCCTCCGCTCTATTAATTCAGTCTGTCTTTCCCTCCTTCTGTCCTCCCCTCTATTAATTCAGTCTGTCTTTCCCTCCTTCTGTCCTCCGCTCTATTAATTCAGTCTGTCTCTCCCTCCTTCTGTCCTCCCCTCTATTAATTCAGTCTGTCTTTCCCTCCTTCTGTCCTCCCCTCTATTAATTCAGTCTGTCTTTCCCTCCTTCTGTCCTCCCCTCTATTAATTCAGTCTGTCTTTCCCTCCTTCTGTCCTCCCTCTATTAATTCAGTCTGTCTTTCCTCCTTCTGTCCTCCCCTCTATTAATTCAGTCTGTCTTCTCCCTCCTTCTGTCCTCCCCTCTATTAATTCAGTCTGTCTTCTCCCTCCTTCTGTCCTCCCCTCTATTAATTCAGTCTGTCTTTCCCTCCTTCTGTCCTCCCCTCTATTAATTCAGTCTGTCTTTCCCTCCTTCTGTCCTCCCCTCTATTAATTCAGTCTGTCTTTCCCTCCGTCTGTCCTCCCTCTATTAATTCAGTCTGTCTGTCCCTCCTTCTGTCCTCCCCTCTATTAATTCAGTCTGTCTTTCCCTCCTTCTGTCCTCCCCTCTATTAATTCAGTCTGTCTCTCCCTCCTTCTGTCCTCCCCTCTATTAATTCAGTCTGTCTCTCCCTCCTTCTGTCCTCCCCTCTATTAATTCAGTCTGTCTCTCACTCCTTCTGTCCTCCCCTCTATTAATTCAGTCTGTCTTTCCCTCCTTCTGTCCTCCCCTCTATTAATTCAGTCTGTCTCTCCCTCCTTCTGTCCTCCCCTCTATTAATTCAGTCTGTCTTTCCCTCCTTCTGTCCTCCCCTCTATTAATTCAGTCTGTCTCTCTCCCTCCTTCTGTCCTCCCCTCTATTAATTCAGTCTGTCTTTCCCTCCTTCTGTCCTCCCCTCTATTAATTCAGTCTGTCTTTCCCTCCTTCTGTCCTCCCCTCTATTAATTCAGTCTGTCTCTCTCCCTCCTTCTGTCCTCCCCTCTATTAATTCAGTCTGTCTTTCCCTCCTTCTGTCCTCCGCTCTATTAATTCAGTCTGTCTCTCCCTCCTTCTGTCCTCCCCTCTATTAATTCAGTCTGTCTTTCTCCCTCCTTCTGTCCTCCCCTCTATTAATTCAGTCTGTCTTTCCCTCCTTCTGTCCTCCCCTCTATTAATTCAGTCTGTCTCTCCCTCCTTCTGTCCTCCCCTCTATTAATTCAGTCTGTCTTTCCCTCCTTCTGTCCTCCCCTCTATTAATTCAGTCTGTCTTTCCCTCCTTCTGTCCTCCCCTCTATTAATTCAGTCTGTCTCTCTCCCTCCTTCTGTCCTCCCCTCTATTAATTCAGTCTGTCTTTCCCTCCTTCTGTCCTCCCTCTATTAATTCAGTCTGTCTCTCCCTCCTTCTGTCCTCCCCTCTATTAATTCAGTCTGTCTCTCCCTCCTTCTGTCCTCCCCTCTATTAATTCAGTCTGTCTTTCCCTCCTTCTGTCCTCCCTCTATTAATTCAGTCTGTGTTTCCCTCCTTCTGTGTTCCCCTCTATTATTTCAGTCTCTGTCTCTCCCTCCTTCTGTCCTCCCCTCTATTAATTCAGTCTGTCTTTCCCTCCTTCTGTCCTCCCCTCTATTAATTCAGTCTGTCTCTCCCTCCTTCTGTCCTCCCCTCTATTAATTCAGTCTGTCTCTCCCTCCTTCGTTCCTCCCTCTATTAATTCAGTCTGTCTCTCCCTCCTTCTGTCCTCCCCTCTATTATTTCAGTCTGTCTCTCCTCCTTCTGTCCTCCCTCTCTATTTATTCAGTCTGTCTCTCCCTCCTTCTGTCCTCCCCTCTATTAATTCAGTCTGTCTTTCCCTCCTTCTGTCCTCCCCTCTATTAATTCAGTCTGTCTCTCCCTCCTTCTGTCCTCCCCTCTATTAATTCAGTCTGTCTCTCCCTCCTTCTGTCCCTCCCTCTATTAAGTCAGTCTGTCTTTCCCTCCTTCTGTCCTCCCCTCTATTAATTCAGTCTGTCTCTCCCTCCTTCTGTCCTCCCCTCTATTAATTCAGTCTGTCTTTCCCTCCTTCTGTCCTCCCCTCTATTAATTCAGTCTGTCTCTCCCTCCTTCTGTCCTCCCCTCTATTAATTCAGTCTGTCTCTCCCTCCTTCTGTCCTCCCCTCTATTATTCCGTCTGTCTCTCACTCCTTCTGTCCTCCCCTCTATTAATTCAGTCTGTCTCTCCCTCCTTCTGTCCTCACCTCTATTAATTCAGTCTGTCTCTCCCTCCTTCTGTCCTCCCCTCTATTAATTCAGTCTGTCTCTCCCTCCTTCTGTCCTCTCCTCTATTAATTCAGTCTGTCTCTCCCTCCTTCTGTCCTCCCCTCTATTAATTCAGTCTGTCTCTCCCTCCTTCTGTCCTCCCTCTATTAATTCAGTCTGTCTCTCCCTCCTTCTGTCCTCCCCTCTATTAATTCAGTCTGTCTCTCCCTCCTTCTGTCCTCCCCTCTATTAATTCAGTCTGTCTTTCCCTCCTTCTGTCCTCCCCTCTATTAATTCAGTCTATCTTTCCCTCCTTCTGTCCTCCCCCTATTAATTCAGTCTGTCTCTCCCTCCTTCTGTCCTCCCCTCTATTAATTCAGTCTGTCTTTCCCTCCTTCTGTCCTCCCCTCTATTAATTCAGTCTGTCTTTCCCTCCTTCTGTCCTCCCCTCTATTAATTCAGTCTGTCTCTCCCTCCGTCTGTCTATCCCTCTATTAATTCAGTCTGTCTCTCCCTCCGTCTGTCCTTCGCTCTATTAATTCAGTCTGTCTTTCCCTCCGTCTGTCCTCCCCTCTATTAATTCAGTCTGTCTTTCCCTCCTTCTGTCCTCCCCTCTATTAATTCAGTCTGTCTTTCCCTCCTTCTGTCCTCTCCTCTATTAATTCAGTCTGTCTTTCTCCCTCCTTCTGTCCTCCCCTCTATTAATTCAGTCTGTCTCTCCCTCCTTCTGTCCTCCCCTCTATTAATTCAGTCTGTCTTTCCCTCCTTCTGTCCTCCCCTCTATTAATTCAGTCTGTCTTTCCCTCCTTCTGTCCTCCCCTCTATTAATTCAGTCTGTCTTTCCCTCCTTCTGTCCTCCCCTCTATTAATTCAGTCTGTCTCTCCCTCCTTCTGTCCTCCCCTCTATTAATTCAGTCTGTCTCTCCCTCCTTCTGTCCTCCCCTCTATTAATTCAGTCTGTCTCTCCCTCCTTCTGTCCTCCCCTCTATTAATTCAGTCTGTCTTTCCCTCCTTCTGTCCTCCCCTCTATTAATTCAGTCTGTCTCTCCCTCCTTCTGTCCTCCCCTCTATTAATTCAGTCTGTCTTTCCCTCCTTCTGTCCTCCCCTCTATTAATTCAGTCTGTCTTTCCCTCCTTCTGTCCTCCGCTCTATTAATTCAGTCTGTCTCTCACTCCTTCTGTCCTCCGCTCTATTAATTCAATTTGTCTCTCACTCCTTCTGTCCTCCCCTCTATTAATTCAATCTGTCTCTCCGTCCGTCTGTCCTCCCCTCTATTAATTCAGTCTCTCTCTATTCCTCCTTCTGTCCTCCGCTCTATTAATTCAGTCTGTCTTTCCCTCCTTCTGTCCTCCCCTCTATTAATTCAGTCTGTCTCTCACTCCTTCTGTCCTCCGCTCTATTAATTCAGTCTGTCTTTCCCTCCGTCTGTCCTCCACTCTATTAATTCAGTCTGTCTCTCACTCCTTCTGTCCTCCCCTCTATTAATTCAGTCTGTCTCTCCCTCCTTCTGTCCTCCCCTCTATTAATTCAAACTGTCTCTCCCTCCTTCTGTCCTCTCCTCTATTAATTAAAACTGTCTCTCCCTCCTTCTGTCCTCCCCTCTATTAATTCAGTCTGTCTCTCCCTCCTTCTGTCCTCCCCTCTATTAATTCAAACTGTCTCTCCCTCCTTCTGTCCTCCCCTCTATTAATTCAAACTGTCTCTCCCTCCTTCTGTCCTCCCCTCTATTAATTCAAACTGTCTCTCCCTCCTTCTGTCCTCCCCTCTATTAATTCAAACTGTCTCTCCCTCCTTCTGTCCTCCCCTCTATTAATTCAGTCTGTCTCTCACTCCTTCTGTCCTCTCCTCTATTAATTCAGTCTGTCTCTCCCTCCTTCTGTCCTCCCCTCTATTAATTCAGTCTGTCTATCCCTCCTTCTGTCCTCCCCTCTATTAATTCAGTCTGTCTTTCCCTCCTTCTGTCCTCTCCTCTATTAATTCAGTCTGTCTCTCACTCCTTCTGTCCTCCCCTCTATTAATTCAGTCTGTCTTTCCCTCCTTCTGTCCTCCCCTCTATTAATTCAGTCTGTCTTTCCCTCCTTCTGTCCTCCCCTCTATTAATTCAGTCTGTCTCTCCCTCCTTCTGTCCTCCCCTCTATTAATTCAGTCTGTCTTTAACTCCTTCTGTCCTCTCCTCTATTAATTCAGTCTGTCTCTCACTCCTTCTGTCCTCCCCTCTATTAATTCAGTCTGTCTTTAACTCCTTCTGTCCTCTCCTCTATTAATTCAGTCTGTCTCTCACTCCTTCTGTCCTCCCCTCTATTAATTCAGTCTGTCTTTCCCTCCTTCTGTCCTCCCCTCTATTAATTCAGTCTGTCTTTCCCTCCTTCTGTCCTCCCCTCTATTAATTCAGTCTGTCTTTAACTCCTTCTGTCCTCCCCTCTATTAATTCAGTCTGTCTTTCCCTCCTTCTGTCCTCTCCTCTATTAATTCAGTCTGTCTCTCCCTCCTTCTGTCCTCCCCTCTATTAATTCAGTCTGTCTTTCCCTCCTTCTGTCCTCCCCTCTATTAATTCAGTCTGTCTTTCCCTCCTTCTGTCCTCCCCTCTATTAATTCAGTCTGTCTTTCCCTCCTTCTGTCCTCCCCTCTATTAATTCAGTCTGTCTCTCCCTCCTTCTGTCCTCCCCTCTATTAATTCAGTCTGTCTTTCTTCCCTCCTTCTGTCCTCCCCTCTATTAATTCAGTCTGTCTCTCCCTCCTTCTGTCCTCCCCTCTATTAATTCAGTCTGTCTTCTCCCTCCTTCTGTCCTCCTCTCTATTAATTCAGTCTGTCTCTCACTCCTTCTGTCCTCCCCTCTATTAATTCAGTCTGTCTTTCCCTCCTTCTGTCCTCCCCTCTATTAATTCAGTCTGTCTTTCCTCCTTCTGTCCTCCCCTCTATTACCCTCTATTAATTCAGTCTGTCTCTCCCTCCTTCTGTCCTCTCCTCTATTAATTCAGTCTGTCTCTCCCTCCTTCTGTCCTTCCCTCTATTAATTCAATCTGTCTCTCCCTCCTTCTGTCCTTCCCTCTATTAATTCAATCTGTCTCTCCCTCCTTCTGTCCTTCCCTCTATTAATTCAATCTGTCTCTCCCTCCTTCTGTCCTCCCCTCTATTAATTCAGTCTGTCTCTCCCTCCTTCTGTCCTCCCCTCTATTAATTCAAACTGTCTCTCCCTCCTTCTGTCCTCTCCTCTATTAATTAAAACTGTCTCTCCCTCCTTCTGTCCTCCCCTCTATTAATTCAAACTGTCTCTCCCTCCTTCTGTCCTCTCCTCTATTAATTCAGTCTGTCTCTCACTCCTTCTGTCCTCCCCTCTATTAATTCAGTCTGTCTTTCCCTCCTTCTGTCCTCCCCTCTATTAATTCAATCTGTCTTTCCCTCCTTCTGTCCTCCCCTCTATTAATTCAGTCTGTCTTTCCCTCCTTCTGTCCTCCGCTCTATTAATTCAGTCTGTCTTTCCCTCCGTCTGTCCTCCCCTCTATTAATTCAGTCTGTCTTTCACTCCTTCTGTCCTCCGCTCTATTAATTCAGTCTCTCTCTCTCCCTCCTTCTGTCCTCCCCTCTATTAATTCAGTCTGTCTTTCCCTCCTTCTGTCCTCCGCTCTATTAATTCAGTCTGTCTTTCCCTCCTTCTGTCCTCCGCTCTATTAATTCAGTCTGTCTTTCCCTCCTTCTGTCCTCTCCTCTATTAATTCAGTCTGTCTTTCCCTCCTTCTGTCCTCCCCTCTATTAATTCAGTCTGTCTCTCTCCCCCCCTCTGTCCTCCTCTCTATAAACTCAGTCTGTCTTTCTCCCTCCTTCTGTCCTCCCCTCTATTAATTCAGTCTGTCTCTCTCCCTCCTTCTGTCCTCCCCTCTATTAATTCAGTCTGTCTTTCTCCCTCCTTCTGTCCTCCCCTCTATTAATTCAGTCTGTCTTTCCCTCCTTCTGTCCTCCCCTCTATTAATTCAGTCTGTCTCTCCCTCCTTCTGTCCTCCCCTCTATTAATTCAGTCTGTCTTTCTCCCTCCTTCTGTCCTCCCCTCTATTAATTCAGTCTGTCTTTCCCTCCTTCTGTCCTCCCCTCTATTAATTCAGTCTGTCTCTCTCCCTCCTTCTGTCCTCCCCTCTATTAATTCAGTCTGTCTTTCCCTCCTTCTGTCCTCCCCTCTATTAATTCAGTCTGTCTTTCCCTCCTTCTGTCCTCCGCTCTATTAATTCAGTCTCTCTCTCCCTCCTTCTGTCCTCCCCTCTATTAATTCAGTCTGTCTCTCCCTCCTTCTGTCCTCCCCTCTATTAATTCAGTCTGTCTCTCCCTCCTTCTGTCCTCCCCTCTATTAATTCAGTCTGTCTCTGCCTCCTTCTGTCCTCCCCTCTATTAATTCAGTCTGTCTTTCCCTCCTTCTGTCCTCCCCTCTATTAATTCAGTCTGTCTTTCCCTCCTTCTGTCCTCCCCTCTATTAATTCAGTCTGTCTTTCCCTCCTTCTGTCCTCCCCTCTATTAATTCAGTCTGTCTTTCCCTCCTTCTGTCCTCCCCTCTATTAATTCAGTCTGTCTTTCCCTCCTTCTGTCCTCCCCTCTATTAATTCAGTCTGTCTTTCCCTCCTTCTGTCCTCCCTCTATTAATTCAGTCTGTCTTTCCCTCCTTCTGTCCTCCCCTCTATTAATTCAGTCTGTCTTTCCCTCCTTCTGTCCTCCCCTCTATTAATTCAGTCTGTCTTTCCCTCCTTCTGTCCTCCCCTCTATTAATTCAGTCTGTCTTTCCCTCCTTCTGTCCTCCCCTCTATTAATTCAGTCTGTCTTTCCCTCCTTCTGTCCTCCCCTCTATTAATTCAGTCTGTCTTTCCCTCCTTCTGTCCTCCCCTCTATTAATTCAGTCTGTCTCTCTCCCTCCTTCTGTCCTCCCCTCTATTAATTCAGTCTGTCTCTCTCCCTCCTTCTGTCCTCCCCTCTATTAATTCAGTCTGTCTTTCCCTCCTTCTGTCCTCCCCTCTATTAATTCAGTCTGTCTCTCCCTCCTTCTGTCCTCCCCTCTATTAATTCAGTCTGTCTTTCCCTCCTTCTGTCCTCCCTCCATTAATTCAGTCTGTTTTTCCCTCCTTCTGTCCTCCCCTCTATTAATTCAGTCTGTCTTTCCCTCCTTCTGTCCTCCCCTCTATTAATTCAGTCTGTCTCTCCCTCCTTCTGTCCTCCCCTCTATTAATTCAGTCTGTCTTTCCCTCCTTCTGTCCTCCCCTCTATTAATTCAGTCTGTCTTTCCCTCCTTCTGTCCTCCCCTCTATTAATTCAGTCTGTCTTTCCCTCCTTCTGTCCTCCCCTCTATTAATTCAGTCTGTCTTTCCCTCCTTCTGTCCTCCCCTCTATTAATTCAGTCTGTCTTTCCCTCCTTCTGTCCTCCCTCTATTAATTCAGTCTGTCTTTCCCTCCTTCTGTCCTCCCCTCTATTAATTCAGTCTGTCTTTCCCTCCTTCTGTCCTCCCCTCTATTAATTCAGTCTGTCTTTCCCTCCTTCTGTCCTCCCCTCTATTAATTCAGTCTGTCTCTCACTCCTTCTGTCCTCCGCTCTATTAATTCAGTCTGTCTCTCCCTCCTTCTGTCCTCCCCTCTATTAATTCAGTCTGTCTTTAACTCCTTCTGTCCTCCCCTCTATTAATTCAGTCTGTCTTTAACTCCTTCTGTCCTCCGCTCTATTAATTCAGTCTGTCTCTCACTCCTTCTGTCCTCCCCTCTATTAATTCAGTCTGTCTCTCACTCCTTCTTTCCTCCCCTCTGTTAATTCAGTCTGTCTCCCTCCTTCTGTCCTCCTCCCTCTATTAATTCAGTCTGTCTCTCCCTCCTTCTGTCCTCCCCTCTATTAATTCAGTCTGTCTTTCTCCCTCCTTCTGTCCTCCCTCTATTAATTCAGTCTGTCTTTCCCTCCTTCTGTCCTCCCTCTATTAAGTCAGTCTGTCTTTCCCTCCTTTTGTCCTCCCCTCTATTAATTCAGTCTGTCTTTCCCTCCTTCTGTCCTCCCTCTATTAATTCAGTCTGTCTTTCCCTCCTTCTGTCCTCCCCTCTATTAATTCAGTCTGTCTCTCCCTCCGTCTGTCTATCCCTCTATTAATTCAGTCTGTCTTTCCCTCCGTCTGTCCTCCCCTCTATTAATTCAGTCTGTCTTTCCCTCCGTCTGTCCTCCCCTCTATTAATTCAGTCTGTCTTTCCCTCCTTCTGTCCTCCCTCTATTAATTCAGTCTGTCTTTCCCTCCTTCTGTCCTCCCCTCTTTTAATTCAGTCTGTCTTTCCCGCCTTCTGTCCTCCCCTCTATTAATTCAGTCTGTCTTTCCCTCCTTCTGTCCTCCCCTCTATTAATTCAGTCTGTCTTTCCCTCCTTCTGTCCTCCCCTCTATTAATTCAGTCTGTCTTTCCCTCCTTCTGTCCTCCCCTCTATTAATTCAGTCTGTCTCTCACTCCTTCTGTCCTCCGCTCTATTAATTCAGTCTGTCTCTCACTCCTTCTGTCCTCCGCTCTATTAATTCAGTCTGTCTTTCCCTCCTTCTGTCCTCCCCTCTATTAATTCAGTCTGTCTCTCCCTCCTTCTGTCCTCCCCTCTATTAATTCAGTCTGTCTTCTCCCTCCTTCTGTCCTCCCCTCTATTAATTCAGTCTGTCTCTCCCTCCTTCTGTCCTCCCCTCTATTAATTCAGTCTGTCTCTCCCTCCTTCTGTCCTCCTCTATTAATTCAGTCTGTCTTTCCCTCCTTCTGTCCTCCCTCTATTAATTCAGTCTGTCTTTCCCTCCTTCTGTCCTCCCCTCTATTAATTCAGTCTGTCTTTCCCTCCTTCTGTCCTCCCCTCTATTAATTCAGTCTGTCTCTCCCTCCTTCTGTCCTCCCCTCTATTAATTCAGTCTGTCTTTCTCCCTCCTTCTGTCCTCCCCTCTATTAATTCAGTCTGTCTTTCCCTCCTTCTGTCCTCCCCTCTATTAATTCAGTCTGTCTCTCCCTCCTTCTGTCCTCCCCTCTATTAATTCAGTCTGTCTCTCCCTCCGTCTGTCCTCCCCTCTATTAATTCAGTCTGTCTCTCCCTCCTTCAGTCCTCTCCCCTCTATTAATTCAGTCTGTCTCTCTCCCTCCTTCTGTCCTCCCCTCTATTAATTCAGTCTGTCTTTCCCTCCTTCTGTCCTCCCCTCTATTAATTCAGTCTGTCTCTCCCTCCTTCTGTCCTCCCCTCTATTAATTCAGTCTGTCTTTCCCTCCTTCTGTCCTCCCCTCTATTAATTCAGTCTGTCTTTCCCTCCTTCTGTCCTCCCCTCTATTAATTCAGTCTGTCTTTCCCTCCTTCTGTCCTCCCCTCTATTAATTCAGTCTGTCTCTCCCTCCTTCTGTCCTCCCCTCTATTAATTCAGTCTGTCTTTCCCTCCTTCTGTCCTCCCCTCTATTAATTCAGTCTGTCTTTCCCTCCTTCTGTCCTCCCCTCTATTAATTCAGTCTGTCTTTCCCTCCTTCTGTCCTCCCCTCTATTAATTCAGTCTGTCTTTCCCTCCTTCTGTCCTCCCCTCTATTAATTCAGTCTGTCTCTCCCTCCTTCTGTCCTCCCCTCTATTAATTCAGTCTGTCTTTCTCCCTCCTTCTGTCCTCCCCTCTATTAATTCAGTCTGTCTTTCCCTCCTTCTGTCCTCCCCTCTATTAATTCAGTCTGTCTCTCCCTCCTTCTGTCCTCCCCTCTATTAATTCAGTCTGTCTCTCCCTCCTTCTGTCCTCCCCTCTATTAATTCAGTCTGTCTCTCCCTCCTTCTGTCCTCCCCTCTATTAATTCAGTCTGTCTCTCCCTCCTTCTGTCCTCCCCTCTATTAATTCAGTCTGTCTCTCCCTCCTTCTGTCCTCCCCTCTATTAATTCAGTCTGTCTCTCCCTCCTTCTGTCCTCCCCTCTATTAATTCAGTCTGTCTTTCCCTCCTTCTGTCCTCCCCTCTATTAATTCAGTCTGTCTTTCCCTCCTTCTGTCCTCCCCTCTATTAATTCAGTCTGTCTCTCCCTCCTTCTGTCCTCCCCTCTATTAATTCAGTCTGTCTTTCCCTCCTTCTGTCCTCCCCTCTATTAATTCAGTCTGTCTCTCCCTCCTTCTGTCCTCCCCTCTATTAATTCAGTCTGTCTCTCCCTCCTTCTGTCCTCCCCTCTATTAATTCAGTCTGTCTCTCCCTCCTTCTGTCCTCCCCTCTATTAATTCAGTCTGTCTCTCCCTCCTTCTGTCCTCCCCTCTATTAATTCAGTCTGTCTTTCCCTCCTTCTGTCCTCCCCTCTATTAATTCAGTCTGTCTCTCCCTCCTTCTGTCCTCCCCTCTATTAATTCAGTCTGTCTCTCCCTCCTTCTGTCCTCCCCTCTATTAATTCAGTCTGTCTCTCCCTCCTTCTGTCCTCCCCTCTATTAATTCAGTCTGTCTCTCCCTCCTTCTGTCCTCCCCTCTATTAATTCAGTCTGTCTTTCCCTCCTTCTGTCCTCCCCTCTATTAATTCAGTCTGTCTCTCCCTCCTTCTGTCCTCCCCTCTATTAATTCAGTCTGTCTTTCCCTCCTTCTGTCCTCCCCTCTATTAATTCAGTCTGTCTTTCCCTCCTTCTGTCCTCCCCTCTATTAATTCAGTCTGTCTTTAACTCCTTCTGTCCTCCCCTCTATTAATTCAGTCTGTCTTTCCCTCCTTCTGTCCTCCCCTCTATTAATTCAGTCTGTCTCTCACTCCTTCTGTCCTCCCCTCTATTAATTCAGTCTGTCTCTCCCTCCTTCTGTCCTCCCCTCTATTAATTCAGTCTGTCTCTCCCTCCTTCTGTCCTCCCCTCTATTAATTCAGTCTGTCTCTCCCTCCTTCTGTCCTCCCCTATTAATTCAGTCTGTCTCTCCCTCCTTCTGTCCTCCCCTCTATTAATTCAGTCTGTCTTTCCCTCCTTCTGTCCTCCCCTCTATTAATTCAGTCTGTCTCTCCCTCCTTCTGTCCTCCCCTCTATTAATTCAGTCTGTCTCTCCCTCCTTCTGTCCTCCCCTCTATTAATTCAGTCTGTCTCTCTCCCTCCTTCTGTCCTCCCCTCTATTAATTCAGTCTGTCTTTCTCCCTCCTTCTGTCCTCCCCTCTATTAATTCAGTCTGTCTTTCCCTCCTTTTGTCCTCCCCTCTATTAATTCAGTCTGTCTTTCTCCCTCCTTCTGTCCTCCCCTCTATTAATTCAGTCTGTCTTTCCCTCCTTCTGTCCTCCCCTCTATTAATTCAGTCTGTCTCTCCCTCCTTCTGTCCTCCCCTCTATTAATTCAGTCTGTCTTTCTCCCTCCTTCTGTCCTCCCCTCTATTAATTCAGTCTGTCTTTCCCTCCTTCTGTCCTCCCCTCTATTAATTCAGTCTGTCTCTCTCCCTCCTTCTGTCCTCCCCTCTATTAATTCAGTCTGTCTTTCCCTCCTTCTGTCCTCCCCTCTATTAATTCAGTCTGTCTTTCCCTCCTTCTGTCCTCCGCTCTATTAATTCAGTCTCTCTCTCCCTCCTTCTGTCCTCCCCTCTATTAATTCAGTCTGTCTTTCCCTCCTTCTGTCCTCCCCTCTATTAATTCAGTCTGTCTCTCCCTCCTTCTGTCCTCCCCTCTATTAATTCAGTCTGTCTCTGCCTCCTTCTGTCCTCCCCTCTATTAATTCAGTCTGTCTTTCCCTCCTTCTTTCCTCCCCTCTATTAATTCAGTCTGTCTTTCCCTCCTTCTGTCCTCCGCTCTATTAATTCAGTCTGTCTTTCCCTCCTTCTGTCCTCCCCTCTATTAATTCAGTCTGTCTTTCCCTCCTTCTGTCCTCCCCTCTATTAATTCAGTCTGTCTTTCCCTCCTTCTGTCCTCCCCTCTATTAATTCAGTCTGTCTTTCCCTCCTTCTGTCCTCCCCTCTATTAATTCAGTCTGTCTTTCCCTCCTTCTGTCCTCCCCTCTATTAATTCAGTCTGTCTCTCCCTCCTTCTGTCCTCCCCTCTATTAATTCAGTCTGTCTTTCCCTCCTTCTGTCCTCCCCTCTATTAATTCAGTCTGTCTTTCCCTCCTTCTGTCCTCCCCTCTATTAATTCAGTCTGTCTTTCTCCCTCCTTCTGTCCTCCCCTCTATTAATTCAGTCTGTCTTTCCCTCCTTCTGTCCTCCCCTCTATTAATTCAGTCTGTCTCTCCCTCCTTCTGTCCTCCCCTCTATTAATTCAGTCTGTCTTTCTCCCTCCTTCTGTCCTCCCCTCTATTAATTCAGTCTGTCTTTCCCTCCTTCTGTCCTCCCCTCTATTAATTCAGTCTGTCTCTCTCCCTCCTTCTGTCCTCCCCTCTATTAATTCAGTCTGTCTTTCCCTCCTTCTGTCCTCCCCTCTATTAATTCAGTCTGTCTCTCCCTCCTTCTGTCCTCCACTCTATTAATTCAGTCTGTCTCTTCCTCCTTCTGTCCTCCCCTCTATTAATTCAGTCTGTCTTTCCCTCCTTCTGTCCTCCCCTCTATTAATTAAGTCTGTCTCTCCCTCCTTCTGTCCTTCCCTCTATTAATTCAGTCTGTCTGTCCCTCCTTCTGTCCTCCCCTCTATTAATTCAGTCTGTCTTTCCCTCCTTCTGTCCTCCCCTCTATTAATTCAGTCTGTCTCTCCCTCCTTCTGTCCTCCCCTCTATTAATTCAGTCTGTCTTTCCCTCCTTCTGTCCTCCCCTCTATTAATTCAGTCTGTCTTTCCCTCCTTCTGTCCTCCCCTCTATTAATTCAGTCTGTCTTTCCCTCCTTCTGTCCTCCCCTCTATTAATTCAGTCTGTCTTTCCCTCCTTCTGTCCTCCCCTCTATTAATTCAGTCTGTCTTTCCCTCCTTCTGTCCTCCCCTCTATTAATTCAGTCTGTCTCTCACTCCTTCTGTCCTCCCCTCTATTAATTCAGTCTGTCTCTCCCTCCTTCTGTCCTCCCCTCTATTAATTCAGTCTGTCTCTCCCTCCTTCTGTCCTCCCCTCTATTAATTCAGTCTGTCTCTCCCTCCTTCTGTCCTCCCCTCTATTAATTCAGTCTGTCTTTCCCTCCTTCTGTCCTCCGCTCTATTAATTCAGTCTGTCTCTCACTCCTTCTGTCCTCCCCTCTATTAATTCAGTCTGTCTCTCACTCCTTCTGTCCTCCCCTCTATTAATTCAGTCTGTCTCTCCCTCCTTCTGTCCTCCCCTCTATTAATTCAGTCTGTCTCTCCCTCCTTCTGTCCTCCCCTCTATTAATTCAGTCTGTCTCTCACTCCTTCTGTCCTCCCCTCTATTAATTCAGTCTGTCTTTCCCTCCTTCTGTCCTCCCCTCTATTAATTCAGTCTGTCTCTCCCTCCTTCTGTCCTCCCCTCTATTAATTCAGTCTGTCTCTCCCTCCTTCTGTCCTCCCCTCTATTAATTCAGTCTGTCTCTCCCTCCTTCTGTCCTCCCCTCTATTAATTCAGTCTGTCTCTCACTCCTTCTGTCCTCCCCTCTATTAATTCAGTCTGTCTCTCCCTCCTTCTGTCCTCCCCTCTATTAATTCAGTCTGTCTCTCACTCCTTCTGTCCTCCCCTCTATTAATTCAGTCTGTCTCTCCCTCCTTCTGTCCTCCCCTCTATTAATTCAGTCTGTCTCTCCCTCCTTCTGTCCTCCCCTCTATTAATTCAGTCTGTCTCTCACTCCTTCTGTCCTCCCCTCTATTAATTCAGTCTGTCTCTCCCTCCTTCTGTCCTCCCCTCTATTAATTCAGTCTGTCTCTCCCTCCTTCTGTCCTCCCCTCTATTAATTCAGTCTGTCTCTCCCTCCTTCTGTCCTCCCCTCTATTAATTCAGTCTGTCTCTCACTCCTTCTGTCCTCCCCTCTATTAATTCAGTCTGTCTCTCCCTCCTTCTGTCCTCCCCTCTATTAATTCAGTCTGTCTCTCCCTCCTTCTGTCCTCCCCTCTATTAATTCAGTCTGTCTCTCACTCCTTCTGTCCTCCCCTCTATTAATTCAGTCTGTCTCTCACTCCTTCTGTCCTCCCCTCTATTAATTCAGTCTGTCTCTCACTCCTTCTGTCCTCCCCTCTATTAATTCAGTCTGTCTCTCCCTCCTTCTGTCCTCCCCTCTATTAATTCAGTCTGTCTTTCCCTCCTTCTGTCCTCCCCTCTATTAATTCAGTCTGTCTCTCACTCCTTCTGTCCTCTCCTCTATTAATTCAGTCTGTCTCTCACTCCTTCTGTCCTCCCCTCTATTAATTCAGTCTGTCTCTCCCTCCTTCTGTCCTCCCCTCTATTAATTCAGTCTGTCTCTCACTCCTTCTGTCCTCCCCTCTATTAATTCAGTCTGTCTCTCCCTCCTTCTGTCCTCCCCTCTATTAATTCAGTCTGTCTTTCCCTCCTTCTGTCCTCCCCTCTATTAATTCAGTCTGTCTCTCACTCCTTCTGTCCTCCCCTCTATTAATTCAGTCTGTCTCTCACTCCTTCTGTCCTCCCCTCTATTAATTCAGTCTGTCTCTCCCTCCTTCTGTCCTCCCCTCTATTAATTCAGTCTGTCTCTCCCTCCTTCTGTCCTCCCCTCTATTAATTCAGTCTGTCTCTCCCTCCTTCTGTCCTCTCCCCTATTAATTCAGTCTGTCTCTCACTCCTTCTGTCCTCCCCTCTATTAATTCAGTCTGTCTCTCCCTCCTTCTGTCCTCCCCTCTATTAATTCAGTCTGTCTCTCCCTCCTTCTGTCCTCCCCTCTATTAATTCAGTCTGTCTCTCCCTCCTTCTGTCCTCCCCTCTATTAATTCAGTCTGTCTCTCCCTCCTTCTGTCCTCCCCTCTATTAATTCAGTCTGTCTGTCCATCCTTCTGTCCTCCCCTCTATTAATTCAG
The DNA here is from genome assembly GCA_033675545.1 of Elysia crispata. Lineage (NCBI taxonomy): Eukaryota > Metazoa > Mollusca > Gastropoda > Plakobranchidae > Elysia > Elysia crispata. The sequence continues at coordinate 24,517 of JAWDGP010007924.1, forward strand.
TCTGTCTTTCCCTCCTTCTGTCCTCCCCTCTATTAATTCAGTCTGTCTCTCCCTCCTTCTGTCCTCCCCTCTATTAATTCAGTCTGTCTCTCCCTCCTTCTGTCCTCCCCTCTATTAATTCAGTCTGTCTCTCCCTCCTTCTGTCCTCTCCTCTATTAATTCAGTCTGTCTCTCCCTCCTTCTGTCCTCCCCTCTATTAATTCAGTCTGTCTCTCACTCCTTCTGTCCTCCCCTCTATTAATTCAGTCTGTCTCTCCCTCCTTCTGTCCTCCCCTCTATTAATTCAGTCTGTCTCTCACTCCTTCTGTCCTCCCCTCTATTAATTCAGTCTGTCTCTCCCTCCTTCTGTCCTCCCCTCTATTAATTCAGTCTGTCTCTCCCTCCTTCTGTCCTCCCCTCTATTAATTCAGTCTGTCTCTCCCTCCTTCTGTCCTCCCCTCTATTAATTCAGTCTGTCTCTCCCTCCTTCTGTCCTCCCCTCTATTAAGTCAGTCTGTCTCCTCCTTCTGTCCTCCCCTCTAGTAATTCAGTCTGTCTCTCCCTCCTTCTGTCCTCCCCTCTATTAATTCAGTCTGTCTCTCCCTCCTTCTGTCCTCCCCTCTATTAATTCAGTCTGTCTCTCCCTCCTTCTGTCCTCCCCTCTATTAATTCAGTCTGTCTCTCCGTCCGTCTGTCCTCCGCTCTATTAATTCAGTCTCTCTCTCTCCCTCCTTCTGTCCTCCCCTCTATTAATTCAATCTGTCTCTCACTCTTTCTCTCCTCCCCTCTATTAATTCAATCTGTCTCTCCTTCCGTCTGTCCCATCCTCTATTTATTCAGTCTGTCTCTCCCTCCTTCTGTCCTCTCCTCTATTAATTCAGTCTGTCTCTCCCTCCTTCTGTCCTCCCCTCTATTAATTCAGTCTGTCTCTCCCTCCTTCTGTCCTCCCCTCTATTAATTCAGTCTGTCTCTCCCTCCTTCTGTCCTCTCCTCTATTAATTCAGTCTGTCTCTCCCTCCTTCTGTCCTCCCCTCTATTAATTCAGTCTGTCTCTCCCTCCTTCTGTCCTCCCCTCTATTAATTCAGTCTGTCTCTCCCTCCTTCTGTCCTCTCCTCTATTAATTCAGTCTGTCTCTCCCTCCTTCTGTCCTCCCCTCTATTAATTCAGTCTGTCTCTCCCTCCTTCTGTCCTCCCCTCTATTAATTCAGTCTGTCTCTCCCTCCTTCTGTCCTCTCCTCTATTAATTCAGTCTGTCTCTCCCTCCTTCTGTCCTCCCCTCTATTAATTCAGTCTGTCTCTCCCTCCTTCTGTCCTCCCCTCTATTAATTCAGTCTGTCTCTCCCTCCTTCTGTCCTCCCCTCTATTAATTCAGTCTGTCTCTCCCTCCTTCTGTCCTCCCCTCTATTAATTCAGTCTGTCTCTCCCTCCTTCTGTCCTCCCCTCTATTAATTCAGTCTGTCTCTCCCTCCTTCTGTCCTCCCCTCTATTAATTCAGTCTGTCTCTCCCTCCTTCTGTCCTCCCCTCTATTAATTCAGTCTGTCTCTCCCTCCTTCTGTCCTCTCCTCTATTAATTCAGTCTGTCTCTCCCTCCTTCTGTCCTCTCCTCTATTAATTCAGTCTGTCTCTCCCTCCTACTGTCCTCTCCTCTATTAATTCAGTCTGTCTCTCCCTCCTTCTGTCCTCCCCTCTATTAATTCAGTCTGTCTCTCCCTCCTTCTGTCCTCTCCTCTATTAATTCAGTCTGTCTCTCCCTCCTTCTGTCCTCCCCTCTATTAATTCAGTCTGTCTCTCCCTCCTTCTGTCCTCCCCTCTATTAATTCAGTCTGTCTCTCCCTCCTTCTGTCCTCCCCTCTATTAATTCAGTCTGTCTCTCCCTCCTTCTGTCCTCCCCTCTATTAATTCAGTCTGTCTCTCCCTCCTTCTGTCCTCCCCTCTATTAATTCAGTCTGTCTCTCCCTCCTTCTGTCCTCCCCTCTATTAATTCAGTCTGTCTCTCCCTCCTTCTGTCCTCCCCTCTATTAATTCAGTCTGTCTCTCCCTCCTTCTGTCCTCCCCTCTATTAATTCAGTCTGTCTCTCCCTCCTTCTGTCCTCTCCTCTATTAATTCAGTCTGTCTCTCCCTCCTTCTGTCCTCTCCTCTATTAATTCAGTCTGTCTCTCCCTCCTTCTGTCCTCCCCTCTATTAATTCAGTCTGTCTCTCCCTCCTTCTGTCCTCCCCTCTATTAATTCAGTCTGTCTCTCCCTCCTTCTGTCCTCTCCTCTATTAATTCAGTCTGTCTCTCCCTCCTTCTGTCCTCCCCTCTATTAATTCAGTCTGTCTCTCCCTCCTTCTGTCCTCCCCTCTATTAATTCAGTCTGTCTCTCTCCCTCCTTCTGTCCTCCCCTCTATTAATTCAGTCTGTCTCTCCCTCCTTCTGTCCTCTCCTCTATTAATTCAGTCTGTCTCTCCCTCCTTCTGTCCTCCCCTCTATTAATTCAGTCTGTCTCTCCCTCCTTCTGTCCTCCCCTCTATTAATTCAGTCTGTCTCTCCCTCCTTCTGTCCTCCCCTCTATTAATTCAGTCTGTCTCTCCCTCCTTCTGTCCTCCCCTCTATTAATTCAGTCTGTCTCTCCCTCCTTCTGTCCTCCCCTCTATTAATTCAGTCTGTCTCTCCCTCCTTCTGTCCTCCCCTCTATTAATTCAGTCTGTCTCTCCCTCCTTCTGTCCTCCCCTCTATTAATTCAGTCTGTCTCTCCCTCCTTCTGTCCTCCCCTCTATTAATTCAGTCTGTCTCTCCCTCCTTCTGTCCTCCCCTCTATTAATTCAGTCTGTCTCTCCCTCCTTCTGTCCTCTCCTCTATTAATTCAGTCTGTCTCTCCCTCCTTCTGTCCTCCCCTCTATTAATTCAGTCTGTCTCTCCCTCCTTCTGTCCTCCCCTCTATTAATTCAGTCTGTCTTTCCCTCCTTCTCTCCTCCCTCAATTAAATCAGTCTGTCTCTCCATCCTTCTGTCCTCCCCTCTATTAATTCAGTCTGTCTCTCCCTCCTTCTGTCCTCCCCTCTATTAATTCAGTCTGTCTCTCCCTCCTTCTGTCCTCTCCTCTATTAATTCAGTCTGTCTCTCCCTCCTTCTGTCCTCCCCTCTATTAATTCAGTCTGTCTCTCCCTCCTTCTGTCCTCTCCTCTATTAATTCAGTCTGTCTCTCCCTCCTTCTGTCCTCTCCTCTATTAATTCAGTCTGTCTCTCCCTCCTTCTGTCCTCCCCTCTATTAATTCAGTCTGTCTCTCCCTCCTTCTGTCCTCCCCTCTATTAATTCAGTCTGTCTCTCCCTCCTTCTGTCCTCCCCTCTATTAATTCAGTCTGTCTCTCCCTCCTTCTGTCCTCCCCTCTATTAATTCAGTCTGTCTCTCCCTCCTTCTGTCCTCCCCTCTATTAATTCAGTCTGTCTCTCCCTCCTTCTGTCCTCCCCTCTATTAATTCAGTCTGTCTCTCCCTCCTTCTGTCCTCTCCTCTATTAATTCAGTCTGTCTCTCCCTCCTTCTGTCCTCCCTCTATTAATTCAGTCTGTCTCTCCCTCCTTCTGTCCTCCCCTCTATTAATTCAGTCTGTCTCTCCCTCCTTCTGTCCTCCCCTCTATTAATTCAGTCTGTCTCTCCCTCCTTCTGTCCTCTCCTCTATTAATTCAGTCTGTCTCTCCCTCCTTCTGTCCTCCCCTCTATTAATTCAGTCTGTCTCTCCCTCCTTCTGTCCTCCCCTCTATTAATTCAGTCTGTCTCTCCCTCCTTCTGTCCTCTCCTCTATTAATTCAGTCTGTCTCTCCCTCCTTCTGTCCTCCCCTCTATTAATTCAGTCTGTCTCTCCCTCCTTCTGTCCTCCCCTCTATTAATTCAGTCTGTCTCTCCCTCCTTCTGTCCTCCCCTCTATTAATTCAGTCTGTCTCTCCCTCCTTCTGTCCTCTCCTCTATTAATTCAGTCTGTCTCTCCCTCCTTCTGTCCTCTCCTCTATTAATTCAGTCTGTCTCTCCCTCCTTCTGTCCTCCCCTCTATTAATTCAGTCTGTCTCTCCCTCCTTCTGTCCTCTCCTCTATTAATTCAGTCTGTCTCTCCCTCCTTCTGTCCTCTCCTCTATTAATTCAGTCTGTCTCTCCCTCCTTCTGTCCTCTCCTCTATTAATTCAGTCTGTCTCTCCCTCCTTCTGTCCTCCCCTCTATTAATTCAGTCTGTCTCTCCCTCCTTCTGTCCTCCCCTCTATTAATTCAGTCTGTCTCTCCCTCCTTCTGTCCTCTCCTCTATTAATTCAGTCTGTCTCTCCCTCCTTCTGTCCTCCCCTCTATTAATTCAGTCTGTCTCTCCCTCCTTCTGTCCTCCCCTCTATTAATTCAGTCTGTCTCTCCCTCCTTCTGTCCTCCCCTCTATTAATTCAGTCTGTCTCTCCCTCCTTCTGTCCTCTCCTCTATTAATTCAGTCTGTCTCTCCCTCCTTCTGTCCTCTCCTCTACTAATTCAGTCTGTCTCTCCCTCCTTCTGTCCTCTCCTCTATTAATTCAGTCTGTCTCTCCCTCCTTCTGTCCTCCCCTCTATTAATTCAGTCTGTCTCTCCCTCCTTCTGTCCTCTCCTCTATTAATTCAGTCTGTCTCTCCCTCCTTCTGTCCTCTCCTCTATTAATTCAGTCTGTCTCTCCCTCCTTCTGTCCTCTCCTCTATTAATTCAGTCTGTCTCTCCCTCCTTCTGTCCTCCCCTCTATTAATTCAGTCTGTCTCTCCCTCCTTCTGTCCTCTCCTCTATTAATTCAGTCTGTCTCTCCCTCCTTCTGTCCTCTCCTCTATTAATTCAGTCTGTCTCTCCCTCCTTCTGTCCTCTCCTCTATTAATTCAGTCTGTCTCTCCCTCCTTCTGTCCTCTCCTCTATTAATTCAGTCTGTCTCTCCCTCCTTCTGTCCTCTCCTCTATTAATTCAGTCTGTCTCTCCCTCCTTCTGTCCTCTCCTCTATTAATTCAGTCTGTCTCTCCCTCCTTCTGTCCTCCCCTCTATTAATTCAGTCTGATTCTCCCTCCTTCTGTCCTCTCCTCTATTAATTCAGTCTGATTCTCCCTCCTTCTGTCCTCTCCTCTATTAATTCAGTCTGTCTCTCCCTCCTTCTGTCCTCTCCTCTATTAATTCAGTCTGTCTCTCCCTCCTTCTGTCCTCTCCTCTATTAATTCAGTCTGTCTCTCCCTCCTTCTGTCCTCTCCTCTATTAATTCAGTCTGTCTCTCCCTCCTTCTGTCCTCTCCTCTATTAATTCAGTCTGTCTCTCCCTCCTTCTGTCCTCTCCTCTATTAATTCAGTCTGTCTCTCCCTCCTTCTGTCCTCTCCTCTATTAATTCAGTCTGTCTCTCCCTCCTTCTGTCCTCTCCTCTAGTAATTCAGTCTGTCTCTCCCTCCTTCTGTCCTCCCCTCTATTAATTCAGTCTGATTCTCCCTCCTTCTGTCCTCCCCTCTATTAATTCAGTCTGATTCTCCCTCCTTCTGTCCTCTCCTCTATTAATTCAGTCTGATTCTCCCTCCTTCTGTCCTCTCCTCTATTAATTCAGTCTGATTCTCCCTCCTTCTGTCCTCTCCTCTATTAATTCAGTCTGATTCTCCCTCCTTCTGTCCTCTCCTCTAGTAATTCAGTCTGATTCTCCCTCCTTCTGTCCTCTCCTCTATTAATTCAGTCTGATTCTCCCTCCTTCTGTCCTCTCCTCTAGTAATTCAGTCTGATTCTCCCTCCTTCTGTCCTCTCCTCTAGTAATTCAGTCTGATTCTCCCTCCTTCTGTCCTCTCCTCTATTAATTCAGTCTGATTCTCCCTCCTTCTGTCCTCTCCTCTAGTAATTCAGTCTGTCTCTCCCTCCTTCTGTCCTCCCCTCTATTAATTCAGTCTGATTCTCCCTCCTTCTGTACTCCCCTCTATTAATTCAGTCTGATTCTCCCTCCTTCTGTCCTCTCCTCTATTAATTCAGTCTGATTCTCCCTCCTTCTGTCCTCTCCTCTATTAATTCAGTCTGATTCTCCCTCCTTCTGTCCTCTCCTCTAATAATTCAGTCTGTCTCTCCCTCCTTCTGTCCTCTCCTCTAGTAATTCAATCTTTCTCTCCCTCCTTCTGTCCTCTCCTCTATTAATTCACTCTGTCTCTCCCTCCTTCTGTCCTCCCCTCTATTAATTCAGTCTGTCTCTCCCTCCTTCTGTCCTCTCCTCTATTAATTCAGTCTGTCTCTCCCTCCTTCTGTCCTCTCCTCTATTAATTCAGTCTGTCTCTCCCTCCTTCTGTCCTCTCCTCTATTAATTCAGTCTGATTCTCCCTCCTTCTGTCCTCCCCTCTATTAATTCAGTCTGTCTCTCCCTCCTTCTGTCCTCTCCTCTATTAATTCAGTCTGTCTCTCCCTCCTTCTGTCCTCTCCTCTATTAATTCAGTCTGTCTCTCCCTCCTTCTGTCCTCTCCTCTATTAAGTCAGTCTGTCTCTCCCTCCTTCTGTCCTCTCCTCTATTAAGTCAGTCTGTCTCTCCCTCCTTCTGTCCTCTCCTCTATTAATTCAATCTGTCTCTCCCTCCTTCTGTCCTCTCCTCTATTAAGTCAGTCTGTCTCTCCCTCTTTCTGTCCTCCCCTCTATTAAGTCAGTCTGTCTTTCCCTCCGTTCGTCCTCTCCTCTATTAAGTCAGTCTGTCTCTCCCTCCTTCTGTCCTCTCCTCTATTAATTCAATCTGTCTCTCCCTCCTTCTGTCCTCTCCTCTATTAATTCAGTCTCTCTCTCTCCCTCCTTCTGTCCTCCGCTCTATTAATTCAAACTGTCTCTCACTCCTTCTGTCCTCCCCTCTATTAATTCAGTCTCTCTCTCTCCCTCCTTCTGTCCTCCGCTCTATTAATTCAGTCTGTCTTTCCCTCCTTCTGTCCTCCGCTCTATTAATTCAAACTGTCTCTCACTCCTTCTGTCCTCCGCTCTATTAATTCAATCTGTCTCTCCCTCCTTCTGTCCTCCCCTCTATTAATTCAATCTGTCTCTCCGTCCGTCTGTCCTCCGCTCTATTAATTCAGTCTCTCTCTCCCTCCTTCTGTCCTCCGCTCTATTAATTCAGTCTGTCTATCCCTCCTTCTGTCCTCCGCTCTATTAATTCAGTCTGTCTCTCCCTCCTTCTGTCCTCCCCTCTATTAATTCAATCTGTCTCTCCGTCCGTCTGTCCTCCGCTCTATTAATTCAGTCTGTCTTTCCCTCCTTCTGTCCTCCCCTCTATTAATTAAATCTGTCTTTCCCTCCTTCTGTCCTCCCCTCTATTAATTCAGTCTGTCTTTCCCTCCTTCTGTCCTCCGCTCTATTAATTCAGTCTGTCTTTCCCTCCTTCTGTCCTCCCCTCTATTAATTCAGTCTGTCTTTCCCTCCTTCTGTCCTCCCCTCTATTAATTCAGTCTGTCTCTCACTCCTTCTGTCCTCCGCTCTATTAATTCAGTCTGTCTTTCCCTCCTTCTGTCCTCCCCTCTATTAATTCAGTCTGTCTTTCCCTCCGTCTGTCCTCCCCTCTATTAATTCAGTCTGTCTCTCCCTCCTTCTGTCCTCCCCTCTATTAATTCAGTCTGTCTTTCCCTCCTTCTGTCCTCCGCTCTATTAATTCAGTCTGTCTTTCCCTCCTTCTGTCCTCCCCTCTATTAATTCAGTCTGTCTTTCCCTCCTTCTGTCCTCCCCTCTATTAATTCAGTCTGTCTTTCCCTCCTTCTGTCCTCCGCTCTATTAATTCAGTCTGTCTTTCCCTCCTTCTGTCCTCCCCTCTATTAATTCAGTCTGTCTTTCCCTCCGTCTGTCCTCCCCTCTATTAATTCAGTCTGTCTTTCCCTCCTTCTGTCCTCCCCTCTATTAATTCAGTCTGTCTTTCCCTCCTTCTGTCCTCCCCTCTATTAATTCAGTCTGTCTTTCCCTCCTTCTGTCCTCCCCTCTATTAATTCAGTCTGTCTTTCCCTCCTTCTGTCCTCCGCTCTATTAATTCAGTCTGTCTTTCCCTCCTTCTGTCCTCCCCTCTATTAATTCAATCTGTCTTTCCCTCCTTCTGTCCTCCCCTCTATTAATTCAGTCTGTCTTTCCCTCCTTCTGTCCTCCGCTCTATTAATTCAGTCTGTCTTTCCCTCCTTCTGTCCTCCGCTCTATTAATTCAGTCTGTCTTTCCCTCCTTCTGTCCTCCCCTCTATTAATTCAGTCTGTCTTTCCCTCCTTCTGTCCTCTCCTCTATTAATTCAGTCTGTCTTTCCCTCCTTCTGTCCTCCCCTCTATTAATTCAGTCTGTCTTTCCCTCCTTCTGTCCTCCCCTCTATTAATTCAGTCTGTCTTTCCCTCCTTCTGTCCTCCGCTCTATTAATTCAGTCTGTCTTTCCCTCCTTCTGTCCTCTCCTCTATTAATTCAGTCTGTCTTTCCCTCCTTCTGTCCTCCCCTCTATTAATTCAGTCTGTCTTTCCCTCCTTCTGTCCTCCCCTCTATTAATTCAGTCTGTCTTTCCCTCCTTCTGTCCTCCGCTCTATTAATTCAGTCTGTCTTTCCCTCCTTCTGTCCTGCCCTCTATTAATTCAGTCTGTCTTTCCCTCCTTCTGTCCTCCCCTCTATTAATTCAGTCTGTCTTTCCCTCCTTCTGTCCTCCCCTCTATTAATTCAGTCTGTCTCTCCCTCCTTCTGTCCTCCCCTCTATTAATTCAGTCTGTCTTTCCCTCCTTCTGTCCTCCGCTCTATTAATTCAGTCTGTCTCTCCCTCCTTCTGTCCTCCCCTCTATTAATTCAGTCTGTCTCTCCCTCCTTCTGTCCTCCCTCTATTAATTCAGTCTGTCTTTCCCTCCTTCTGTCCTCCCCTCTATTAATTCAGTCTGTCTCTTCCCTCCTTCTGTCCTCCCCTCTATTAATTCAGTCTGTCTCTCCCTCCTTCTGTCCTCCCTCTATTAATTCAGTCTGTCTCTCTCCCTCCTTCTGTCCTCCCCTCTATTAATTCAGTCTGTCTTTCCCTCCTTCTCTCCTCCCTCTATTAAATCAGTCTGTCTCTCCATCCTTCTGTCCTCCCCTCTATTAATTCAGTCTGTCTCTCCATCCTTCCGTCCTCCCCTCTAGTAATTCAGTCTGTCTCTCCCTCCTTCTGTCCTCCCCTCTATTAATTCAGTCTGTCTCTCTCCCTCCTTCTGTCCTCCCCTCTATTAATTCAGTCTGTCTCTCCCTCCTTCTGTCCTCCCCTCTATTAATTCAGTCTGTCTCTCCCTCCTTCGGTCCTCCCTCTATTAATTCAGTCTGTCTCTCCCTCCTTCTGTCCTCCTCTCTTTTATTTCAGTCTGTCTCTCCCTCCTTCTGTCCTCCCCTCTATTAATTCAGTCTGTCTCTCCCTCCTTCTGTCCTCCCCTCTATTAATTCAGTCTGTCTTTCCCTCCTTCTGTCCTCCCTCTATTAATTCAGTCTGTCTTTCCCTCCTTCTGTCCTCCGCTCTATTAATTCAGTCTGTCTTTCCCTCCTTCTGTCCTCCCCTCTATTAATTCAGTCTGTCTTTCCCTCCTTCTGTCCTCCCCTCTATTAATTCAGTCTGTCTTTCCCTCCTTCTGTCCTCCCCTCTATTAATTCAGTCTGTCTCTCCCTCCTTCTGTCCTCCCCTCTATTAATTCAGTCTGTCTTTCCCTCCTTCTGTCCTCCCCTCTATTAATTCAGTCTGTCTCTCCCTCCTTCTGTCACTCCCCTCTATTAATTCAGTCTGTCTTTCCCTCCTTCTGTCCTCCCCTCTATTAATTCAGTCTGTCTCTCCCTCCTTCTGTCCTCCCCTCTATTAATTCAGTCTGTCTCTCCCTCCGTCTGTCCTCCCCTCTATTAATTCAGTCTGTCTTTCCCTCCTTCTGTCCTCCCCTCTATTAATTCAGTCTGTCTTTCCCTCCTTCTGTCCTCCCCTCTATTAATTCAGTCTGTCTCTCCCTCCTTCTGTCCTCCCCTCTATTAATTCAGTCTGTCTTTCCCTCCTTCTGTCCTCCCCTCTATTAATTCAGTCTGTCTTTCCCTCCTTCTGTCCTCCCTCTATTAATTCAGTCTGTCTTTCCCTCCTTCTGTCCTCCCCTCTATTAATTCAGTCTGTCTTTCCCTCCTTCTGTCCTCCCCTCTATTAATTCAGTCTGTCTTTCCCTCCTTCTGTCCTCCCCTCTATTAATTCAGTCTGTCTTTCCCTCCTTCTGTCCTCCCCTCTATTAATTCAGTCTGTCTTTCCCTCCTTCTGTCCTCCCCTCTATTAATTCAGTCTGTCTTTCCCTCCTTCTGTCCTCCCCTCTATTAATTCAGTCTGTCTTTCCCTCCTTCTGTCCTCCCCTCTATTAATTCAGTCTGTCTTTCCCTCCTTCTGTCCTCCCCTCTATTAATTCAGTCTGTCTTTCCCTCCTTCTGTCCTCCCCTCTATTAATTCAGTCTCTCTCTCTCCCTCCTTCTGTCCTCCCCTCTATTAATTCAGTCTGTCTTTCCCTCCTTCTGTCCTCCCCTCTATTAATTCAGTCTGTCTCTCCCTCCTTCTGTCCTCCCCTCTATTAATTCAGTCTGTCTCTCACTCCTTCTGTCCTCCCCTCTATTAATTCAATCTGTCTCTCCGTCCGTCTGTCCTCCGCTCTATTAATTCAGTCTCTCTCTCTCCCTCCTTCTGTCCTCCCCTCTATTAATTCAATCTGTCTCTCACTCCTTCTGTCCTCCCCTCTATTAATTCAGTCTGTCTCTCCCTCCGTCTGTCCTCCCCTCTATTAATTCAGTCTGTCTCTGCCTCCGTCTATCCACCCCTCTATTAATTCACTCTGTCTCTCCCTCCTTCTGTCCTCTCCTCTATTAATTCAGTCTGTCTCTCCCTCCTTCTGTCCTCCCCTCTATTAATTCAGTCTGTCTCTCCCTCCTTCTGTCCTCTCCTCTATTAATTCAGTCTGTCTCTCCCTCCTTCTGTCCTCCCCTCTATTAATTCAGTCTGTCTCTCCCTCCTTCTGTCCTCTCCTCTATTAATTCAGTCTGTCTCTCCCTCCTTCTGTCCTCCCCTCTATTAATTCAGTCTGTCTCTCCCTCCTTCTGTCCTCCCCTCTATTAATTCAGTCTGTCTCTCTCTCCTTCTGTCCTCTCCTCTATTAATTCAGTCTGTCTCTCCCTCCTTCTGTCCTCCCCTCTATTAATTCAGTCTGTCTTTCCCTCCTTCTGTCCTCTCCTCTATTAATTCAATCTGTCTCTCCCTCCTTCTGTCCTCCGCTCTATTAATTCAGTCTGTCTCTCCCTCCTTCTGTCCTCCCCTCTATTAATTCAGTCTGTCTCTCCCTCCTTCTGTCCTCCCCTCTATTAATTCAGTCTGTCTCTCCCTCCTTCTGTCCCTCCTCTATTAAGTCAGTCTGTCTCTCCCTCCTTCTGTCCTCCCCTCTATTAATTCAGTCTGTCTCTCCCTCCTTCTGTCCTCTCCTCTATTAATTCAGTCTGTCTTTCCCTCCTTCTGTCCTCCCCTCTATTAATTCAGTCTGTCTCTCCCTCCTTCTGTCCTCCCCTCTATTAATTCAGTCTGTCTCTCCCTCCTTCTGTCCTCCCCTCTATTAATTCAGTCTGTCTCTCCCTCCTTCTGTCCTCTCCTCTATTAATTCAGTCTGTCTCTCCCTCCTTCTGTCCTCCCCTCTATTAATTCAGTCTGTCTCTCCCTCCTTCTGTCCTCTCCTCTATTAATTCAGTCTGTCTCTCCCTCCTTCTGTCCTCTCCTCTATTAATTCAGTCTGTCTCTCCCTCCTTCTGTCCTCCCCTCTATTAATTCAGTCTGTCTCTCCCTCCTTCTGTCCTCTCCTCTATTAATTCAGTCTGTCTCTCCCTCCTTCTGTCCTCTCCTCTATTAATTCAGTCTGTCTCTCCCTCCTTCTGTCCTCTCCTCTATTAATTCAGTCTGTCTCTCCCTCCTTCTGTCCTCTCCTCTATTAATTCAGTCTGTCTCTCCCTCCTTCTGTCCTCTCCTCTATTAATTCAGTCTGTCTCTCCCTCCTTCTGTCCTCTCCTCTATTAATTCAGTCTGTCTCTCCCTCCTTCTGTCCTCCCCTCTATTAATTCAGTCTGTCTCTCCCTCCTTCTGTCCTCTCCTCTATTAATTCAGTCTGTCTCTCCCTCCTTCTGTCCTTCCCTCTATTAATTCAGTCTGTCTCTCCCTCCTTCTGTCCTCTCCTCTATTAATTCAGTCTGTCTCTCCCTCCTTCTGTCCTCCCCTCTATTAATTCAGTCTGTCTCTCCCTCCTTCTGTCCTCTCCTCTATTAATTCAGTCTGTCTCTCACTCCTTCTGTCCTCTCCTCTATTAATTCAGTCTGTCTCTCCCTCCTTCTGTCCTCTCCTCTATTAATTCAGTCTGTCTCTCCCTCCTTCTGTCCTCTCCTCTATTAATTCAGTCTGTCTCTCCCTCCTTCTGTCCTCTCCTCTATTAATTCAGTCTGTCTCTCTCTCCTTCTGTCCTCTCCTCTATTAATTCAGTCTGTCTCTCCCTCCTTCTGTCCTCCCCTCTATTAATTCAGTCTGTCTCTCCCTCCTTCTGTCCTCCCTTCCAGTAATTCAGTCTGTCTCTCCCTCCTTCTGTCCTCTCCCTCTATTAATTCAGTCTGTCTCTCCCTCCTTCTGTCCTCTCCTCTATTAATTCAGTCTGTCTCTCCCTCCTTCTGTCCTCCCCTCTATTAATTCAGTCTGTCTCTCCCTCCTTCTGTCCTCTCCTCTATTAATTCAGTCTGTCTCTCCCTCCTTCTGTCCTCCCCTCTATTAATTCAGTCTGTCTCTCCCTCCTTCTGTCCTCCGCTCTATTAATTCAGTCTGTCTCTCCCTCCTTCTGTCCTCCCCTCTATTAATTCAGTCTGTCTCTCCCTCCTTCTGTCCTCCCCTCTATTAATTCAGTCTGTCTCTCCCTCCTTCTGTCCTCTCCTCTATTAATTCAGTCTGTCTCTCCCTCCTTCTGTCCTCCCCTCTATTAATTCAGTCTGTCTCTCCCTCCTTCTGTCCTCTCCTCTATTAATTCAGTCTGTCTCTCCCTCCTTCTGTCCTCTCCTCTATTAATTCAGTCTGTCTTTCCCTCCTTCTGTCCTCCCCTCTATTAAGTCAGTCTGTCTCTCCATCCTTCTGTCCTCCCCTCTATTAATTCAGTCTGTCTCTCACTCCATCTGTCCTCCCCTCTATTAAGTCAGTCTGTCTCTCCCTCCTTCTGTCCTCCCCTCTATTAATTCAGTCTGTCTCTCCCTCCTTCTGTCCTCTCCTCTATTAATTCAGTCTGTCTCTCCCTCCTTCTGTCATCTCCTCTAGTAATTCAGTCTGTCTCTCCCTCCTTCTGTCCTCCCCTCTATTTATTCAGTCTGTCTCTCCCTCCTTCTGTCCTCCCTCTATTAATTCAGTCTGTCTCTCCCTCCTTCTGTCCTCCCTTTATTAATTCAGTCTGTCTTTCCCTCCTTCTCTCCTCCCTCAATTAAATCAGTCTGTCTCTCCATCCTTCTGTCCTCCCCTCTATTAATTCAGTCTGTCTCTCCATCCTTCCGTCCTCCCCTCTAGTAATTCAGTCTGTCTCTCCCTCCGTCTTTCCTCTCCTCTAGTAATTCAGTCTGTCTCTCCCACCTTCTGTCCTCTCCTTTATTAATTCAGTCGATCTCTCACACTTTCTGTCCTCTCCTTTATTAATTCAATCTGTCTCTCCCTCCTTCTGTCCTCTCCTCTATTAATTCAGTCTGTCTCTCCCTCCTTCTGTCCTCCCCTCTATTAATTCAGTCTGTCTCTCCCTCCTTCTGTCCTCCCCTCTATTAATTCAGTCTGTCTCTCCCTCCTTCTGTCCTCTCCTCTATTAATTCAGTCTGTCTCTCCCTCCTTCTGTCCTCTCCTCTATTAATTCAGTCTGTCTCTCCCTCCTTCTGTCCTCTCCTCTATTAATTCAGTCTGTCTCTCCCTCCTTCTGTCCTCCCCTCTATTAATTCAGTCTGTCTCTCCCTCCGTCTGTCCTCTCCTCTATTAATTCAGTCTGTCTCTCCCTCCTTCTGTCCTCCCCTCTATTAATTCAGTCTGTCTCTCCCTCCTTCTGTCCTCCCCTCTATTAATTCAGTCTGTCTCTCCCTCCTTCTGTCCTCTCCTCTATTAATTCAGTCTGTCTCTCCCTCCGTCTGTCCTCCCCTCTATTAATTCAGTCTGTCTCTCCCTCCTTCTGTCCTCTCCTCTATTAATTCAGTCTGTCTCTCCCTCCTTCTGTCCTCCCCTCTATTAATTCAGTCTGTCTCTCACTCCTTCTGTCCTCTCCTCTATTAATTCAGTCTGTCTCTCCCTCCTTCTGTCCTCTCCTCTATTAATTCAGTCTGTCTCTCCCTCCTTCTGTCCTCCCCTCTATTAATTCAGTCTGTCTCTCCCTCCTTCTGTCCTCTCCTCTATTAATTCAGTCTGTCTCTCCCTCCTTCTGTCCTCTCCTCTATTAATTCAGTCTGTCTCTCCCTCCTTCTGTCCTCCCCTCTATTAATTCAGTCTGTCTCTCCCTCCTTCTGTCCTCCCCTCTATTAATTCAGTCTGTCTCTCCCTCCTTCTGTCCTCTCCTCTATTAATTCAGTCTGTCTCTCCCTCCTTCTGTCCTCTCCTCTATTAATTCAGTCTGTCTCTCCCTCCTTCTGTCCTCTCCTCTATTAATTCAGTCTGTCTCTCCCTCCTTCTGTCCTCTCCTCTATTAATTCAGTCTGTCTCTCCCTCCTTCTGTCCTCCGCTCTATTAATTCAGTCTGTCTCTCCCTCCTTCTGTCCTCTCCTCTATTAATTCAGTCTGTCTCTCCCTCCTTCTGTCCTCTCCCTCTATTAATTCAGTCTGTCTCTCCCTCCTTCTGTCCTCTCCTCTATTAATTCAGTCTGTCTCTCCCTCCTTCTGTCCTCTCCCTCTATTAATTCAGTCTGTCTCTCCCTCCTTCTGTCCTCTCCTCTATTAATTCAGTCTGTCTCTCCCTCCTTCTGTCCTCCCTCTATTAAGTCAGTCTGTCTCTCCCTCCTTCTGTCCTCCCCTCTATTAATTCAGTCTGTCTCTCCCTCCTTCTGTCCTCCCCTCTATTAATTCAGTCTGTCTCTCCCTCCTTCTGTCCTCCCCTCTATTAATTCAGTCTGTCTCTCCCTCCTTCTGTCCTCCCCTCTATTAATTCAGTCTGTCTCTCCCTCCTTCTGTCCTCTCCTCTATTAATTCAGTCTGTCTCTCCCTCCTTCTGTCCTCCCCTCTATTAATTCAGTCTGTCTCTCCCTCCTTCTGTCCTCTCCTCTATTAATTCAGTCTGTCTCTCCCTCCTTCTGTCCTCCCCTCTATTAATTCAGTCTGTCTCTCCCTCCTTCTGTCCTCCCCTCTATTAATTCAGTCTGTCTCTCCCTCCTTCTGTCCTCTCCTCTATTAATTCAGTCTGTCTCTCCCTCCTTCTGTCCTCTCCTCTATTAATTCAGTCTGTCTCTCACTCCTTCTGTCCTCCCCTCTATTAATTCAGTCTGTCTCTCACTCCTTCTGTCCTCTCCTCTATTAATTCAGTCTGTCTCTCCCTCCTTCTGTCCTCCCCTCTATTAATTCAGTCTGTCTCTCACTCCTTCTGTCCTCCCCTCTATTAATTCAGTCTGTCTCTCCCTCCTTCTGTCCTCTCCTCTATTAATTCAGTCTGTCTCTCCCTCCTTCTGTCCTCTCCTCTATTAATTCAGTCTGTCTCTCCCTCCTTCTGTCCTCTCCTCTATTAATTCAGTCTGTCTCTCCCTCCTTCTGTCCTCTCCTCTATTAATTCAGTCTGTCTCTCCCTCCTTCTGTCCTCTCCTCTATTAATTCAGTCTGTCTCTCCCTCCTTCTGTCCTCCCCTCTATTAATTCAGTCTGTCTCTCCCTCCTTCTGTCCTCCCCTCTATTAATTCAGTCTGTCTCTCCCTCCTTCTGTCCTCTCCTCTATTAATTCAGTCTGTCTCTCCCTCCTTCTGTCCTCCCCTCTATTAATTCAGTCTGTCTCTCCCTCCTTCTGTCCTCTCCTCTATTAATTCAGTCTGTCTCTCCCTCCTTCTGTCCTCTCCTCTATTAATTCAGTCTGTCTCTCCCTCCTTCTGTCCTCCCCTCTATTAATTCAGTCTGTCTCTCCCTCCTTCTGTCCTCTCCCTCTATTAATTCAGTCTGTCTCTCCCTCCTTCTGTCCTCTCCCTCTATTAATTCAGTCTGTCTCTCCCTCCTTCTGTCCTCCCCTCTATTAATTCAGTCTGTCTCTCCCTCCTTCTGTCCTCTCCTCTATTAATTCAGTCTGTCTCTCCCTCCTTCTGTCCTCTCCTCTATTAATTCAGTCTGTCTCTTCCTCCTTCTGTCCTCTCCTCTATTAATTCAGTCTGTCTCTCCCTCCTTCTGTCCTCTCCTCTATTAATTCAGTCTGTCTCTCCCTCCTTCTGTCCTCTCCTCTATTAATTCAGTCTGTCTCTCCCTCCTTCTATCCCTCCTCTACTAATTCAGTCTGTCTCTCCCTCCTTCTGTCCTCTCCTCTATTAATTCAGTCTGTCTCTCCCTCCTTCTGTCCTCTCCTCTATTAATTCAGTCTGTCTCTCCCTCCTTCTGTCCTCTCCTCTATTAATTCAGTCTGTCTCTCCCTCCTTCTGTCCTCTCCTCTATTAATTCAGTCTGTCTCTCCCTCCTTCTGTCCTCTCCTCTATTAATTCAGTCTGTCTCTCCCTCCTTCTGTCCTCTCCTCTATTAATTCAGTCTGTCTCTCCCTCCTTCTGTCCTCTCCTCTATTAATTCAGTCTGTCTCTCCCTCCTTCTGTCCTCTCCTCTATTAATTCAGTCTGTCTCTCCCTCCTTCTGTCCTCTCCTCTATTAATTCAGTCTGTCTCTCCCTCCTTCTGTCCTCTCCTCTATTAATTCAGTCTGTCTCTCCCTCCTTCTGTCCTCTCCTCTATTAATTCAGTCTGTCTCTCCCTCCTTCTGTCCTCTCCTCTATTAATTCAGTCTGTCTCTCCCTCCTTCTGTCCTCTCCTCTATTAATTCAGTCTGTCTCTCCCTCCTTCTGTCCTCTCCTCTATTAATTCAGTCTGTCTCTCCCTCCTTCTGTCCTCTCCTCTATTAATTCAGTCTGTCTCTCCCTCCTTCTGTCCTCCTCCTCTATTAATTCAGTCTGTCTCTCCCTCCTTCTGTCCTCCTCCCTCTATTAATTCAGTCTGTCTCTCCCTCCTTCTGTCCTCTCCCTCTATTAATTCAGTCTGTCTCTCCCTCCTTCTGTCCTCTCTATTAATTCAGTCTGTCTCTCCCTCCTTCTGTCCTCTCCTCTATTAATTCAGTCTGTCTCTCTCTCCTTCTGTCCTCCCCTCTATTAATTCAGTCTGTCTCTCCCTCCGTCTGTCCTCCCCTCTATTAATTCAGTCTGTCTCTCCCTCCTTTTGTCCTCCCCTCTATTAATTCAGTCTGTCTCTCCCTCCTTCTGTCCTCTCCTCTACTAATTCAGTCTGTCTCTCTCTCCTTCTGTCCTCTCTTCTATTAATTCAGTCTGTCTCTCCCTCCGTCTGTCCTCCCCTCTATTAATTCAGTCTGTCTCTCTCTCCTTCTGTCCTCTCCTCTATTAATTCAGTCTGTCTCTCTCTCCTTCTGTCCTCTCCTCTATTAATTCAGTCTGTCTCTCTCTCCTTCTGTCCTCTCCTCTATTAATTCAGTCTGTCTCTCTCTCCTTCTGTCCTCTCCTCTATTAATTCAGTCTGTCTCTCCCTCCTTCTGTCCTCTCCTCTATTAATTCAGTCTGTCTCTCTCTCCTTCTGTCCTCTCCTCTATTAATTCAGTCTGTCTCTCCCTCCTTCTGTCCTCCCCTCTATTAATTCAGTCTGTCTCTCTCTCCTTCTGTCCTCTCCTCTATTAATTCAGTCTGTCTCTCCCTCCTTCTGTCCTCTCCTCTATTAATTCAGTCTGTCTCTCCCTCCTTCTGTCCTCTCCTCTATTAATTCAGTCTGTCTCTCCCTCCTTCTGTCCTCTCCTCTATTAATTCAGTCTGTCTCTCCCTCCTTCTGTCCTCTACTCTATTAATTCAGTCTGTCTCTCCCTCCTTCTGTCCTCCCCTCTATTAATTCAGTCTGTCTCTCTCTCCTTCTGTCCTCCCCTCTATTAATTCAGTCTGTCTCTCCCTCCTTCTGTCCTCTCCTCTATTAATTCAGTCTGTCTCTCCCTCCTTCTGTCCTCTCCTCTATTAATTCAGTCTGTCTCTCCCTCCTTCTGTCCTCTCCTCTATTAATTCAGTCTGTCTCTCCCTCCTTCTGTCCTCTCCTCTAGTAATTCAGTCTGTCTCTCCCTCCTTCTGTCCTCTCCTCTATTAATTCAGTCTGTCTCTCCCTCCTTCTGTCCTCTCCTCTATTAATTCAGTCTGTCTCTCTCTCCTTCTGTCCTCTCCTCTATTAATTCAGTCTGTCTCTCCCTCCTTCTGTCCTCTCTTCTATTAATTCAGTCTGTCTCTCCCTCCTTCTGTCCTCTCTTCTATTAATTCAGTCTGTCTCTCCCTCCTTCTGTCCTGTTTTCTATTAATTCAATCTGTCTCTCCCTCCTTCTGTCCTCTCCTCTATTAATTCAGTCTGTCTCTCCCTCCTTCTGTCCTCTCCTCTATTAATTCAGTCTGTCTCTCCCTCCTTCTGTCCTCTCCTCTATTAATTCAGTCTGTCTCTCCCTCCTTCTGTCCTCTACTTCTACTAATTCAGTCTGTCTCTCCCTCCTTCTGTCCTCTCTTCTATTAATTCAGTCTGTCTCTCCCTCCTTCTGTCCTCTCCTCTATTAATTCAGTCTGTCTCTCCTCCTTCTTCTGTCCTCTCCTCTATTAATTCAGTCTGTCTCTCCCTCCTTCTGTCCTCTCCTCTATTAATTCAGTCTGTCTCTCCCTCCTTCTGTCCTCTCCTCTATTAATTCAGTCTGTCTCTCCCTCCTTCTGTCCTCTCCTCTATTAATTCAGTCTGTCTCTCCCTCCTTCTGTCCTCTCTTCTATTAATTCAGTCTGTCTCTCCCTCCTTCTGTCCTCTCCTCTATTAATTCAGTCTGTCTCTCCCTCCTTCTGTCCTCTCCTCTATTAATTCAGTCTGTCTCTCCCTCCTTCTGTCCTCTCCTCTATTAATTCAGTCTGTCTCTCCCTCCTTCTGTCCTCTCCTCTATTAATTCAGTCTGTCTCTCCCTCCGTCTGTCCTCTCCTCTATTAATTCAGTCTGTCTCTCCCTCCTTCTGTCCTCTCCTCTATTAATTCAGTCTGTCTCTCCCTCCGTCTGTCCTCTCCTCTATTAATTCAGTCTGTCTCTCCCTCCTTCTGTCCTCTCCTCTATTAATTCAGTCTGTCTCTCCCTCCTTCTGTCCTCCCCTCTATTAATTCAGTCTGTCTCTCCCTCCTTCTGTCCTCTCCTCTATTAATTCAGTCTGTCTCTCCCTCCTTCTGTCCTCTCCTCTATTAATTCAGTCTGTCTCTCCCTCCTTCTGTCCTCTCCTCTATTAATTCAGTCTGTCTCTCCCTCCTTCTATCCTCCCCCTATTAATTCAGTCTGTCTCTCCCTCCTTCTGTCCTCTCCTCTATTAATTCAGTCTGTCTCTCCCTCCTTCTGTCCTCTCCTCTATTAATTCAGTCTGTCTCTCCCTCCTTCTGTCCTCTCCTCTATTAATTCAGTCTGTCTCTCCCTCCTTCTGTCCTCTCCTCTATTAATTCAGTCTGTCTCTCCCTCCTTCTGTCCTCTCCTCTATTAATTCAGTCTGTCTCTCCCTCCTTCTGTTCTCTCCTCTATTAATTCAGTCTGTCTCTGCCTCCTTCTGTGCTCTCCTCTAGTAATTCAGTCTGTCTCTCCCTCCGTCTGTCCTCTACTCTAGTAATTCAGTCTGTCTCTCCCTCCTTCTGTCCTCTCCTCTATTAATTCAGTCTGTCTCTCCCTCCTTCTGTCCTCTCCTCTATTAATTCAGTCTGTCTCTCCCTCCTTCTGTCCTCTCCTCTATTAATTCAGTCTGTCTCTCCCTCCGTCTGTCCTCTCCTCTATTAATTCAGTCTGTCTCTCCCTCCTTCTGTCCTCCCCTCTATTAATTCAGTCTGTCTCTCCCTCCTTCTGTCCTCTCCTCTATTAATTCAGTCTGTCTCTCTCACTCCTTCTGTCCTCTCCTCTATTAATTCAGTCTGTCTCTCCCTCCTTCTGTCCTCCCCTCTATTAATTCAGTCTGTCTCTCCCTCCTTCTGTCCTCCCTCTATTAATTCAGTCTGTCTCTCCCTCCTTCTGTCCTCTCCTCTATTAATTCAGTCTGTCTCTCCCTCCTTCTGTCCTCCCCTCTATTAATTCAGTCTGTCTCTCCCTCCTTCTGTCCTCCCCTCTATTAATTCAGTCTGTCTCTCCCTCCTTCTGTCCTCTCCTCTATTAATTCAGTCTGTCTCTCCTTCCTTCTGTCCTCTCCTCTATTAATTCAGTCTGTCTCTCCCTCCGTCTGTCCTCCCCTCTATTAATTCAGTCTGTCTCTCCCTCCGTCTGTCCTCTCCTCTATTAATTCAGTCTGTCTCTCCCTCCGTCTGTCCTCTCCTCTATTATTTCAGTCTGTCTCTCCCTCCTTCTGTCCTCCCCTCTATTAATTCAGTCTGTCTCTCCCTCCTTCTGTCCTCCCCTCTATTAATTCAGTCTGTCTCTCCCTCCGTCTGTCCTCCCCTCTATTAATTCAGTCTGTCTCTCCCTCCTTCTGTCCTCTCCTCTATTAATTCAGTCTGTCTCTCCCTCCTTCTGTCCTCTCCTCTATTAATTCAGTCTGTCTCTCCCTCCTTCTGTCCTCTCCTCTATTAATTCAGTCTGTCTCTCCCTCCTTCTGTCCTCCCCTCTATTAATTCAGTCTGTCTCTCCCTCCTTCTGTCCTCTCCTCTATTAATTCAGTCTGTCTCTCCCTCCTTCTGTCCTCTCCTCTATTAATTCAGTCTGTCTCTCCCTCCTTCTGTCCTCTCCTCTATTAATTCAGTCTGTCTCTCCCTCCTTCTGTCCTCTCCTCTATTAATTCAGTCTGTCTCTCCCTCCTTCTGTCCTCTCCTCTATTAATTCAGTCTGTCTCTCCCTCCTTCTGTCCTCTCCTCTATTAATTCAGTCTGTCTCTCCCTCCTTCTGTCCTCCCTCTCTATTAATTCAGTCTGTCTCTCCCTCCTTCTGTCCTCTCCTCTATTAATTCAGTCTGTCTCTCCCTCCTTCTGTCCCTCTCCTCTATTAATTCAGTCTGTCTCTCCCTCCTTCTGTCCTCTCCTCTATTAATTCAGTCTGTCTCTCCCTCCTTCTGTCCTCCCCTCTATTAATTCAGTCTGTCTCTCCCTCCTTCTGTCCTCTCTTCTATTAATTCAGTCTGTCTCTCCCTCCTTCTGTCCTCCCCTCTATTAATTCAGTCTGTCTCTCCCTCCTTCTGTCCTCTCCTCTATTAATTCAGTCTGTCTCTCCCTCCTTCTGTCCTCTCCTCTATTAATTCAGTCTGTCTCTCCCTCCTTCTGTCCTCCGCTCTATTAATTCAGTCTGTCTCTCCCTCCTTCTGTCCTCTCCTCTATTAATTCAGTCTGTCTCTCCCTCCGTCTGTCCTCTCCTCTATTAATTCAGTCTGTCTCTCCCTCCTTCTGTCCTCTCCTCTATTAATTCAGTCTGTCTCTCTCTCCTTCTGTCCTCCCCTCTATTAATTCAGTCTGTCTCTCTCTCCTTCTGTCCTCTCCTCTATTAATTCAGTCTGTCTCTCCCTCCTTCTGTCCTCTCCTCTATTAATTCAGTCTGTCTCTCCCTCCTTCTGTCCTCCCCTCTATTAATTCAGTCTGTCTCTCCCTCCTTCTGTCCTCTCCTCTATTAATTCAGTCTGTCTCTCCCTCCGTCTGTCCTCTCCTCTATTAATTCAGTCTGTCTCTCCCTCCTTCTGTCCTCTCCTCTATTAATTCAGTCTGTCTCTCCCTCCTTCTGTCCTCTCCTCTATTAATTCAGTCTGTCTCTCCCTCCTTCTGTCCTCTCCTCTATTAATTCAGTCTGTCTCTCCCTCCTTCTGTCCTCTCCTCTATTAATTCAGTCTGTCTCTCCCTCCTTCTGTCCTCTCCTCTATTAAATCAGTCTGTCTCTCCTGTCCTCTACTCTATTAATTCAGTCTGTCTCTCCCTCCGTCTGTCCTCCCCTCTATTAATTCAGTCTGTCTCTCCCTCCTTCTGTCCTCTCCTCTATTAATTCAGTCTGTCTCTCCCTCCGTCTGTCCTCTCCTCTATTAATTCAGTCTGTCTCTCCCTCCGTCTGTCCTCCCCTCTATTAATTCAGTCTGTCTCTCCCTCCTTCTGTCCTCTCCTCTATTAATTCAGTCTGTCTCTCCCTCCGTCTGTCCTCACCTCTATTAATTCAGTCTGTCTCTCCCTCCGTCTGTCCTGAACTCTATTAATTCACTCTGTCTCTCCCTCCGTCTGTCCTCTCCTCTATTAATTCAGTCTGTCTTTCCCTCCGTCTGTCCTCTCCTCTATTAATTCAGTCTGTCTCTCCCTCCGTCTGTCCTCTCCTCTATTAATTCAGTCTGTTTCTCCCTCCGTCTGTCCTCCATCTATTAAATCAGTCTGTCTCTCTCTCCGTCTGTCTTCTCCTCTATTAATTCAGTCTGTCTCTCCCTCCGTCTGTCCTCCCCTCTATTAATTCAGTCTGTCTCTCCCTCCGTCTGTCCTCTCCTCTATTAATTCAGTCTGTCTCTCCCTCCTTCTGTCCTCCCCTCTATTAATTCACTCTGTCTCTCCCTCCGTCTGTCCTCCCCTCTATTAATTCAGTCTGTCTCTCCCTCATTCTGTCCTCTCCTCTATTAATTCAGTCTGTCTCTCCCTCCGTCTGTCCTCCCCTCTATTAATTCAGTCTGTCTCTCCCTCCTTCTGTCCTCTCCTCTATTAATTCAGTCTGTCTCTCCCTCCTTCTGTCCTCTCCTCTATTAATTCAGTCTGTCTCTGCCTCCTTCTGTGCTCTCCTCTCTTCTATTAATTCAGTCTGTCTCTCCCTCCTTCTGTCCTCTCCTCTATTAATTCAGTCTGTCTCTCCCTCCTTCTGTCCTCTCCTCTATTAATTCAGTCTGTCTCTCCCTCCTTCTGTCCTCTCCTCTATTAATTCAGTCTGTCTCTCCCTCCTTCTGTCCTCTCCTCTATTAATTCAGTCTGTCTCTCCCTCCGTCTGTCCTCCCCTCTATTAATTCAGTCTGTCTCTCACTCCGTCTGTCCTCTCCTCTATTAATTCAGTCTGTCTCTCCCTCCTTCTGTCCTCCCCTCTATTAAGTCAGTCTGTCTCTCCCTCCTTCTTTCCTCTCCTCTATTAATTCAATCTGTCTCTCCCTCCGTCTGTCCTCCACTCTCTTAATTCAGTCTTTCTCTCACTCCTTCTGTCCTCTCCTTTAGTAATTCAGTCCGTCTATCCCTCCTTCTGTCCTCTCCTCTATTAATTCAGTCTGTCTCTCCCTCCTTCTGTCCTCTCCTCTATTAATTCAGTCTGTCTCTCCCTCCGTCTGTCCTCCCCTCTATTAATTCAGTCTGTCTCTCCCTCCGTCTGTCCTCTCCTCTATTAATTCAGTCTGTCTCTCCCTCCTTCTGTCCTCTCCTCTATTAATTCAGTCTGTCTCTCCCTCCTTCTGTCCTCCCCTCTATTAATTCAGTCTGTCTCTCCCTCCGTCTGTCCTCTCCTCTATTAATTCAGTCTGTCTCTCCCTCCTTCTGTCCTCTCCTCTATTAATTCAGTCTGTCTCTCCCTCCTTCTGTCCTCTCCTCTATTAATTCAGTCTGTCTCTCCCTCCGTCTGTCCTCCCCTCTATTAATTCAGTCTGTCTCTCCCTCCTTCTGTCCTCTCCTCTACTAATTCAGTCTGTCTCTCTCTCCTTCTGTCCTCCCCTCTATTAATTCAGTCTGTCTCTCCCTCCTTCTGTCACTCCCCTCCTATTAATTCAGTCTGTCTCTCCCTCCTTCTGTCCTCCCCTCTATTAATTCAGTCTGTCTCTCCCTCCGTCTGTCCTCTCCTCTATTAATTCAGTCTGTCTCTCTCTCCTTCTGTCCTCCCCTCTATTAATTCAGTCTGTCTCTCTCCCTCCTTCTGTCCTCCCCTCTATTAATTCAGTCTGTCTCTCACTCCTTCTGTCCTCTCCTCTATTAATTCAGTCTGTCTCTCCCTCCTTCTGTCCTCTCCTCTATTAATTCAGTCTGTCTCTCCCTCCTTCTGTCCTCTCCTCTATTAATTCAGTCTGATTCTCCCTCCTTCTGTCCTCCCCTCTATTAATTAAATCTGTCTCTCCCTCCTTCTGTCCTCCCCTCTATTAATTCAGTTTGTCTCTCCCTCCTTCTGTCCTCTCCTCTATTAATTCAGTCTGTCTCTCCCTCCTTCTGTCCTCTCCTCTATTAATTCAGTCTGATTCTCCCTCCTTCTGTCCTCCCCTCTATTAATTCAGTCTGTCTCTCCCTCCTTCTGTCCTCTCCTCTCTATTAATTCAGTCTGTCTCTCCCTCCTTCTGTCCTCTCCTCTATTAATTCAGTCTGTCTCTCCCTCCTTCTGTCCTCTCCTCTATTAATTCAGTCTGATTCTCCCTCCTTCTGTCCTCACCTCTATTAATTCAGTCTGATTCTCCCTCCTTCTGTCCTCCCTCTATTAATTCAGAAATTCCCAAGTCTCTCACTCCTTCTGTCCTCCCCTCTAATAATTCAGTCTGTCTCTCCCTCCTTCTGTCCTCCCCTCTATTAAGTCAGTCTGTCTCTCCCTCCTTCTGTCCTCCCCTCTATTAATTCAGTCTGTCTCTCCCTCCTTCTGTCCTCCCCTCTATTAATTCAGTCTGTCTCTCCCTCCTTCTGTCCTCTCCTCTATTAATTCAGTCTGTCTTTCCCTCCTTCCTGTCCTCCCCTCTATTAATTCAGTCTTTCTCTCCCTCCTTCTGTCCTCCCCTCTATTAATTCAGTCTGTCTCTCCCTCCTTCTGTCCTCCCTCTATTAATTCAGTCTGTCTCTCCCTCCTTCTGTCCTCTCCTCTATTAATTCAGTCTGTCTCTCCCTCCTTCTGTCCTCTCCTCTATTAATTCAGTCTGTCTCTCCCTCCTTCTGTCCTCTCCTCTATTAATTCAGTCTGTCTCTCCCTCCTTCTGTCCTCTCCTCTATTAATTCAGTCTGTCTCTCCCTCCTTCTGTCCTCCCCTCTATTAATTCAGTCTGTCTCTCCCTCCTTCTGTCCTCCCCTCTATTAATTCAGTCTGTCTCTCCCTCCTTCTGTCCTCTCCTCTATTAATTCAGTCTGTCTCTCCCTCCTTCTGTCCTCCCCTCTATTAATTCAGTCTGTCTCTCCCTCCTTCTGTCCTCCCCTCTATTAATTCAGTCTGTCTCTCCCTCCTTCTGTCCTCCCCTCTATTAATTCAGTCTGTCTCTCTCTCCTTCTGTCCTCCCCTCTATTAATTCAGTCTGTCTCTCCCTCCTTCTGTCCTCCCCTCTATTAATTCAGTCTGTCTCTCTCTCCTTCTGTCCTCCCCTCTATTAATTCAGTCTGTCTCTCCCTCCTTCTGTCCTCCCCTCTATTAATTCAGTCTGTCTCTCCCTCCTTCTGTCCTCTCCTCTATTAATTCAGTCTGTCTCTCCCTCCTTCTGTCCTCCCCTCTATTAATTCAGTCTGTCTCTCCCTCCGTCTGTCCTCTCCTCTATTAATTCAGTCTGTCTCTCCCTCCGTCTGTCCTCCCCTCTATTAATTCAGTCTGTCTCTCCCTCCTTCTGTCCTCCCCTCTATTAATTCAGTCTGTCTCTCCCTCCTTCTGTCCTCTCCTCTATTAATTCAGTCTGTCTCTCCCTCCTTCTGTCCTCTCCTCTATTAATTCAGTCTGTCTCTCCCTCCTTCTGTCCTCTCCTCTATTAATTCAGTCTGTCTCTCCCTCCTTCTGTCCTCTCCTCTATTAATTCAGTCTGTCTCTCCCTCCTTCTGTCCTCTCCTCTATTAATTCAGTCTGTCTCTCCCTCCTTCTGTCCTCTCCTCTATTAATTCAGTCTGTCTCTCCCTCCTTCTGTCCTCCCCTCTATTAATTCAGTCTGTCTCTCCCTCCTTCTGTCCTCTCCTCTATTAATTCAGTCTGTCTCTCCCTCCTTCTGTCCTCTCCTCTATTAATTCAGTCTGTCTCTCCCTCCTTCTGTCCTCTCCTCTATTAATTCAGTCTGTCTCTCCCTCCTTCTGTCCTCCCCTCTATTAATTCAGTCTGTCTCTCCCTCCTTCTGTCCTCTCCTCTATTAATTCAGTCTGTCTCTCCCTCCTTCTGTCCTCTCCTCTATTAATTCAGTCTGTCTCTCCCTCCTTCTGTCCTCTCCTCTATTAATTCAGTCTGTCTCTCCCTCCTTCTGTCCTCTCCTCTATTAATTCAGTCTGTCTCTCCCTCCTTCTGTCCTCCCCTCTATTAATTCAGTCTGTCTCTCCCTCCTTCTGTCCTCTCCTCTATTAATTCAGTCTGTCTCTCCCTCCTTCTGTCCTCCCCTCTATTAATTCAGTCTGTCTCTCCCTCCTTCTGTCCTCTCCTCTATTAATTCAGTCTGTCTCTCCCTCCTTCTGTCCTCTCCTCTATTAATTCAGTCTGTCTCTCCCTCCTTCTGTCCTCTCCTCTATTAATTCAGTCTGTCTCTCCCTCCTTCTGTCCTCTCCTCTATTAATTCAGTCTGTCTCTCCCTCCTTCTGTCCTCTCCTCTATTAATTCAGTCTGTCTCTCCCTCCTTCTGTCCTCTCCTCTATTAATTCAGTCTGTCTCTCCCTCCTTCTGTCCTCCCCTCTATTAATTCAGTCTGTCTCTCCCTCCTTCTGTCCTCTCCTCTATTAATTCAGTCTGTCTCTCCCTCCTTCTGTCCTCTCCTCTATTAATTCAGTCTGTCTCTCCCTCCTTCTGTCCTCTCCTCTATTAATTCAGTCTGTCTCTCCCTCCTTCTGTCCTCTCCTCTATTAATTCAGTCTGTCTCTCCCTCCTTCTGTCCTCTCCTCTATTAATTCAGTCTGTCTCTCCCTCCTTCTGTCCTCTCCTCTATTAATTCAGTCTGTCTCTCCCTCCTTCTGTCCTCTCCTCTATTAATTCAGTCTGTCTCTCCCTCCTTCTGTCCTCTCCTCTATTAATTCAGTCTGTCTCTCCCTCCTTCTGTCCTCTCCTCTATTAATTCAGTCTGTCTCTCCCTCCTTCTGTCCTCTCCTCTATTAATTCAGTCTGTCTCTCCCTCCTTCTGTCCTCTCCTCTATTAATTCAGTCTGTCTCTCCCTCCTTCTGTCCTCTCCTCTATTAATTCAGTCTGTCTCTCCCTCCTTCTGTCCTCTCCTCTATTAATTCAGTCTGTCTCTCCCTCCTTCTGTCCTCTCCTCTATTAATTCAGTCTGTCTCTCCCTCCTTCTGTCCTCTCCTCTATTAATTCAGTCTGTCTCTCCCTCCTTCTGTCCTCTCCTCTATTAATTCAGTCTGTCTCTCCCTCCTTCTGTCCTCCCCTCTATTAATTCAGTCTGTCTCTCCCTCCTTCTGTCCTCCCCTCTATTAATTCAGTCTGTCTCTCCCTCCTTCTGTCCTCTCCTCTATTAATTCAGTCTGTCTCTCCCTCCTTCTGTCCTCTCCTCTATTAATTCAGTCTGTCTCTCCCTCCTTCTGTCCTCCCCTCTATTAATTCAGTCTGTCTCTCCCTCCTTCTGTCCTCCCCTCTATTAATTCAGTCTGTCTCTCCCTCCTTCTGTCCTCTCCTCTATTAATTCAGTCTGTCTCTCCCTCCTTCTGTCCTCCCCTCTATTAATTCAGTCTGTCTCTCCCTCCTTCTGTCCTCTCCTCTATTAATTCAGTCTGTCTCTCCCTCCTTCTGTCCTCCCCTCTATTAATTCAGTCTGTCTCTCCCTCCTTCTGTCCTCTCCTCTATTAATTCAGTCTGTCTCTCCCTCCTTCTGTCCTCCCCTCTATTAATTCAGTCTGTCTCTCCCTCCTTCTGTCCTCTCCTCTATTAATTCAGTCTGTCTCTCCCTCCTTCTGTCCTCTCCTCTATTAATTCAGTCTGTCTCTCCCTCCTTCTGTCCTCTCCTCTATTAATTCAGTCTGTCTCTCCCTCCTTCTGTCCTCCCCTCTATTAATTCAGTCTGTCTCTCCCTCCTTCTGTCCTCTCCTCTATTAATTCAGTCTGTCTCTCCCTCCTTCTGTCCTCTCCTCTATTAATTCAGTCTGTCTCTCCCTCCTTCTGTCCTCTCCTCTATTAATTCAGTCTGTCTCTCCCTCCTTCTGTCCTCTCCTCTATTAATTCAGTCTGTCTCTCCCTCCTTCTGTCCTCCCCTCTATTAATTCAGTCTGTCTCTCCCTCCTTCTGTCCTCTCCTCTATTAATTCAGTCTGTCTCTCCCTCCTTCTGTCCTCTCCTCTATTAATTCAGTCTGTCTCTCCCTCCTTCTGTCCTCCCCTCTATTAATTCAGTCTGTCTCTCCCTCCTTCTGTCCTCTCCTCTATTAATTCAGTCTGTCTCTCCCTCCTTCTGTCCTCTCCTCTATTAATTCAGTCTGTCTCTCCCTCCTTCTGTCCTCCCCTCTATTAATTCAGTCTGTCTCTCCCTCCTTCTGTCCTCTCCTCTATTAATTCAGTCTGTCTCTCCCTCCTTCTGTCCTCCCCTCTATTAATTCAGTCTGTCTCTCCCTCCTTCTGTCCTCTCCTCTATTAATTCAGTCTGTCTCTCCCTCCTTCTGTCCTCTCCTCTATTAATTCAGTCTGTCTCTCCCTCCTTCTGTCCTCTCCTCTATTAATTCAGTCTGTCTCTCCCTCCTTCTGTCCTCTCCTCTATTAATTCAGTCTGTCTCTCCCTCCTTCTGTCCTCTCCTCTATTAATTCAGTCTGTCTCTCCCTCCTTCTGTCCTCTCCTCTATTAATTCAGTCTGTCTCTCCCTCCTTCTGTCCTCTCCTCTATTAATTCAGTCTGTCTCTCCCTCCTTCTGTCCTCTCCTCTATTAATTCAGTCTGTCTCTCCCTCCTTCTGTCCTCTCCTCTATTAATTCAGTCTGTCTCTCCCTCCTTCTGTCCTCTCCTCTATTAATTCAGTCTGTCTCTCCCTCCTTCTGTCCTCTCCTCTATTAATTCAGTCTGTCTCTCCCTCCTTCTGTCCTCTCCTCTATTAATTCAGTCTGTCTCTCCCTCCTTCTGTCCTCTCCTCTATTAATTCAGTCTGTCTCTCCCTCCTTCTGTCCTCTCCTCTATTAATTCAGTCTGTCTCTCCCTCCTTCTGTCCTCTCCTCTATTAATTCAGTCTGTCTCTCCCTCCTTCTGTCCTCTCCTCTATTAATTCAGTCTGTCTCTCCCTCCTTCTGTCCTCTCCTCTATTAATTCAGTCTGTCTCTCCCTCCTTCTGTCCTCTCCTCTATTAATTCAGTCTGTCTCTCCCTCCTTCTGTCCTCTCCTCTATTAATTCAGTCTGTCTCTCCCTCCGTCTGTCCTCTCCTCTATTAATTCAGTCTGTCTCTCCCTCCTTCTGTCCTCCCCTCTATTAATTCAGTCTGTCTCTCCCTCCTTCTGTCCTCTCCTCTATTAATTCAGTCTGTCTCTCCCTCCTTCTGTCCTCTCCTCTATTAATTCAGTCTGTCTCTCCCTCCTTCTGTCCTCTCCTCTATTAATTCAGTCTGTCTCTCCCTCCTTCTGTCCTCTCCTCTATTAATTCAGTCTGTCTCTCCCTCCTTCTGTCCTCTCCTCTATTAATTCAGTCTGTCTCTCCCTCCTTCTGTCCTCTCCTCTATTAATTCAGTCTGTCTCTCCCTCCTTCTGTCCTCCCCTCTATTAATTCAGTCTGTCTCTCCCTCCTTCTGTCCTCTCCTCTAGTAATTCAGTCTGTCTCTCCCTCCTTCTGTCCTCTCCTCTAGTAATTCAGTCTGTCTCTCCCTCCTTCTGTCCTCTCCTCTAGTAATTCAGTCTGTCTCTCCCTCCTTCTGTCCTCTCCTCTATTAATTCAGTCTGTCTCTCCCTCCTTCTGTCCTCTCCTCTAGTAATTCAGTCTGTCTCTCCCTCCTTCTGTCCTCTCCTCTAGTAATTCAGTCTGTCTCTCCCTCCTTCTGTCCTCTCCTCTAGTAATTCAGTCTGTCTCTCCCTCCTTCTGTCCTCTCCTCTAGTAATTCAGTCTGTCTCTCCCTCCTTCTGTCCTCTCCTCTAGTAATTCAGTCTGTCTCTCCCTCCTTCTGTCCTCTCCTCTAGTAATTCAGTCTGTCTCTCCCTTCATCTTCCTCTCCTCTAGTAATTCAGTCTGTCTCTCCCTCCTTCTGTCCTCTCCTCTAGTAATTCAGTCTGTCTCTCCCTCCTTCTGTCCTCTCCTCTATTAATTCAGTCTGTCTCTCCCTCCTTCTGTCCTCTCCTCTATTAATTCAGTCTGTCTCTCCCTCCTTCTGTCCTTCCCTCTATTAATTCAGTCTGTCTCTCCCTCCTTCTGTCCTCTCCTCTATTAATTCAGTCTGTCTCTCCCTCCTTCTGTCCTCTCCTCTAGTAATTCAGTCTGTCTCTCCCTTCTTCTGTCCTCTCCTCTAGTAATTCAGTCTGTCTCTCCCTCCTTCTTTTCTCTGCTCTTTTAATTCAGTCTGTCTTTCCCTCCGTCTGTCCTCTCCTCTATTAAGTCAGTCTGTCTCTCCCTCCTTCTGTCCTCTCCTCTATTAATTCAATCTGTCTCTCCCTCCTTCTGTCCTTCCCTCTATTAATTCAGTCTGTCTCTCCCTCCTTCTGTCCTCTCCTCTATTAATTCAATCTGTCTCTCCCTCCTTCTGTTCTCCGCTCTTTTCATTCAGTCTGTCTTCCCCCCCCCTCCCCTTCAAGACATTTCAAGACCACTTATTAACGTCAAATTTGGCACAAAGTTCTAAATTGACTAAAGATTGGAGTGGTCATATTTTTAAACGAAATAGTGTGTTTCCAAAATTAAAGTGATAAATGAGATTATTTTTTTCTCAAAAGAAAAAGATGAATGTGGGAACTACATCCCGTTAGAAGAAATGAGCAGAAACGTCAGGTCTGGATATTAAAGCTAGTTGACATCTCTGTAAGCACAGCTGGGCAGTGATGGCAGGTCTGGATAATCAAATTAATTAGCAATCTGTAAGTTACTTGACAGTTCTGGGAGCACAGCTGGGCAGTGATGGCAGGTCTGGATAATCAAATTTATTAGCAATCTGTAAGTTACTTGACAGTTCTGGGAGCACAGCTGGGCAGAGATGGCAGGTCTGGATAATCAAATTTATTAGCAATCTGTTAGTTACTTGACAGTTCTGGGAGCACAGATGGGCAGTGATGGCAGGAATAAAATTGAAAGCACGCATACAATGTAGGCGGCAGCAGATCTAAAACCGTCTGGAATAGATATAAATCTACATCTACATGATGTAGTGTAAGATCTAAGAAAAGAATCTAAAATAAGTTGCTTACACACATGTTTTAGATCTAGGCCCGAGATATTTACAGCAGCTAGACTCAAATCAGGTTTAGATGTACAACTAGAGACATCTAGATTTTACTTTAACGCTGAGAATAAGAAAAGTATTTACAAATTTTATTTTTTAATTCATAATTATGCAGATTTAGGTTTAATTCACTGGGCGGCTAAGACTTTTCGCAAGGCAGTACACATTTATGCACTTAACACGAAAATATACAGTTGTCTACTAAGCGTTATAAAGGAATGTAAAAAATTGGTTAAGTATAGAAAAAGTCTATTTCCTTTATTCCAAAAGGAATTAAGTTCAATATCTAAAATTTGTGTTGAGAATAAGAATTATCGATATATCTAGATTGAAGGTAAGAACAGATAAGTGAAGGTATATATCTGGATCATGCGAGTAACTGGAGAGATATCAAGACCTTACTTTGAAAGCCTCTTTTATATTTGTACGCATCCCAGCCCCGGCTAATTGACACCAGGATCCCGTTTGTAAAATGTGGTTTTCAGCTTGTTAGCTAAAAACAGATTATTTCTGCATGTTCTAGTGCTTACAGTCATTATCTTTGGTTGAAAGCGACCATGGGCTTGGTTTGTTTTTTCAACCCAAAGAAACTTGTTTTAAACTTAGGAAACAGAAAACTTAACCAAAAAAAAAATATAAAAACTGACAGCCACGTGAACCAGTGTATACAGTTTTCCGAGGCACCAGTGCGCCTGCGTGTTGTGACCGTCTTTGCATGGTTCATGTTACTTGATGGATGAGATTTTATTTGAACAGCCCCTTCATCACCTGGAGAGCTGCGTCAGAAGTGCGCACTTCGGTGCGTAAAGAGGAGATTGGGTGTCTAATGTTCAGGGATTGTTTGTAAAGTAAGGGCGGTAATAAAAAGGCATTGTATTGTGTTCTTTTAGAGTGTTCGTTGGATCAGTTTGTTCTCTTCAGGTATGGATATGAAGTGTTCATTTAAATGTGCATCTTGTTTCATAACATTGTTACGCTAGTAAAATGTAAGATGAGTAGTGGTTACAATTATTAGATCCAGTATACAAGTAAAAGAGTAAATGGTGGCAGATGAGTACTCATAAAGTGGAAATAATACTAACAGTAGTAGTAGTCGTAGCAGTAGTAGTAGAAGTAGTAATAGTAGTTGAAGGAACAGCAGCAGCAGCAGCAGCAGTAGTAACAGCAGCAGAAGCAGAAGTAGTAGTAGTGGTAGTAGTAGTAGTAGTAGTAGTAGTAGTAGTAGCAGCAGCAGCAGCAGCAGCAGCAGCAGTAGTAGTAGTAGTAGTAGTAGTAGTAGTAGTAGTAGTAGTAGTAGTAGTAGTAGTAGTAGTGGTAGTAATAGATTAGTGATATTAGTAGTAGATTAGTGATAATAGTAGTAGTAGTAGTAGTAGTAGTAGTAGTAGTAGTAGTAGTAGTAGTAGTAGTAGTAGTAGTAGTAGTAGTAGTAGTAGTAGTAGTAGTAGTAGTAGTAGTAGTAGTAGTAGTAGTAGTAGTAGTAGTAGTTGTTGTTGTTGTAATAGTAATTATAGTGGTAGTAGTAGTAGTAGTAGTAGTAGTAGTAGTAGTAGTAGTAGTAGTAGTAGTAGTAGTAGTAGTAGTAGTAGTTGTAGGAGTAGTAGTAGTAGTGGTAGTAGTAAATTAGTGATATTAGTAGTAGATTAGTGATAATAGTAGTAGCAATAGTAATAGTAGTAGTAGTAGTAGTAGTAGTAGTAGTAGTAGATTAGTGAGTAGTAGTAGCAATAGTAATAGTAGTAGTAATAGTAATAGTAGTAGTAGTAATAGTAGTAGTAGTAGTAGTAGTAGTAGATTAGTGATGTTAGTAGTAGTTTAGTGTAATAGTAGTAGTAATAGTAATTATAGTAGTAGTAGTAGTAGTAGTAGTAGTAGTAGTAGTAGTAGTAGTAGTAGTAGTAGTAGTAGTAGTAGTAGTAGTAGTGGTAGTAGTAGTAGTAGTAGTAGTAGTAGTAGTAGTAGTAGTAGTAGTAGTAGTAGTAGTAGTAGTAGTAGTAGTAGTAGTATTATTAGTAGTAGTAGTAGTAGTAGTAGTAGTAGTAGTAGTAGTAGTAGTAGTAGTAGTAGTAGATTAGTGATATTAGTAGTAGATTAGTGATAATAGTAGTAGCAATAGTAATAGTAGTAGTAGCAGTAGTAGTAGTAGTAGTAATAGTTGTAGTAGCAGCAGCAGTAGAAGTATTTGTAGTAGTAGTAGTAGTAGTAGTAGTAGTAGTAGTAGTAGTAGTAGTAGTAGTAGTAGTAGTAGTAGTAGTAGTAGTAGTAGTAGTAGTAGTAGTAGTAGCAGTAGCAGAAGAAGAAGAAAAAGTAGTAGTAGTACCAACATCAACAATAAAATATTTAATATAGCCAACCGTTCTGTGTACACTTATCATTTACCTGTCTTTCCTCTTGGTTTTCAGATTCAGTGAACTTCAGTGGTGGTTCGATTTATGAAGATGGCGTTAATTAATATGTTTCCCTTAGTTACATTAGTGATGGTGTATCTCAGCGGTAATGTTCGTGGCGACCAACCAGCAGGTGAGTTTCCAAATTATATTTTAAATTAGGAATTATGCGTTTTGCTGAAGTTGGGTTTTGTTTTTTGTTTTTTCGTGTTTGCCTGATTTCAAAATTACTACCCGTGTAATCGCAGACAACAAAAACAATAAAAAAAAAAAAAGAAAAAAACCGATGGTGATGATGATGACTAAAATAATAATAATAATAATAATAATAATAATAATAATAATAATAATAATAATAATAATAATAATAATAATAATAATAATAATAATAATAATAATATCAATAATATTAATAATAATATCAATAATATTGATACTAAGAAGAAGAAGAAGAAGAAGAAGAAGAAGAAGAAGAAGAAGAAGAAGAAGAAGAAGAAGAAGAAGAAGAAGAAGAAGAAGAAGAAGAAGAAGAAGAAGAAGAAGAGGAGGAGGAGAAGGAGGAGGAGGAGGAAGAGGAGCCGAAAGGAGGCGGGGGTAAGTGAGAAAATAATATTGATTATCACAAAACATTGATAATTTAATAAAGTATTTACATGCTCTTACTTGGTGAGTGCTCTGTATTTTCCCCATTTTTTTTCGAATTTTCAATGCTCTTTTATGGTGACTCTTATGTATTCCCCCCTCCCCTTTATTTCCTAGATTGTCATCCTTTTCCATGGTGACTACTATATATTTTTCCCTCCCTTATTTCCCAGTGTGCCGATCACCTGCCATCACAGGACTCTGCAAGGCCGCCTTTCGTCGCTATTTTTATGACAGCGGAAGTGGCAAGTGTCGGCTGTTCATCTACGGTGGCTGTGGTGGAAACGGCAACAACTTCGAGAGCTTGGCCGAGTGTCGAGCTGTCTGTACCTGCTCTCAGCCCCGCTACTCTGGCGGTAGCGGCTGCGTCACGAGGTCACGCCGTCAGTATTTCTACAACACCGACACCGGGTCATGTGCCCGGCTCCGCTACTCCGGGTGTGCTGGGAACAGTAACAGGTTCCGGACGGCATCTCAGTGTCGCAGCGCATGCGCCCTGGCCAAGTGTTTCCTGCCGAAGGAGACAGGGCTGTGTAAGGCGGCCTTCCAGCGCTACTATTACGATAGCGACACGGGCCGCTGTCAGAAGTTTGTGTGGGGAGGATGTGGAGGGAACAGTAACAATTTCCGGTCAAAATCCACTTGCCAAAGTCAGTGTGCGTCCAATGTATCTCCACGACCATCTGTAACGGTCAGTGCGACAAGCTCTTCTCCTGACACCGGTAAACAAAATCAAGGTGGAGGAAACCTGTCACCAGAATGTTTTCTGCCAAAAATCATCGGACTCTGCCGGGCGGCGTTCCACAGGTTTTACTACAATAACAAAACCGGAAGATGCGAGGGCTTCATCTTCGGCGGTTGCCTTAGTAACGCAAACAACTTCCAGACTTTGAGTGCGTGTGAGTCCCGTTGTCCTTCCGGTTCAAGTGAGTCGTCAAAACTCTCTGCGCCTGGACGAGGGAATATTCCGGGGCGGTTTTCAAATGGCAGGTTAATTTTTCAGTTCTGAATTATTACTTTGTGCATGAATCTGTGGATGCTCTATTCTTTTGGAAATCAAATTTTAATTGAATTTTAACAAGTAGATCTATGGTTCTATGCGACTTTTAAATCTATTAGCTAGCATGAATAATTTTTTTAACATTAATTTTTTAATGATCGACCAAGCTATATTATGATTATCAACACTACCACCATCATCATTATCAATATTAACATCATGACTCTCGTTGTTGCTTTGCTTCTCACAGTTCCTCTGTGGAAATGCTTAGTTTATTTCCTTTTTTAATGTGTTCCGCTTTTTCCGTGAAACAAAAGGCCTTTACCATACATTTCTTTCTTATTGACTTTTGCTTTTTCATTTTCTTTGCTTTAGTACATTATTTAGTTCATTTTTCTTCCCTTTTTAATCAGGTATTTTCTCCATTTTTTTAGGCCGATAAATGAACAGATACCATAGCAAGCAGCACAGTCCCATCACCTCGCATTATTCTAGATGTAGCTGGTTCAACTATTGATGGTGGTTTTACTGGAATCACAACCACTAAGAATAGGAATATTGAAGGCACAACCACTGAGACCATAAAAATTGAAGGTAAAACTACCGAAGACATAGCAACAGAAGACACAATCAATGAAGGTGAAGAGTAGGAGGACCAACCGCGGCCACGAGGCTTCAGTTGACAGCAGAAGAAATTATTATTGTAGATAGACAAGCTCTGATTGGTCGGTTCAAGGCTTGGCCTCGCCACGGCCACTCCTCTCCCATTGTGGCAATGCTTCGCGGAAAACAACGTGCTGACACGCTATTGAATTGTGTGAACAAGGATACCTCGCCGCGGCCATATGCCCTGACCGCGGCCGTTTTCATGACATGAGCGCGGCCAAGTGACCTGACTGCGGCCAGAGGTATCCCTTGAGCGCGGCCATGTGTGCAGGCACGATTATACGGCTCTCATTAAGTCTCAATCTAAGTCAACACTATAGTTACAAACAGGACCGAAATAAACTGGATAGCAATGATAAACAAATCAATAGACACAACAGCATTGTGTATTAGAAGCCATTTCAATTTCATCTAAATATTAAACAAAACAAAACAAACAAAAAATAAAAAAATAACGATGATTCATGGAAATGCGATACTTGTACGAAAGCTGACAAAAGTAAAAAATAATGCTAGGCCCAGATCTACAAATCTGGTACATTAGTAAATTGGAAAGCAGTTACTAGGAATATCTGTATCGCGGTACAGTCTGGACATTTATGAATAGATTTTAAATTGAAAAATGAAAATTAAAAGGGGACTATTTCAGTATTTGCGCCAAAATACAACTGTACAAAAAACTACCGTACTCTCTCTCTCTCTCTCTCTCTCTCTCTCTCTCTCTCTCTCTCTCTCTCTCTCTCTCTCTCTCTCTCTCTCTCTCTCTCTCTCTCTCTCTCTCTCTTTCCCTCACTTTCTTTTTCTCTCTCTTTTGCTCACTCTTTCCCTCTCCTTTCTCTCTTACTACCAACTTAATGCTTTCCCTCCTCGCCCCTCCCCTTCTTACTTTTCTGACTTTCTCTCTTCCACCCCCTACAAAAAAAAAAAACAACAAAAAAAAAAAGAATGGTCATTGGCACAGAATGTGTTCATAATTTATCCTCTACACATGGCAGTGTCGGTGTGATGGATGAAATTGAGTCAGCAGCAAGATCTAACCACAAATTTTGCTCCTTTGTGGGCTGTTCATAACGATTGTCCCCATAGCCAGTCTCTCCCGGGTCTTTTGTATGGCACACTTCCAGATACTGGCTTAAGCTAGAGTCATTTGGGAGTTCAGACACAGCAATAGATGTACCTGCTGGTGCTGCATCGTTGGGTTCCCTTAACTCTTCAACGGTGCTATCGTCGCTACCACAGTCTAATATAAAGTTATCCGAACTGTTGTCATCAAGCACCATTGTGCTGTCATCTTCAGAGGTGTCACTGTCAGAGTTGTCGAATTTTTTGCAAGTTTTTCTTGACTTCGCTTTCTTCTGACGCTGAGCCTTTTCTTTTGCTTTCCTATTCTCCTCCTGCTTTCTTTTCCGTTCCTCTCTTCGTAACTGAGTTTGTACCTCTTTTTGCCTCTTCTTTTCCTCACGCTCCTTTTTCTTCTCCTCACGCTTGGCCTTCTTTTGCTCCTCTTCTATTACTTTAGCTTTTTTTCTCTCTTCTAGATCTATTTTACGTTGTTTCTTTTTGACTTCCTGAGCTTTATCATCAGCTTCCTTCTCTATAAGTATTCTCCTAAAATCTGGGCTGCTAATCAGAGCAGGAAGCTTTAAAGTTTTTTTTCGCCGCGCCCCTTTTGTCAAGGACGGGATGGCTAAGGCGTTCTTCTCTCTAGCCTGGCTGTTAGTACATGTATGAGGCCTTCCAGACTCAGTATCTGGAAATGGAGCCATAAGGGACACCAGCTCGTTGTGATATGTCCTCCAGAGGTTGTACAAGGGGTCATCACAATCGTACCCCTCTTCTAACCTTGTATAATATAGATTTAGACTTGCATCACCAATTTGCGCACAAATCATAGCGAACTTTCGCAACGTATTCGTTGCTTGAGTAGGCGCATCTATGTTTTGGCTGGTCTGGGGCCTATTATAAGGGCCTTGCTTGGTCACACCACTACCAGAAGGTCCTACAGTAAATGTGCTGGTCCAGGTCCATTAGGTACTGATGGTTGTGGCGTGGAGTGAGCGATGGGTGGTCCACTGGGTTGGGGAGATTGTGGCGTGGAGTGAGCGATGGGTGGTCCACTGGGTTGGGGAGATTGTGGCGTGGAGCGAGCAATGGGTGGTCCGCTGGGTTGGGGAGATTGTGGCGTGGAGCGAGCGATGGGTGGTCCACTGGGTTGGGGAGATTGTGGCGTGGAGCGAGCGATGGGTGGTCAACTGGGTTGGGGAGATTGTGGCGTGGAGTGAGCGATGGGTGGTCCACTGGGTTGGGGAGATTGTGGCGTGGAGTGAGCGATGGGTGGTCCACTGGGTTGGGGAGATTGTGGCGTGGAGTGAGCGATGGGTGGTCCGCTGGGTTGGGGAGATTGTGGCGTGGAGTGAGCGATGGGTGGTCCGCTGGGTTGGGGAGATTGTGGCGTGGAGTGAGCGATGGGTGGTCCGCTGGGTTGGGGAGATTGTGGCGTGGAGTGAGCGATGGGTGGCCCGCTGGGTTGGGGAGATTGTGGCGTGGAGCGAGCAATGGGTGGTCCACTGGGTTGGGGAGATTGTGGCGTGGAGCGAGCGATGGGTGGCCCGCTGGGTTGGGGAGATTGTGGCGTGGAGTGAGCAATGGGTGGTCCACTGGGTTGGGGAGATTGTGGCGTGGAGTGAGCGATGGGTGGTCCACTGGGTTGGGGAGATTGTGGCGTGGAGTGAGCGATGGGTGGCCCGCTGGGTTGGGGAGATTGTGGCGTGGAGTGAGCGATGGGTGGCCCGCTGGGTTGGGGAGATTGTGGCGTGGAGTGAGCAATGGGTGGTCCACTGGGTTGGGGAGATTGTGGCGTGGAGCGAGCGATGGGTAGCCCGCTGGGTTGGGGAGATTGTGGCGTGGAGTGAGCGATGGGTGGTCCGCTGGGTTGGGGAGATTGTGGCGTGGAGTGAGCGATGGGTGGTCCGCTGGGTTGGGGAGATTGTGGCGTGGAGTGAGCGATGGGTGGTCCACTGGGTTGGGGAGATTGTGGCGTGGAGTGAGGAATGGGTGGTCTGCTAAGTAAAGGCGGCTGTGGCGTGGAGGGGGCAGAATGAGCGATGAGTGCTGGTAGTGGTAACGGTGTAGCTAGTCCAGGCCCATTGGCAAGTGAAGACTGTGGTGTGAACTGAGCATCAGGATTACCTGGGCAACACCGGAAACAACTTTTGACCAATCCACATTAGTTGGATCTAAAGGATAGAGCCCACATGCTCTGAAAGCCTTGTCGGCTAGAGGCCTAGCAATGGTGGTCTCATATGCATCCTTGAAGGTTTTGGCAAATGTCCTCTTGGTGACAATCTCTGTCTCGTTTTGCCTCTTGACAGCCTTTTTCCATTCAGATTTCATTGTCTTGAAGACCCCCACATCAAGAGGTTGTAGGATGTGTGATGAATGGGGCGGCAAGCAGTAGAGGACAATGTTGTTCTCATCACACAATTTGGATGCTTGGACAGACTGGTGGCTGATGTGTCCATCTACCAGTAGCAGGAGTGGCTTCTTTACATGTGCAGTTTGGGGAACGAACACCTGCTTTAGCCACTCATAAAATAGATTTTGGGTGATCCAACCATTTTCTGATCTGCCTATAAATGATTGCTCGAACACTTCTTGTGGCTTGAAGCCCCGAAACTGAGTCCCTGGGTATATAAGTATAGGCCAGGTGTAGTGGCCCTTAGCGCTGCAACACACGAGGGCTGTGATCAGTGTTTTAGCTTCACTTCCAACTTGGTAGACAAAATTGTTGTCAAGATATGACAGGACGCGGCCACTCAACGCGTTCAAACTGAAGCCAGATTCGTCACAATTATAAATCCTTTCAGGCTCCAAGAAAATTGTGGGGTCAATTTCTTTCACCACGTTTGTCATTTGGTCAAACCAGTCCAAGATGTCTCTCTTAGTGATAAGGGCTCTTTGTTTTCCAAGAAGCTGGGGTTTCCGGAAAACAATTTCTGGGTGTCTTTTCCTGAAAAGACGAAACCATTTTGTGGAAGGCTTGTTGTTTTCCCACTGAGTCTCTCTCCCCTTTTGGTCCAGATAGTTCTTTACAACCACCAACAGTTCATCTTTCGTCTTTCCAAACCCCCGAGCACTTGTCATTTTTAAGAAATTCAAAATTTCACACACTTCTTCTTTTGAAAAAACAGTTTTTGACTGCTCCTCCATCTTTCTTCTTCCAGACAATTTGTCACTGAATGTTCCCCACGGGATTGCATACTTTTCTGCATTCTTTCTCTTTGGTGCACCATTATTTACATCTTCTATTGCTGCATTGAGCTGTTCAATAGTCCACTTCGGATTGTGCTGATTTTTAGCGGCCATCTTTCTGGAATACATAATTAGCAATATTTATAATTAAGTCTATGGTTTACAGGTAAGAAATTTTTGAATTGATTTCATTAAATATCTAGACTTCATTTTCGTTTCATAGATCTGTACCATTTACAAGTGCTATAATGTAAGTGCAATAGTTATTAAAAAAGTACAATGATTAAGTACTAGGTAGGACCTACAATTTTTTACAAATTTAAGTCTAATGCGTAACCCCAATACCGGTAGAGTTACGTATATTATTTTACAGCCCAACAGCTTATCACGCAAACCGAAAAGAAGAAAAAAAAAACCCATCAATGTAACTTATTCCCCCTCCCCGCTTTCTCCTCTCCTCACACACCCACTGGCCGCGCAGAGGTAACTAGGTCAAGCCTTGCCCTGTGCGCGGCCAGTACTGACCGCGGCTGGTCATCAGTGAAAATTTACGTGCCCCGACCGCGGCCACGCTAGTTTAACGACTTAGGGACAAAGCACGCCATTTGTAGCCCAATATCATGATAAACACACTTGTCTTTTACTTAAATATCATAGGTTTGAACTAGAAAAGCATATATTATGTTTACATGCGAAGTTGAAAACAACTCACCTGAAATTTCAGAAAGGAAAGTTTGACACAGTAGAAAGTTCGTTGACCTCGTGAACACAAACGACTTGGCGGATCGACTCGGGAGAAACGTGTGTGCTTCGCACTAACAAAGGGAAGCTACTCCGATGAATCAGGGCTTCAAAACCTAAACAAAAGAAGAGTTCTCCGAACTGGCCGCGGATAGGTCTTATGTATTCCCCCCTCCCCTTTATTTCCTAGATTGTCATCCTCTTCCATGGTGACTACTATATATTTTTCCCTCCCTTATTTCCCAGTGTGCCGATCACCTGCCATCACAGGACTCTGCAAGGCCGCCTTTCGTCGCTATTTTTATGACAGCGGAAGTGGCAAGTGTCGGCTGTTCATCTACGGTGGCTGTGGTGGAAACGGCAACAACTTCGAGAGCTTGGCCGAGTGTCGAGCTGTCTGTACCTGCTCTCAGCCCCGCTACTCTGGCGGTAGCGGCTGCGTCACGAGGTCACGCCGTCAGTATTTCTACAACACCGACACCGGGTCATGTGCCCGGCTCCGCTACTCCGGGTGTGCTGGGAACAGTAACAGGTTCCGGACGGCATCTCAGTGTCGCAGCGCATGCGCCCTGGCCAAGTGTTTCCTGCCGAAGGAGACAGGGCTGTGTAAGGCGGCCTTCCAGCGCTACTATTACGATAGCGACACGGGCCGCTGTCAGAAGTTTGTGTGGGGAGGATGTGGAGGGAACAGTAACAATTTCCGGTCAAAATCCACTTGCCAAAGTCAGTGTGCGTCCAATGTATCTCCACGACCATCTGTAACGGTCAGTGCGACAAGCTCTTCTCCTGACACCGGTAAACAAAATCAAGGTGGAGGAAACCTGTCACCAGAATGTTTTCTGCCAAAAATCATCGGACTCTGCCGGGCGGCGTTCCACAGGTTTTACTACAATAACAAAACCGGAAGATGCGAGGGCTTCATCTTCGGCGGTTGCCTTAGTAACGCAAACAACTTCCAGACTTTGAGTGCGTGTGAGTCCCGTTGTCCTTCCGGTTCAAGTGAGTCGTCAAAACTCTCTGCGCCTGGACGAGGGAATATTCCGGGGCGGTTTTCAAATG
Source organism: Elysia crispata (assembly GCA_033675545.1). Taxonomy (NCBI): domain Eukaryota; kingdom Metazoa; phylum Mollusca; class Gastropoda; family Plakobranchidae; genus Elysia; species Elysia crispata. Next base: position 66,579 of record JAWDGP010007924.1, read on the forward strand.
GCAGGTTAATTTTTCAGTTCTGAATTATTACTTTGTGCATGAATCTGTGGATGCTCTATTCTTTTGGAAATCAAATTTTAATTGAATTTTAACAAGTAGATCTATGGTTCTATGCGACTTTTAAATCTATTAGCTAGCATGAATAATTTTTTTAACATTAATTTTTTAATGATCGACCAAGCTATATTATGATTATCAACACTACCACCATCATCATTACCACCACCATCATCATTATCAATATTAACATCATGACTCTCGTTGTTGCTTTGCTTCTCACAGTTCCTCTGTGGAAATGCTTAGTTTATTTCCTTTTTTAATGTGTTCCGCTTTTTCCGTGAAACAAAAGGCCTTTACCATTCATTTCTTTCTTATTGACTTTTGCTTTTTATTTTTCTTTGCTTTAGTACATTATTTAGTTCATTTTTCTTCCCTTTTTAATCAGGTATTTTCTCCATTTTTTTAGGCCGATAAATACAACAGATACCATAGCAAGCAGCACAGTCCCATCACCTCGCATTATTCTAGATGTAGCTGGTTCAACTATTGATGGTGGTTTTACTGGAATCACAACCACTAAGAATAGGAATATTGAAGGCACAACCACTGAGACCATAAAAATTGAAGGTAAAACTACCGAAGACATAGCAACAGAAGACACAATCAATGAAGGTGAAACTGTTACAGCAAATCAAGACACACTTATTGAAGACACAACCGTTGACGATGACAACACAGAGGATAGATCAGCTAGAGTTACGACTACTTCAAGCACTCCAACTAAAGCCATTACAAACCAACATATAACCGCTGACGACATAACGGAACAAGACACATTTATGAAACACGCAACCACTGAAGACACAACCGCTGACGACATAACCAAAGAAGAGAGATTCATGAAACGTACAACCACTGAAGACACAACCGCTGACGACATAACCAAAGAAGACAGATTCATGAAACGTACAACCACTGAAGACCCAGCTGCTGAAGACATAACCAAAGAAGACAGATTCATGAAACGTACAACCATTGAAGACCCAGCCGCTGAAGACATAATCTCAGAAGACGCATCCATTAAAGATATAACAAACGCAGGCACAACCACCCAAGATACAAGTACTGGAGCTACACAAAACACAATACCTGATAACTCAACAAGTATAGAAACTATTACTACCGTCAAGGTCAAGGAATACACTTCATCGGAAGTAAAATCTGATACCACAATCTTTGGAAAACCTGATCTTAGGGCTAAAACAACTACTGAAGTCTCAACACAGGAGTTTCTATTTGTTCAAAACGCAACTACTGGCCTTGCCTCTAAAGATCTAATTACAGTCACAACAACTAGACAAACAACTGCTGAAGGCTCACTCTCTAAAACCAAAACCACAGAAGATCCAACCACCAAGCTCATTGCGAGGGAAAATGCAACCAACGTGACGCCCGCTAAGGATTCAAACACAGCACACATGGTTGCAGTAAACAAAACCACAAAACCAACTGAGTCTACAACCAATGAAGACATTGTTACAGCAGGCGGAAACACGAAACCAACAAATTTTACTGAAGATTGTTTCTCTAAAGACAGATTTGTTGGCGACATCTGCAAGCTTCCTGCAGGGCCTGGACTGTGTCTTATCAACATTACGTCATACTATTTCAACTGGTGTAGTGGTAAGTGCTTGCAGTGCCTGGACCGTGTCTTATCAACATTACGTCATACTATTTCAACTGGTGTAGTGGTAATTGCTTGCCATTTTGTTATGGTGGTTCCTATGGCAACAAGAATCGTTTCCATGACAGAATTTCATGCCTAAAAACCTGTAAATCAATTTGGCGTGGGCATTTCAAGCTAATTCCCGAAAAAGGCAAGTTGTCCAAGGAGGGACAACTTCAACCTGCTGATGACACTACACGTCCTAAAGTCGTGCTACCTCGGTTTTCATCTCTTGGCCTCAGTCTGAAGTTGTCCGAGCACAAATGGCAGCAATTACTTGCCTCTGTGTTGAAATCCCGAGACAAGAGTAATCATGTAGATGTGAAGATTCTGAGACGAATCCTTTCTTACCTTAGGATCGGCAATATGTCTAGAACGATTGATCAAAATATGGCCGGCGATTTTACATGAGCCACCGAGACTGATGCTGCCTTGGAGGGGCGTGTGGGCTACCGGTGGATTATTTCAACCATCCGCAGTGAGAATTAACTTTACTCTGGATCTGCTGGGAATGGTAGGGCACTCTCGGCGGTGAAGGATGGAGCGAAACACCTTCATCAGACAAGACGAGAGCGGCTTCAACAATCATGGCAATCATTCAATCAATGACTCGGAAGTACTCCATGTCTCTGGCCTTCTCCTACAATTCTCCTCATAAATGATGACATCATCCGGTCGTGTCATCTACGTGTTCACAACCTCTACCTAGTCACACCCTATCTTTCAGCTCTCAAGGAGGTAAATCAAAAACAAAATGTATGAAAAAAATAACGAAAAGCAGAAGGGAAGAAAAAAAAACACATAATAATTAAATATTCTTTTTAGCATTGGCATTTTCCGGTTGATTCATGTAACCAAAACGCATTCAAGTGAACATTTGTTATTGCAAGCGCTCAAGGAGCATATTATTCTTATTTTTACAAACGATTCCTCAATAACAACAGTTTTGTGTTGGATACTCGCTTCATAAACCTTAGCTAGAATAATGTTGGAAGATAGAATAAAGCAAAGATTGCGTAGGATGTTTTTCTGTTACAATATTTGTTATTTTTTGGACAAGCCATTATATAGCCACTTCTGTATACGCTTTTGTTGAGAGTGTAAAGAATTTGGCTGTTTGTATATATTCAATTTAAAGCATTTGCAATTGAAAAAGCTATCAACGTTTGAACCAACGTTCGGGCTGTGCTGTTTACAATGGAATAAAATTGTTCTGGATTGCTTCAGTGTCCCTCAGACTTCCACCAACTGTACAGACTACCGCTTGCGACTTGCTTATGTACGTATATTCCAATGTTCAGCTTTTTTTGTATAAACCAGTCTTCATGGTGAATAGGGGCTACAGTCACAACCTCAAAAAATACAAAACACCACCATCTGCATATGAGTTTGACATGAATGTGGACAGACGTTTCTCTATACATTGCACTTTGGAATATGACAGGGGAAGTAACTTGAGTCCACGGAAGGGCTGTTTCCTCTGTAAGTGAGTTATTTCCCGTGACTTTTATCTGAAATCGTTTATCTTGCACGGGAATGCATTTGTAGTTGTTGTTGTTGTTGTTGTTGTTGTTGTTGTTGTTGTTGTTGTTGTTGTTGTTGTTGTTGTTGTTGTTGTTGTTGTTGTTTTAAATATGGGTATAGGCTTTCCGTTTCACGCATGAAGGAAAAATATCGCCAGTTAGCTCAGTTGTTAGATCTCTGGAATGAAACAAACAAGGTTGAAGCCTAGATCCCTGGCAGGGTATTGGTAGCGGATTTCATCTTGCCAGTCCTTCTCTAGATTTATCGGGAAAAAAGTTGAACTGAATCACAATTTGGTATGTTGTTGCTATTGGTGGTGGTGTTTAGTTTGAAGGTTGAAATATTTGGATTTTCCATTATTTTTAACGAGGATCCAGTTTTAACCACTGATTTACGACCAGAATATCTTTAATTAATTTCCCTTTTTTCTTAGGTATTTTTGTTCACTCTAGTACGTTAACCCTCGCCTCGGCCTCTCACCCTTCGCTACTAAAAATCTTAATATCGAAGGTTTCAAGTTACTTTCTTTAATGCAACGTTATATTGAGATACCATTCACATTTACAATCTAGTCTTGAGGACTTCAAGGCGATAGCTCTACCACACAGGCCATCACTTAGACAAAATAAAAGTAGGCCTGGACGTTCAAAAGAAAAATGTCAAGAAGAAAATATACGAGTATAAAAAAGGTCATTTTCTTCAAAGCAATTATGAAAATACGTGTAGACCAAAACCTTTTAAAATTACTGTTTAAATACGAAATTAAAACGTGTGTGTTGCCCCAATCAATAGCAACCAAATACAAGCAAGAAAAAAAAAATATTTGGGGAGGGGGGGGGGGATAGTTTCAATAAAAAAAATTAATATTTTTAGCTTTTAGCTGTGCATGGTTTTATTATAGAGTTTCTATCACTTTCTCTCTCTCTCTCTCTCTCTCTCTCTCTCTCTCTCTCTCTCTCTCTCTCTCTCTCTCTCTCTCTCTCTCTCTCTCTCTCTCTCTCTCTCTCTCTCTCTCTCTCTCTCTCTCTCTCTCTCTCTCTCTCTCTCTCTCTCTCTGTCACTTTCGCTTGATTCGAAACTCCCCTCTTCCACTCATATTTTCTTACAACACATCTCACCTTCTCGTCTCTCTCTCTCTCTCTCTCTCTCTCTCTCTCTCTCTCTCTCTCTCTCTCTCTCTCTCTCTCTCTCTCTCTCTCTCTCTCTCTCTTTCTCTCTCCCTGTTTTCTATCCACCCCATGCTTTCTTTTTTCCTCTCTCTCTCTCTCTCTCTCTCTCTCTCTCTCTCTCTCTCTCTCTCTCTCTCACTCTCTCTCTCCCTCTCTCTCTCTTTCTATTTTCTATCCACCTCATACTTTCCATTTTTCTACTATCGTTTTCCGTCCCACCCACCCCCCTTTCTCTCTCTCTCTCTCTCTCTCTCTCTCTCTCTCTCTCTCTCTCTCTCTCTCTCTCTCTCTCTCTCTCTCTCTCTCTCTATCTCTCTCTCTCTATATCTCTTTCTTACACTCACTAACTTTCTCTCTCTCTCTCTCTCTCTCTCTCTCTCTCTCTCTCTCTCTCTCTCTCTCTCTCTCTCTCTCTCTCTCTCTCTCTCTCTCTCTCTTTCTATTTTCTATCCACCTCAAACTTTCCTTTTTTCCACTCTCTTTTTCCGTCCTACCCCCCCCCCTTATCTCTCTCTCTCTCTCTCTCTCTCTCTCTCTCTCTCTCTCTCTCTCTCTCTCTCTCTCTCTCTCTCTCTCTCTCTCTCTCTCTCACTTTTTCTCTTTTCTCTCTCTCATCCTCCTCCTTTTCCTCCTTCCTCCCACGACTCTTTTTTTTAATAAGAAATCTTCTGCGAATGATCTCTCGCAACTTAAAATGATTTATAATTGACTTCAGGCACGCCAGGTGTTCACATTATCGCCTTTTACAAATGACTTTTCCACTTCTCTCCTTCTGTGTCTACTGAAGTCTCGTACAGAATAATCTCACCTAATGTCTTCCATCTCTCCTTCTGTGTCTACTGAAGTCTCACACAGAAAAATCTCACCCAATGTCTTCCATCTCTCCTTCTGTGTCTACTGAAGTCTCACACAGAAAAATCTCACCCAATGTCTTCCATCTCTCCTTCTGTCTCTACTGAAGTCTCACACAGAATAATCACACCCAAAGTCTTCCATCTCTCCTTCTGTGTCTACTGAAGTCTCACACAGAATAATCACACCCAAAGTCTTCCATCTCTCCTTCTGTGTCTACTGAAGTCTCACACAGAATAATCTCATCCAATGTCTTCCATCTCTCCTTCTGTCTCTACTGAAGTCTCACACAGAATAATCTCACCCAATGTCTTCCATCTCTGCTTCTGTGTCTACTGAAGTCTCACACAGAATAATCTCACCCAATGTCTTCCATCTCTCCTTCTGTCTCTACTGAAGTCTCACACAGAATAATCTCACCCAATGTCTTCCATCTCTCCTTCTGTCTCTACTGAAGTCTCACACAGAATAATCTCACCCAATGTCTTCCATCTCTCCTTCTGTGTCTACTGAAGTCTCACACAGAATAATCTCACCCAATGTCTTCCATCTCTCCTTCTGTCTCTACTGAAGTCTTACACAGAATAATCTCACCCAATGTCTTCCATCTCTCCTTCTGTGTCTACTGAAGTCTCACACAGAATAATCTCACCCAATGTCTTCCATCTCTCATTCTGTCTATACTGAAGTCTTACACAGAATAATCTCACCCAATGTCTTCCATCTCTCTTTCTGTCTCTACTGAAGTCTCACACAGAATAATCTCACCCAATGTCTTCCATCTCTCCTTCTGTCTCTACTGAAGTCTTACACAGAATAATCTCACCCAATGTCTTCCATCTCTCCTTCTGTCTCTACTGAAGTCTTACACAGAATAATCTCACCCAATGTCTTCCATCTCTCCTTCTGTCTCTACTGAAGTCTTACACAGAATAATCTCACCCAATGTCTTCCATCTCTCCTTCTGTCTCTACTGAAGTCTCACACAGAATAATCTCACCCAATGTCTTCCATCTCTCCTTCTGTCTCTACTGAAGTCTCACACAGAATAATCTCACCCAATGTCTTCCATCTCTCCTTCTGTCTCTACTGAAGTCTCACACAGAATAATCTCACCCAATGTCTTCCATCTCTCCTTCTGTCTCTACTGAAGTCTCACACAGAATAATCTCACCCAATGTCTTCCATCTCTCCTTCTGTCTCTACTGAAGTCTCACACAGAATAATCTCACCCAATGTCTTCCATCTCTCCTTCTGTCTCTACTGAAGTCTTACACAGAATAATCGCACCCAATGTCTTCCATCTCTCCTTCTGTCTCTACTGAAGTCTTACACAGAATAATCGCACCCAATGTCTTCCATCTCTCCCTATGTCTCTATTCAAGTCTTACACAGAATAATCACACCCAATGTCTTCCATCTCTCCTTCTGTCTCTACTGAAGTCTTACACAGAATAATCTCACCCAATGTCTTCCATCTCTCCTTCTGTCTCTACTGAAGTCTTACACAGAATAATCTCACCCAATGTCTTCCATCTCTCCTTCTGTCTCTACTGAAGTCTTACACAGAATAATCTCACCCAATGTCTTCCATCTCTCCTTTTGTCTCTACTGAAGTCTCACACAGAATAATCTCACCCAATGTCTTCCATCTCTCCTTCTGTCTCTACTGAAGTCTCACACAGAATAATCTCACCCAATGTCTTCCATCTCTCCTTCTGTCTCTACTGAAGTCTCACACAGAATAATCTCACCCAATGTCTTCCATCTCTCCTTCTGTCTCTACTGAAGTCTCACACTGAATAATCTCACCCAATGTCTACCATCTCTCCTTCTGTCTCTACTGAAGTCTTACACAGAATAATCTCACCCAATGTCTTCCATCTCTCCTTCTGTCTCTACTGAAGTCTCACACAGAATAATCTCACCCAATGTCTTCCATCTCTCTTTCTGTCTCTACTGAAGTCTTACACAGAATAATCTCACCCAATGTCTTCCATCTCTGCTTTTGTGTCTACTGAAGTCTCACACAGAATAATCTCACCCAATGTCTTCCATCTCTCCTTCTGTCTCTACTGAAGTCTCACACTGAATAATCTCACCCAATGTCTACCATCTCTCCTTCTGTCTCTACTGAAGTCTTACACAGAATAATCTCACCCAATGTCTTCCATCTCTCCTTCTGTCTCTACTGAAATCTCACACAGAATAATCACACCCAATGTCTACCATCTCTCCTTCTGTCTCTACTGAAGTCTCACACAGAATAATCTCACCCAATGTCTTCCATCTCTCCTTCTGTCTCTACTGAAGTCTCACACAGAATAATCTCACCCAATGTCTTCCATCTCTCCTTCTGTCTCCACTGGTCTCACACAGAATAATCTAACCCAATGTCTTCCATCTCTCCTTCTGTCTCTACTGAAGTCTCACACAGAATAATCTCACCCAATGTCTTCCATCTCTCCTTCTGTCTCTACGGAAGTCTCACACAGAATAATCTCACCCAATGTCTTCCATCTCTCCTTCTGTCTCTACTGAAGTCTCACACAGAATAATCTCACCCAATGTCTTCCATCTCTCCTTCTGTCTCTACGGAAGTCTCACACAGAATAATCTCACCCAATGTCTTCCATCTCTCCTTCTGTCTCTACTGAAGTCTTACACAGAATAATCTCACCTAATGTCTTCCATCTCCCCTCTGTCTCGGGTGGAGCGGGCGGGCGGGGGGGAGGGGGGGGGGGGTAAATCCTAGCTAGAAATTCTCTATCTTGGAGAGCTGCTGGTAATTTTTTTAATTTTGTGAGAGAGCTGTTATCTTCGCTATCTGTCATGATTTTCTGTTCCTCTTTGCTTTTTTTTTGGCCAAATTCGAGAATGTTCGTGAATTTATTACGATTACTGGATTACGTGAACAAAGTCAACGCTTGGAGGGGTGAAACCTATAGCTGTTACTCACACTCATGGCGTGTCATTCAGAACCATCAAAGAATTAATTTTACTGGCTGTGTTATACGAACATCTGAAACATACAACTAGAGAGACATTATAACATATTTCGGATAGAGATACACATTGGAACATACACACAGGCACTCACAAATAAATCATTGTATATTTCATTAGACCGTATTGATTCCGGAATTCAAAATTTTTAATCAAGAATCAATAATCGTGTCCTCACGTTTTTACTTTTTCGTCTCGATTATTTTCATTAAAAAAAAATTCTTAGAGTCTCTGAATTACTTAAAAAAACTTGTCCTTATCGATTGGCTTCGGATAGAATGGACAAGGAAGAAGAAAAAACTATGAAAATATTATGATTAAACTTGGCGCAGAACGAAGCTTCTCTGAGTCTGATGTCTTGTGGGACTTTATTTGCTAAAGCAACAGAAGAATCAAGAGATTGCCATTAGATCAAAGCCAAAGAAAGAATCTATAAGATGCGTTTCCTATTTCCTAAAAGTCGCGTCTTGGTTCAGCGAATAGAGCCCCTGCCTTGACACCGCTGTAAAGGAAGTCTCGGCTGTCGGTTGGCACCAAAATGTCTGCATTCAAATGGTGAAGAGTCATGTCTTCAAACTATATCTCAGGCTTGCTTGAGCAGCCTCGGCAATACACTGTAACTTACAATCATGATGCCAGATGGAGAGAGGCAACTGCAAGGCTGTAAGTTAGCGATAACTTTGAAAAATCAAGAAACGGTTTATTTTTTATCCAAGACTTCCTGTGTAGAGACAGCATGTCGTTGAGGATGATAGCTCTAGACTGAGTTTGCTGAATGGACCCTGGATCAACAGAGGCCGTGTTTGAGGAGCCTGAACGCCTCGTTTGGATAGACGGAGAAGTGAGGCAGGGATGTGTGTGGAGAGAGTGCGGTCACAACGGAACAAAAGGACGAATGAACAGGGAGAACGAGGGAGAATGGGAAGAGATAGAGAGACAGAAGAGAGAGAGAAAGAGAGAGAGAGAGAGATACTACAGAAACAGAGACAGACAGAAAGACAGAGAAATAATGATTTTAAAAAAGAATCATCATAATTATAACCAAACCTCTAACAGTGCAAGAATCCGGATGACCCGTTCCGGAGTGAGATGTTAGATAGTAGAGCAAGATAAACAATGAGAATTTTTTTAGGAAAATGGCAAGAAAGAGAAGGATGAGTTTTGGGGAGATTGGGCAGAGCGCGGGGCGGAAAGAATCGACAGAAGAGAAGAAACAAAAAAAGGACAATATGACCAAACACAGGTTAAAAGGGACTGCATGGCTTATTTCCTTGTTCCACAAAACATCATTAAATCGGCAGCATGACTATCATTTTCACCTTCATCATCATCATTATCATCATCATCATCAACATCATCACTATAAGGATTTATCATCATTAACATCATCATCCTAATCCCATCATCATCATGGTTATCCTTATCCTATCATCATATCAATAATTATCATCATCATCATCATCATCATCATCATCATCATCATCATCATCATCATCATCATGATCATCATCATCTTCATGATCATCATCATCATCATCATCATCATCATCATCATCATCATCATCATCATCATCATCATCCTCATCCTATCATCATATCAATAATTATCATCATCCTCATTCTATCATTAACCTATCATCAAAATTCTCTCATCATCATCATCATCATCATCATCATCATCATCATCTACCTATCATCATACTCATCCTATCATCATCATCATCCTCATCTAATCATCATCATCCTCATCCTATTATGATATCAAGAATCATCATCACCATCCAATAATGATCATCATCCTCATCCTATCATAATATCAATCATCGACATCATACTCATCCTATTATCATCATCATCCTCATCCTATCATAATATCAATCATCGACATCATACTCATCCTATTATCATCACCATCCTATTATCATCATCATCCTCATCCTATCATCATAATCATGATAATCATGATCATTTTCATCATAATCATCCTATTATATTCAACATCGTCATCATCATCATCAATCGTCAGCATCCTCATTCTATCATCATATAAATCATCATCATCATCATCATCATCATCATCATCATCATCATCATCATCATCATCATCATCACCACCATCCTATTATCATCATCATCCTCATCCTATCATCATAATCATGATAATCATGATCATTTTCATCATAATCATCCTATTATATTCAACATCGTCATCATCATCATCATCATCATCAATCGTCAGCATCCTCATTCTATCATCATATCAATCATCATCATCATCATCATCCTCATCCTATCATCAACATTATTCTCCTCATTATCATCACCATCGTCATCTTATCATCATATCAATCATAATTATGATCCTCATCGTATCATCATATCAATCATCATCATCATCATCATCATCATCATCATCATCATCATCATCATCATCATCATCATCATCATCACCATCCTATTAGCATATAAATCATCATATTTATCCTCATCCTATCATCATATCAATCATAATTATCATCCCCATCCCATCATCATCATTATCATCATTATCATCATTCTATCATCATGTCAATCATCATCTGTATCATCATCCGATCATCATCACCATCATCATCCTATCATTATCATCATCATTCTATCATCAT
>JAWDGP010007924.1:87500-92500 GCA_033675545.1 Elysia crispata
TAATAATAATATTTTCTCTCCGTCTCTCTTTCTTTTTCTCTCACTCTCTCTTTCCGTCTATCTATCTATCTATCTATTTATCTATCTCTCTGCGTAATTCTCTCTATCTTTTTTTGTATTCCTTTCAAAATGTATTTCCTAATATATAACTTACTTTACGGTTATCCTCAATGCTGTGTAATAGAGGAGACTGCGCCGCAAACATCTACAGTTATTGCATTATTATTCTCTGTCGCTTTCTCACTCCGCCTGATACTGATTCCATGAGAGACCAGTTAATTATAGCTGGTAGTTGTCACCATCTACAGTTATTATTTTATTTTTCTCTGTCGCTTCTCACCTGACACTGATTCCATGAGAGACCAGTTGAATTATAGCTGGAAGCAGCCACCATCTACAGTTATTATTTTATTTTTCTGTCGCTTCTCACCTGATACTGATTCCATGAGTAGTGACCAGTTAATTGGCAGCTTTTGTACAGCCACCATCTACAGTTATTATTTTTTTCTCTGTCGCTTCTCACCTGACACTGATTCCATGAGAGACCAGTTTGACACAGCCGTAACACATGTTCAACACGTGAGACAGCTCTTAATTCATCTTTTATCAAGTTAAAAAGTCACAAGGCAGCTGATGAAATAAAACATTCTTCTGAGATAAGCGGGCAGATAAGATACAAAAAGTCAGCCTGCATGTCTATCTTCACATGGAATGTACTTTCGCAAAACTAATCAAGCGGAGTTTTTGACTGAGGTCCTGCAGATTTTATCTGGGAGAATGGGTAATGCGCGGTTATCGAACAAACTTGAGAATTAATCAGAGTTACTGGATAAAGTACCGGTAGAGATAAGGAAAAATCAATTACAAAAATTAAAGTGAATTTTGAAATTTAAATTGAACTAAGGCTCTTTTTTAAAAGCACGTGAGGATATGGCATTATCATTGCTTTAGGATGGAGTGAAGTATTAGGATATGACATTATCATTGTCAAATTGGAGAAAAGTAAAAGAATAAGACATTATCATTGATTAAAATTGGAGCAAAGTATAAGAATATGACGTTATCATTGTTGTGGATAGAGTAGAAGGTATTAGGAGACATTATCATTATTGTGGATGGGAGCAGCGATAAGAATATGACATTCTCATTGCTTGTGATAGAGCAGTTAGTAAGAATATGTATTACTATTACTAAGGTTGTGATGGATAGCATAGTAGTATGACATTATCATTGTCAGGATGGAGCAAAGCATTGCAGATACATAATATCATTGTCAGGATGGAGCAAAGTAACGTGATACAATGACATTATCATTGCTCAGGATGATGCAAAGCATTAGGATATGACATTATCATTGTCAAATTGGAGCAAAACTATAAGAATATGACATTATCATTGTCCGCATAGGGGCAAGGCATAAGATAATGACATTATCATTGTCAGATGGAGCAAAGTATTAGGGATATGACATTATCATTGTCAAATATGGAGCAAAGCATAAGGGAATATGACATTTACGTTGTGGATAGAGCAAAGCATTAGGATATGACATTATCATTGTCAAATTGGAGCAAAGCATTAGGATACATTATCATTGTCATGATGGAGCAAAGCATAAGAATATGACATTATCATTATCAGGATGGTTTAAAAAAGCATAAGATAATGACATTATCTATTGTCAGGATAAAGTAAGGTATTAGGAGGTGACATTATCACGGTTGTCTTCGATGGAGCAAAGCATCAGATAATGACATTATCATTACTAGGATGATGCAAAGCATTAGGATATGACATTATCATTTGCCAAAATTGGCAAAACTATAAGAAATATGACATTATCATTGTCATAGGCAAGGCATAAGATAATGATATTATCATTGTCAGTATAGAGCAAGGCAGTAGAGTATGACATTATCATTGTTGTGATGGAGTGCGATGAAAGAATATGACATTATCATTGTCAGGATGGAGCAAAGCATTAGGGATATGACATTATCATTTGTCAAATTGGAGCAAAGCATAAGAATATGACATTATCATTGTCAGGATAGAGTAAGGCATTAGGATATGACATTACCATTACCAGGATTGAGCAAAGCATAAGATATCGACATTATCATTGTCAGGATGGAGCAAAGCACAAGATAATGACATTATCATTGTCAGGATGGAGCAAAGCATAAGAATATGACATTATCATTGTCAGTATAGAGCAAGGCAGTAGAGCATGACATTATCATTGTCAAATTGGAGCAAAGCGTAAGAATATGACATTATCATTGTCAGGATGGAGCAAAGCATTAGAATATGACATTATCATTGTCAGGATGGAGCAAAGTATAACATACTATTAATATCATTGTCAGGATGGAGCAAAGCATCAGATAATGACATTATCATTGTCAGGATGTAGCAAAGCATTAGGATATGACATTATCATTGTCAAATTGGAGCAAACCATAAGAATATGACATTATCATTGTCAGTATAGAGCAAGGCAGTAGAGTATGACATTATCATTGTCAGGATGGAGCAAAGCATAAGAATATGACATTATCATTGTCAGGATGGAGCAAAGCATTAAGATATGACATTATCATTGTCAGATAGAGCAAGGCATAAGAATATGACATTCTCATTGTCATGATGGAGCAAGGCACATTTGTCAGCACAATTCGTGAAAAGCAAAGATGATGATGTTTGATCATTTCTACTATTATCCTTTTCAAATGGAAGTGAAAATATCTGGATGAAGACGTCATTTTGGTCCTGGATACAAAAATCGTATGCATATTAGTGAAATAAACATGATTATATGAACCCCTTATTGCCTGGTCAATTTTTCAAATGTATTTTTCAAAGAGTGGCTGGCTCAGCCTGAAGAGTTCCTGTTCGGCAAATCAAATGTTGGTGAAGCACGTGTTGTGATCGAATCAGACGAGCCAGAAAACAGCCTTTTTGCTATTTCAGCAGCTTTGATTATCATCTATTAAGTTTTGTCTAAACCAAGTAGCTTTAAAGGGTTAATTGGATCCTGCAATGTTGAAAAAAATTAAAAGTAATAAAAGTAATCGTTAAGTTGTTTCTTCAATATCTTTTCAATGAAGAATTTTCATCTAACACAGTCCATCTGGCGTTTTTGCTTATGTTACTCCCCACTTTTTTCTTCTTTTCCTTCCTTTTGTTTTCTCTCAATCTCAGCTCTACTAACCTCTGGAGTTCGTTTTTTTTTCGCCGCATGCTGTCGTCATCAAATTCTCCTTACGTATCCCCCCCCCCCCTGTTCATTTTATTTTTGAAACGTAGGTCCCCGGGTTCTTCAATACGGATCAAACTCCTTGTTCCTGGTCTCTTCATTTCATTACAGACCATACTGTGTCCCTGGCCTCTTCATTACAGATCATACTGTGTCCCTGGTCTCTTCATTACAGACCATACTGTATCCCTAGTCTCTTCATTACAGAACCTTACTGTATCCCTGTTCTCTCTTATTACAGATGCTACTGTGTCCCTAGTCTCTTCATTACAATCAAACTGTGTCCTCAGTCTCTTCATTACAGACCTTACTGTATCCCTAGTCTCTTCATTACAGATCATACTGTGTCCCTAGTCTCTTCATTACAGACCTTTCTGTATCCCTAGTCTCTTCATTACAGACCTTACTGTATCCCTAGTCTCTTCATTACAGACCATACTGTGTCCCTAGTCTCTTCATTACAGACCTTACTGTATCCCTAGTCTCTTCATTACAGACCATACTGTATCCCTAGTCTCTTCTATTTACAGACCTTACTGTATCCTCAGTCTCTTATTTACAGACCATACTGTGTCCTCAGGTCTCTTCATTACAGACCTTGCACTGTATCCCTAGAATCTCTTCATTACAGACCATACTGTGTCCCTAGTCTCTTCATTTACAGATCATATTTGTGTCCCTAGTCTCTTCATTACAGACCTTACTGTATCCCTAGTCTCTTCATTACAGACCATACTGTGTCCCTGGTCTCTTCATTACAGAACCCATGTCCCTGGTCTCCTTCATTACAGATCATACTGTGTCCCTAGTCTTTTTCATTACAGACCATACTGTGTCCCTAGTCTCTTCATTACAGATCATACTGTGTCCCCAGTCTCTTCATTACAGACCATACTGTGTCCCTGGCCTCTTCGTTACAGATCATACTGTATCCCTAATGCTCTTCATTACAGATCATACTGTGTCCCTGATGCCTCTTCAAGTCACAGATCAAATACTGTGTCCCTAGTCTCTTCATTACAGATCGAGATAACTGTGTCCCTAGTCTCTTCATTACAGACCTTACTGTATCCTCAGTCTCTTCATTACAGACTCATACTGTGTCCCTAGTCTCTTCATTAATAGCAGACCATACTGTGTCCCTGGTCTCTTCATTACAGATCATACTGTATCCCTAGTCTCTTCATTACAGACCTTACTGTATCCTGGTCTCTTATTTACAGACCATACTGTGTCCTAGTCTCTTCATTACAGACCTTACTGTATCCCTATTCTCTTTCTATTACAGACCATATCAGTCCCTATTCTCTTCATTACAGATCATACTTTGTGTCCCCAGTCTCTTTCATTACAGACCTTACTTGCATCCCTAGTCTCTTCATTACAGATCCATACTGTATCCCTAGTCTCTTCATTGCAGACTGTACTGTATCCCTAGTCTCTTCATTACAGATTAAGCATACTGTGTCCCTAGTCTCTTCAGGAAGTTACAGACCATACTGTGTCCCGGATAGTCTCTTCATTACAGACCTTACTGTATCCCTAGTCTCTTCATTACAGACCATACTGCCTGTCCCTAGTCTCTTCATTACAGACCTTTACTCCATCCCTAGTCTCTTATTTACAGACCATACTGTGTCCTCTAGTCTCTTCATTACAGACCTTACTGTATCCCTAGTCTCTTCATTACAGACCATACTGTATCCCTAGTCTCTCATTACAGATCATACTGTGTCCCTAG
>JAWDGP010007924.1:95000-97500 GCA_033675545.1 Elysia crispata
AGAGAGAGATACAGAGAGACAGACAGACAACAGAAAGACAGACAGACAGACAGACAGAAAATAAGTGAACAAAACAGAGAGAGGCAGATAAGGCAGAAAGCAGAAGTAAAATATTATTTCCGTTCCTAAGTTTGGATCTGGTGTGTTGCATTCTTCAGGCGCGACCGCCGGTGTCGTGTGATGAACATTGCCCCACTTGCGGCAGAAAAGTTTGGTATTACATGTATTTCTCCCCTCAAAATCTCTGCTCTCCTCCTTTTAAAAAAAATTACAACAGAGCTTAGTATTAGAAAACTAAAGATCATGTAAATCTAAAATCATAAACTATGGCTCGCCGTCCGAGGTCGCCCTGCAAACTTTCCTGGGCTGAACTACTTCTACCGTTTCCAGCTTGAATTGTCGAAAGTGACTCAACCCACCGGGATTGTTTTTAAAAGAATTTCTTTCTGATTCGCTTCAAAAAACAATATATTTAAAAATCAAGTTAGGTAATAACAAAAAGATAGATACAACAGAGAGCGATCACTTTGAAACAACATCAAGTTAGATGGGATTAGAAACCATAATTCCAGCAGCAAGCGATAAAGCCGCAATTCCCTTCAACTTTTCCATAACCGTAAAGAGATAGCAGGTAACGAGAGCACGCTAAGAAAGCAGCCTAGACCTACAAGAACAGTTTCGGTCACTAAGCCGGGCAAGCAAGGCTTACTGCAGTGCTGGAATGAATTGAGCTTTACCCGGAATAGTCTCTTCTGTGTCCCATGTTGAAGCCTGCTTTAGACAAAACCGTTACTAGGCAACCAGATAAACACCGTACCATGCATTACAGGTAAGCAGTAGGGAATTTTCCATCTCGCTCAGATCCCAAGCTCTTGCTGTTTGAAATGAGACTGTTATTCGCTTGAGATCGATACCTTCGCTGAATCGTTACCGAAAATGTATTGTCTGTATCGATGTCAAAACAGAGCCTGGTCTGAATGTTTTATGACTCGCTTTTTTGAGTCGTGGAAACCGAGCTTCGATCTAACTCGGTGACATTAAAAACAAATAAGGAAAAAAGGGAAAAGGCATTAAAAACAACGAGCTTTCAAATGAAAAAGTAAGGGACAGACATGGTGAGGTGGAAAAAATAAGCAGCGACCGAATCAATAAGAGTAACAACAACAACAACAACAACGGCTGCCGCGCCAGCAACAATAGCCAGAACCAAAATAGTTTCAAACAACAAATATCCATCAGTGACAATATCGACAGCAAACCTGGCTAGAGCGTTAAGGATAAGTAACGATGAGTAGGTGCACAACAGCACCAGCAACAATAGCCAGAACCAAAATAGTTTCAAACAACAAATATCCATAAGGTGACAATATCGTGGACAGCAAACTCTGGCTAGAGCGTTAAGGATAAGTAACGAGGATAAGTTACGATAAGTAGAGACACATCAGCACCAGCAACAACAATAACAACAGCTAATAGAATAATAAACAGTACATTAATTTTTCTAGTAGTTTAAGAAAAATAAAACCAACTGAAGTGCTTAAAATGTCAAAATAAAAACTAAAATATTGATAAGATTGTTGTTGCTTTTTCTTTATTTATTGAAACCAAGTAAAGTTAAGTTGTTTTTTTTTTTTTTTTTTTTTTTTTATTTTTTTTTTTTTTAGCCACACATGTTAAGGTACTCACAGTCAGAACTAACGTTTGCTGCACCTCAACTAGTCACCAACGCATGCTTCCAGATCAGCTTGGTACTCGAGTTGAGTTGACTGTCACATCTTGAGGTACTCACATAGTCAGAACTAACGTTTGCTGCACTAACTTACCAACGGATGCTTCCAGATCAGCTTGGTACTTCAAGTTGAGTTGACTGTCACATCTTAAGGTACTCACAGTCAGAACTTACGTTTGCTGCACTAACTTACCAACGGATGCTTCCAGATCAGCTTGGTACTCAAGTTGAGTTGACTGTCACATCTTTGAGGTAACTCCCATACTGAACTGCTACGTTTGCTGCAATCTAATCCCCTACTTCAACGGATGCCACCAGATCAGCTTGGTATCACTCGAGTTGAGTTGACTGTCACATCTTTAAGGTACTCACAGTCAGAACTAACGTTTGCTGCACTAACTTACCAACGGATGCCACCAGATCAGCTTGGTACTTCGAGTTGAGTTGACTGTCACATCTTTAAGGTACTCACAGTCAGAACTTACTGTTTGCCGTACTAACTTACCAACGGATGCTTCGCAGATCAGCTTGGTACTCGAGTTGACACAAATCTTGACGAACTCATCTAGGCAATGACGTCCTAGACTCTTACAGAAATTAGGAAACTTCTGGAAGAAAAGGGGAAAAGAACTGCGCAAAATTTAAAAAAAAAAAAAGAAAGAAAGGCAAAATGAAAAAGACTTAGTTTATCCATTATGTTAGAGTGGAAGATGGCTATGAGAGGAAAGTCAACAATATGATAAAACTTTCAAGTTAAATTTCTGGAGTATA
>JAWDGP010007924.1:102500-110000 GCA_033675545.1 Elysia crispata
ATGTCATTAATCGCTGCAGGCTCTAACTCGCTGTATCAGGTTTAATCAGCATTATGTCATTAATCGCTGCAGGCTCTAACTCGTATCTTGTTTAACTGTATCATTATGTCATTAATCGCTGCAGGCTCTAACTCGTATCAGGTTTAATCATAATATTAGTGTCATTGCCAATCGCTGCAGGCTCTAACTCGTATCAGGTTTAACTGTATCATTGCCATGTCATTAATCGCTGCAGGCTCAACTTTCGTATCAGGTTTAACTGTATCATTATGTCATTAATCGCTGCAGGCTCTAACTCGTATCAGTGTTTAATCTGTATCATTATGTCATTAATCGCTGCAGGCTCTAATCTCGTAATCGTGTGTAATCTGTATCATTGGCGTGTCATTAATCGCTGCAGGCTCTTAACTCGTATCGTGTTTAACTGTGTATCATTATGCGTCATTAATCGCTGCAGGCTCTAACTCGTATCAGGTTTAACTGTATCATTTATGTCATTAATCGCTGCAGGCTCTAACTCGTATCAGGTTTAATCTGTATCATTATGTCATTAATCGCTGCAGGCTCTAACTCGTATCGTGTTTAACTGTATCATTATGTCATTAATCGCTGCAGGCTCTAACTCGTATCGTGTTTAACTGTATCATTATGTCATTAATCGCTGCAGGCTCTAATCCTCGTATCGTGTTTAACTGTATCATTATGTCATTAATCGCCGCAGGCTCTAACTCGTATCGTGTTTAACTGTATCATTATGTCATTAATCGCTGCAGGCTCTAACTCGTATCGTGTTTAACTGTATCATTATGTCATTAATCGCCGCAGGCTCTAACTCGTATCAGGTTTAATCCGTTGTATCATTATGTCATTAATCGCTGCAGGCTCTAACTCATATCGTGTTTAACTGTATCATTATGTCATTAATCGCTGCAGGTCGAACTCGTATTAGGTTTAACTTCTGTATCATTATGTCATTAATCGCCGCAGGCTCTAACTCGTATTAGGTTTAACTGTATCATTATGTCATTAATCGCTGCAAGGGGCTCTAACTCGTGTATCGGGTTTAACTGTATCATTATGTTATTAATCGCTGCAGGCTCTAACTCGTATCAGGTTTAACTGTATCATTATGTCATTAATCGGCTGCAGGCTCTAACTCGTATCGGCTTTAACTGTATCATTATGTCATTAATCGCTGCAGGCTCTAAACTCGTATCAGGTTTAACTGAATCATTATGTCATTAATCGCTGCAGGCTCTAACTCGTATCAGGTTTAACTGTATCATTATGTCATTAATCGCTGCAGGCTCTAACTCGTATCAGGTTTAACTGTATCATTATGTCATTAATCGCTGCAGGCTCTAACTCGTATCAGGGTTTTAATCGTATCATTATGCTGCCAATCGCCGCAGGCTCTAACTCGTATCAGGTTTAACTGTATCATTATGTCATTAATCGCTGCAGGCTCTAACTCTATTTGTTGGATTAGACTGAGTGAGAGGGAAAGCCAGACATTGCTTTTGTTGCAGCTTTAAAAGACTTGACCGGTGCAGAGACAGGGTCTTGTTCTTGAATGTATCTTGCTTGTTCCTTTCGTTTGCACGATATATCTTTTAATTATTTTTTGTGGGTGTTTTCCCCTTACATTCAAGTAAAGACACCATAGGGTCCAGTTTCTTAAACAGGCCTTGAGTTTCCTCATTTATATGCCTTTGATATGGTTGATATAGATTGTTTACACTTGTTTTTTGTTTGTTTTTTGTTTGTTTTCCTTTTTGTTTCGTTTTGTTTCTTTTTTGTGAGCGTGTGTATTTTTTTTTATTTCAGACATGACTGCAGAACTGCATTAAATTATCATCTGTCTAAAACCTGTCTTTACTTGGCTCTTGTAACATATTAATATTTATACAACTCGTTTGGTAGTCCTCACGTGCATTTAGGCTTTCTAAAACCTTGTTTGTATTAATGTGGTGGCTAAAGTCGTTGTTAGTCCTCACGTGCATTAAGGCCTCGAAACCCTTGTTTGTATTAATGTGGTGGTTAAAGTCGTTGTTAGACCTCACGTGCGGCCTCGAAACCCTTGTTTGTATTAATGTGGTGGTTAAAGTCGTTGTTAGTCCTCACGTCCATTAAGGCCTCGAAACCCTTGTTTGTATTAATGTGGTGGTTAAAGTCGTTGTTAGTCCTCACGTCCATTAAGGCCTCGAAACCCTTGTTTGTATTAATGTGGTGGTTAAAGTCGTTGTTAGTCCTCACGTCCATTAAGGCCTCGAAACTCCTTGTTTGTTTGTATGTGTGTCTGGTTAAAGTCGCTGTTAGACCTCACCTGCGGCCTCGAAACCCTTGTTTGTATTAATGTGGTGGTTAAAGTCGTTGTTAGTGCCTCATGCATTAATGACTCGAAACCCTTGTTTGTATTGTGTCTGAATATAGTCGTTGTTAGTGCATTAAAGCCTCGAAACCCTTGTTTGTATTGTGTCTGAATATAGTCTTTGTGAGTCCTCACGTGCATTAATGCCTCGAAACCCTTGTTTGTATTGTGTCTGAATATAGTGTTAGTGCATTAAAGTCTCGAAACCCTTGTTAGTCTGAATATAGTCTTTGTTAGTGCATTAAAGCCTCGAAACCCTTGTTTGTATTGTGTCTGAATATAGTCGTTGTTAGTGCATTAAAGCCTCGAAACCCTTGTTTGTATTGTGTCTGAATATAGTCTTTGTTAGTGCATTAAAGCCTCGAAACCCTTGTTTGTATTGTGTCTGAATATAGTCTTTGTTAGTGCATTAAAGTCTCGAAACCCTTGTTTGTATTGTGTCTGAATATAGTCTTTGTTAGTGCATTAAAGTCTCGAAACCCTTGTTTGTATTGTGTCTGAATATAGTCTTTGTTAGTGCATTAAAGTCTCGAAACCCTTGTTTGTATTGTGTCTGAATATAGTCTTTGTTAGTGCATTAAAGTCTCGAAACCCTTGTTTGTATTGTGTCTGAATATAGTCTTTGTTAGTGCATTAAAGTCTCGAAACCCTTGTTTGTATTGTGTCTGAATATAGTCTTTGTTAGTGCATTAAAGTCTCGAAACCCTTGTTTGTATTGTGTCTGAATATAGTCGTTGTTAGTGCATTAAAGTCTCGAAACCCTTGTTTGTATTGTGTCTGAATATAGTCTTTGTTAGTGCATTAAAGTCTCGAAACCCTTGTTTGTATTATGTCTGAATTGTGTCTGAATATAGTCGTTGTTAGTGCATTAAAGTCTCGAAACCCTTGTTTGTATTGTGTCTGAATATAGTCGTTGTTAGTGCATTAAAGTCTCGAAACCCTTGTTTGTATTGTGTCTGAATATAGTCGTTGTTAGTGCATTAAAGTCTCGAAACCCTTGTTTGTATTGTGTCTGAATATAGTCGTTGTTAGTGCATTAAAGTCTCGAAACCCTTGTTTGTATTATGTCTGAATATAGTCTTGGTTAGTGCATTAAAGTCTCGAAACCCTTGTTTGTATTGTGTCTGAATATAGTCGTTGTTAGTGCATTAAAGTCTCGAAACCCTTGTTTGTATTGTGTCTGAATATAGTCTTTGTTAGTGCATTAAAGTCTCGAAACCCTTGTTTGTATTGTGTCTGAATATAGTCGTTGTTAGTGCATTAAAGTCTCGAAACCCTTGTTTGTATTGTGTCTGAATATAGTCTTGGTTAGTGCATTAAAGTCTCGAAACCCTTGTTTGTATTGTGTCTGAATATAGTCGTTGTTAGTGCATTAAAGTCTCGAAACCCTTGTTTGTATTGTGTCTGAATATAGTCTTGGTTAGTGCATTAAAGTCTCGAAACCCTTGTTTGTATTATGTCTGAATATAGTCTTGGTTAGTGCATTAAAGTCTCGAAACCCTTGTTTGTATTGTGTCTGAATATAGTCGTTGTTAGTGCATTAAAGCCTCGAAACCCTTGTTTGTATTGTGTCTGAATATAGTCTTTGTTAGTGCATTAAAGTCTCGAAACCCTCGTTTGTATTGTGTCTGGTTATAGCCGTTGTTACTTCTTACTTGTATTAAGGGCTTCTAAACCCCTGTTTGTATTATGTCTGGTTATAGCCGTTGTTAGTCCTCACGTGTATTTAGGGCTTCGAAACCCAGATCAACTAGAGAAGCAATGAGTTTGAAAAAAATTATACGTTCTTTTATCTCAATGAGAGGTAAAGCTGGAATATATCTTCGATGTCCCTTCTTATTATCTCCCCTTCAAGTACGTCATTAACCCCGTTCCATTTCTTGTGTTAAAGTCAGTCAACAAACGGGATTTCCTTTTTCCTCAGGAGCAGTTAAAAATGTGAGATATCAACATGAAAGACCTGAACACATAACAAGGAATTTAATTGGACAAAAAATGAGCGCCACCTGTGTTGGAAAATTCTGGGCCGTGACGTCGTTTGTAGCGTCTGTTGCAACAGCTGCAGGATTCTACTTTCCATACTGGATCCAGGGATATTACGTGACTTACGATGGCGAGAAATTCCCGATGTACTTCGGAACTTTCCGCCGGTGCTCGTATCCTCGGCTCACTCAGGACGATTTGATTGAAGTGGTCGATGCTTGCGGCCGATACTCCACGTTTCTGGATATTCCCAGTGTTTGGTGGCAGGTGAGCAGGTGAAAGGTTGATACAGGAAAACTCCTTTGCTTTGAGATGAGTTATTTCCTTGTTAAAGATCCGTTGTGATACCGGTACCATTGTAAAACAAGTGGCACCCGCCGAGAACATTTTAGCTCAAGTATTTTGTTTCCAAACTGAGCCTCGGGCAAAATAAATGCAACGTCCTTATCAATGACAGTTAACCCCAAGGTTTACATTTTTTTGAAAGGATTTTAAAAAAGACAAGAAGTATCGACGACCAATCCATTGTAATAATTGTGTAACAAACCACCTTCGACAGTTGCTTTTATGGTGATGTATAAAGAGAAAATAATAAAAAAATTGTTTTCACCTCATCTATTTTAGCAATACCGGCGAGATATTATGTCATCAAGGAGTCGTCCACTTGGAAAAGATTGGTTTTTTTTTAAATAAGCGGATGCCATTATGTTTGTAAAGCAAAAGTCCGGAAATTGTTAACAAACCAATTTTGGCGAATGGGTACTTCCGGTGACCATATCCCTCCATGACTTTCCGTTCACATTTTACGGCAATCTGGTCTGTGTTTGGAACCCAACATAACTCCAGTGTATACTTGTACACGACATTTCTCGCGCTTTATCATAGAAAAGTATATGCAGGTAAAGGAGACAAATTTAACTAGAGAAGAAATTCATTTGCACAAAATTATCCAAGAAACCACTAGTTAAAATTGGGTAAAAAGTATAATTTCTTTTACGAGAAGTGTAGAAACCACGGCTTCCAGTGGTGGGCCCTGTATTTTTATCTCCCCTAAAGAATAAGATAAATAGCTCCATGATTATTACCCTTGGCTGAGCGACTTGCTCGGCCAGTCTGTATGCTTTTATCTTCTTATCCAATTAGTCTTAATCAAAGGTAAGTAAGAGCTGCTTTAACCTTTTAGCATAATATCTCTCTCTGCCTGACTCTCTGTATTTTTCTGTCTGTTTCTCTCTGACACACACACTCTCTCTCTCTCTCTCTCTCTCTCTCTCTCTCTCTCTCTCTCTCTCTCTCTCTCTCTCTCTCTCTCTCTCTCTCTCTCTCTCTTTGTCTGTCTCTGTCTGTCTCTGTCTGTCTCTCTCTCTCTCTCTCTCTCTCTCTGTCTCTGTCTCTCTCTGTCTCTCTGTCTCTTTCTTTTGTTTGGTCTTTTCTCTTTTTACCCCTATCTCTTTTTCCCTCTCTGATTACTTTCTATATAAAAATATATATTTATAATCCTAATTTTTTTTAATTTTATACACCTCTTTTTTCTCTGTTGTTTTCCTTTTTATCTTCCCTCCGTTCTTCCTCTTTGTGGCTATCAATATAGTACTTGTTTGTTATGTTTGCTTCTTCAGTTGATATCATTTTTTTTTTCATATTAAGATGATCCCATCCAATAGTTTCATGGAATTTCGACCGGGAAATAAATATTTTCAAATGATTATATCATGCATACGTTCTTTTTTATCTTCCACGCATTAATTTCCGCCGAAAAAATAAGAAAAGAAACTTAAGTAAAAAAGACAACAAACCAAGAAATGAACAAATATATTATTACAGACAAAACAAAAATACTGTCCCACGACCCATCCCCCCTTTGTCCAGCGTGTAAAGTCCATTTTCTATCCAAACAAGGATGAACAAGGATGACCAAGCCACTCAAAGGAGATGGGCCGGGAGATAACAGAAGTCCGTCTGGACTTAACACACTGGACACGACATAAGACTGATGGTGTGGACTCTAGGAATGGGTCATCCCCTCCTACGTCCCGCCACAATTAAAACTGTCCTGTCTAGATCTAGATATCTAGACTGGAGGAGAAAAACTGGACTTAACAAACTGCACACGACTTAAGACTGATGGTGTGGACTCTAGGAATGGAACATCGCCTGTCTAGATCTAGATATCTAGACTGGAGGAAGAAAACTGGATTTAACAGACTGGACACGACTTAAGACTGATCGTGTGGACTCTAGAAATGGAACATCGCCTATCTAGATGTAGATATCTATGCCTGGAGGAGAAAAACTGGACTTAACAGACTGGACACGACATAAGACTGATGGTGTGGTCTCTAGAAATGGAACATCGCCTGTCTAGATGTAGATATCTAGGCCTGGAGGAGAAAAACTGGACTTAACAGACTGGACACGACTTAAGACTGATGGTGTGGACTCTAGAAATGGAACATCGCCTTTTAGGTCCCGCCACATAAGTGAAACAGTCCTGTTTAGATCTAGGTATCTAGACCTGGTCGAGAAGAACTCATCTTCTAGCCGTGTGTGTCTAGGATATCTCAGGGAGATCTCTCGTCGTTTGGATCCCTCAGAATATGAAAACTTAACATTTGTCTAAAACTATTTTCCACATGATGATGCCCTAGGAGTTCCTATTCGTATTTTTTTAACATCATCAGTTGTTTTTTTTTTTATTTTCAGCTGGGAATTTGCTATTTTCAGGAAAATACACATGTATGAAATGCGCTGTGGGTTTTAAAAACGTAAAATCAATTTAGATGTTTGATTTTTTAAAAGACCTTTCCTTTTTTTCTCCCTCTCTTCCCCTTTTTCCTCTTTTCTGTGTGAGCATGTTTTTTCTCTCTACATTTCCTCTTTCCTCGTTTAACCCCTACCTCACATTTGTTCCCATCTCTTTCTACGATGTAAAATATTACCATGATGAGCTCAAAGTATCAACTATCCTGTCCTTCCATCTTTCTCTTTCTCCCTCATTTTTCTCTCATTTCTCTCTCTCTCCATCTCTCTCTTACTTCTCTCTCTCTCCATCTCTCTCTTACTTCCCTCTCTCCATCTCTTTCTTACTTCTCTCTCTCCATCTCTCTCTTACTTCTCTCTCTCCATCTCTTTCTTACTTCTTTCTC
>JAWDGP010007924.1:112500-170390 GCA_033675545.1 Elysia crispata
AGAGAGAGAGAGAGAGAGAGAGAGAGAGAGAGAGAGAGAGAGAGTTCTGGAAACATTAGAATAGAGAAAGCCAGTGAAAGATTAAGCAAACCAAAGCGGAGCGTTGAGGAAGAGAGAGAGAGAGAGAGAGAGAGAGAGAGAGAAAGTGGAGCGTTGAGGAAGCAGTTCACTGAGGTTGAACGATAGCCAGAACCTGGAGCTCTAAATACGATCACGTGACACGTTTTTTAATTCACCTGTGGTCATAGCTCTTTTTATTCACTCACTCCCTGCTTCGTAGATTCAGCTTTCAGACTATCCATATTTGGAGTTTCTGTTCACTTTCACCATGGAAAAGAACCACTTGCAGCTGCCACATTGGCTTCACTATTGTTTTTGGCCTTTTCTACCCGTACGGAAGTCCCCGTACAAGACTCTACCTTGCTCCTCGAACCTTCCTAAGATGTTGATATGAAACATTCCGAAGTTGGTCAAGGGTTTTTGTCTCTTTCGTTCCTAAGCACTGTACCCTCTATATGTTTCCAACTTGCTATGCTTCGTAGTTGAAGAAAATTCTTCCTGTTGATTTAAAGTACTTGATATGTTTTGAAAGTTCCCGGTGCTTTTTTATCATCTCCCTATTTCAATCCTGGTTGTTTGCGAAAAGAAAATGGGTTTATATGTCATTCGTTGAGAACCACAAATATTTTGTTGCGTATTATTAGATGCAAAGTTGAAAAAAAAATCACTTAACTGATCAAGTTTAGCATCCATAACATAACTGCGATATTTTTCTTTTGCCAAAACAAAGAATCATGTACTTATTGGCTAGTTGTACTTAATACCCTTTTGTGGGTCTAAGGATATAAAACCTAAAGCACACTTTTGCTCGATTGCGTTATGTTTGACTTTTTTTGGCATTTTGGAGACAAAGAGAAATAGGAAGAGGAGAAATAAAGAGAAGGTATGTCTGTACAAGGGAGAGAGATAAAAGAGCTATACATTTAGAATCCATGCGTTGTGACTTTTCTCTACTCTGTACAAGAAGAAAGGGGAGGGGGCTCGAACATGAGTCGAGAAAAGGGGGGGATTGAGGGTGAATGTGAGAGCGATGAATAAACGAGGAGAGAGAGAGAGAGAGAGAGAGAGAGAGAGAGAGAGAGAGAGAGAGACATATATTATTAAATTTCATAGAGAATGAGTGTGAGAGAAAGAATGAGAGTAAAAGTGAATAGAGAGAAAGAGATGGAGAGGAAAGAGTAGGAAGACAACACTAAGAGAAACGTTATACCAATGCTCCTTTTAATCTTAACTTGCTCACATTCCGGATTCTCTGACCTTTCCGAGATCATGGAAAGGTCAAGTTCTGAAATGTCAAAGCCTTAAATTTATAGCTCCATAGAGATTGTCAGAAAATTGACATGACATTTCGTAGTCTTAGCTCTTTGTCAACTAACTGTCAGTGCATTGAGCACCTTCAAAGTGGTTTCTTATCATTTGTTTTTAGCTGCATCAGTTATTTGCTTCAAACAGCTTTATTATTTGTTTGTATTTATTTTTGTAACAACCTGGGTGATTTCTTACTTATTTTCTACTACAATAGGATCCAACACTTATAATATCAATAGAGGCTCTGTGCTTCTTTCTAAGTGATTGCAGGCCCTAACTTGTGGCAGCGTGCCTAGCAGCCGTGCAATACTACAGAGTTCACACTCTTGGGTCCTCGAGTATCAGTATAAGGCTAGTGTTCCCTAACTAATATGAGTGGATGTCAAGATAAAAATGGCTACACTCAAGAAAGGAAGAAAACAGCAAGAAGAAGTTAAAGTTATCAACACCTATAATAAGCTTATTACACGAATACCCAAGAAACGATGAATGAAAGTAATTCTCAAAGAATGAAATACATAGACGATCCAAAACCAAGTACGTAATAAAAGAAGCTAATAAAATGGCAGAGTAACAAACGTCTAGAAGAGTCCAAAACAAAGTGCTATGTACGTGGAGAGAGAGAGAGAGAGAGAGAGAGAGAGAGAGAGAGAGAGAGAGAGAGAGAGAGAGAGAGAGAGAGCTGGATGCATCACGGAGAAGTTTACTTTCTCTAATTTGGACAAGGAAAGAATGTTAACCTTGAGCAATAGAATGACCGTGTACCTGTCCTGTCTGCCCCTAGCCATGGCCTTCTGGATTCCACAGGGCTGTGCTCTAGCCCCTGACCGTAGCTGGCCGTTGTTGTATGTTGATGATGCTGTTGTTGTTGTACCTGTCCGTTATTGTATGTTCATGCTGTTGTTGTTGTACCTGGCCGTTGTTGTATGTTGATGCTATAGTTGTTGTACCTGGCCGTTGTTGAATGTTGATGCCGGTGTTTTTGTACCTGACCGTTGTTGAATGTTGATGCCGGTGTTGTATGTTAATGCTGTAGTTGTACCTGGCCGTTGTTGTATGTTGATGCCGTTGTTGTTATACCTGGCCGTTGCATGTTGAAGCCGTTGTTGTAACACTGGTCGTTGTTGTATGTTGATGATGCTGTTGTTGTTGTACCTGGTCGTTGTTGTATGTTGATGATGCTGTTGTTGTTGTACCTGGCCGTTGTTGTATGTTGATGCTGTTGTTGTTGTACCTGGCCGTTGTTGAATGTTGATGCTGTAGTTGTTGTACCTGGCCGTTGTTGTGTGTTGATGATGATGCTGTTGTTGTTGTACCTGGCCGTTGTTGTATGTTGATGCTGTTGTTGTTGTACCTGGCCGTTGTTGTATGTTGATGCTGTAGTTGTTGTACCTGGACGTTGTTGTATGTTGATGCTGTTGTTGTTGTACCTGGCCGTTGTTGAATGTTGATGCTATTGTTGTAGTTGGGAGCTACGTCGGTACTCTAGAGTAGCGACTTGTCAAGGCGCTATGTCTGTACTGACTTTCAGATTTACTTAGTTCAGGAACAAAATAAGAAAGGCAGATTATGGATGCGACTTTCAGATCTACATAGTTCAGGAACAAAATAAGAAAGGCAGATTATGGATGCGGCTTTTAAATCTACTTAACACAGGAGCAAAATAAGAAAGAGAGATTACGGATGATGGTTTTGGAGACCATGGTAGAGGCTTTGAGTAAGTTAAAAAAAGTAATAGATGAAGATTGAAAGAGATGATGATAGAGATAAAAAGAGGTGTGATGTTGTGGAAAAAGTAAGAGGAAAAGGAGAGACAATAAGAATATTCAAATTCGAGAAAGAGAGGGAAAAAGGTAACATATTGTGTGTGTATGTGTGTGTGTATGAGACAGAGACAGCAACAGAGAAATGAACGCTCTCAATTCTTTCAAAGATCAATTTTTTCAACGGTCTCAAACGACGTGCTACTTGCCTTGCGGAATCTCAAAACATCAGAGATTTTCAAGACAGTTTTCCTCTCAGCTGCTCTGTGTAACAACTAAGATCAGAGATTTTCAAGACAGTTTCCCTCTCAGTTGCTCTCTCAATTAACATCAGAGGTTTTCAAGTTAGGATTCCTCTCAACTGCCTTGTGTAACAATACCTAACATCAGAGATTTTTAAGACTGGTTTTCTCTCAATTGCTCTGTATTCCAGGTCTCCTGGTCGGAGGTGGCGTGGCCATCTACCCTAACGGCTGGAGTGCTGTGGAGGTCAGACAGGCGTGTGGTGGATTCTCAGAACCTTATGTGTTAGGTTAGTCTAGAGCCTTTGTGCGATGTTGTTATTCTAAATAATAAAGGAAATCGACTAAATCTGTACTTTCGTAATCTGTTTTTAGATCTTTTATATAACGTGTATTAAAAAGCTGGGAATTTTCGTATTAAGTGCATAAAAGTGCACTGTCTTGCGGGAATTCTTAGCCGCGCAGTTCTTTAAACATACATGATAATGAATGTTAAAAAAAAATCCTTGAATAGATTTTAATTTTCCAAAATTACTTTACTATCTATATTGATGGATGAGCCAATTTTTTGTGAAATCTTGGATGCTTGGTATAATTATGGATAAGTGTTTTCATTGCTTAATGGATCCATTGATGGATAACTGGTGTGATTGACCTATGGCCGATTTTATTGACGGATTGTTAATGATTGGTGTTGAATCAGTGCACAATCTAAAACACAAAAATTAGATAAAACTGTTTTTCCTGGTGAACTCTTTTCAACTGTGGCACGAACAAACCTTCACTTACAAACGTAAAAGAATTCGTACTGCAAATCAAGAAAAATCCATCAGCTCTAGCTCTGTTCAATCATTGTTTCGCACACTTTCCTCTGCAGGAGACTGTACCTTCTGTTGGAGCTTTCTACATGACCTCTGTGGGCGAGTGGGTTGAGCCTACTGCTGTACGGCCTTGACCTGCCACGCATTCCACACAGAAGCAACATTATAGGAGCGTGTCAGCCTCACATGTGTAGCAGCAATGTGTCAAGCTGGACTACACTGCCGCCTAGATCAGTGTTGCGATGTCTATCGGTAACAAGTATTGTTTTTGTTATCGCACAATCCGTTTGTTATGATCTTCTTATCATCACTTTCATCGACAATGTGTATAGCGTCATTGACAACCCCAGCAGCAGCATCTTGATAAAATACTCGAATATTATACATCACACACTCCATCACTATCATCACCACCCATCATCTTGATTTAAAATATTAGAATATTGTACATCACACACTCATCACTATCATCACCACCATCATTTTGATAAAATATTAGAATATTATACATCACACACTCATCACTATCATCACCACCATCATCTTGATAAAATATTAGAATATTATACATTACACACTCATCACTATCATCACCACCATCATTTTGATAAAATATTAGAATATTATACATCACACACTCATCACTATCATCACCACCATCATCTTGATAAAATATTAGAATATTATACATCACACACTCATCACTATCATCACCACCATCATCATGATAAAATATTAGAATATTATACATCAAACACTAATCACTATCATCACCATCATCATCTTGATAAAATATTAGAATATTATACATCACACACTCATCACTATCATCACCACCATCATTATGATAAAATAGTAGAATATTGTACATCACACACTCATCACTATCATCACCACCATTATCTTGATAAAATATTAGAATATTATACATCACACATTCATCACTATCATCACCACCATCATCATGATAAAATATTAGAATATTATACATCACACACTCATCACTATCATCACCACCATCATCTTGATAAAATATTAGAATATTATACATCACACACTCATCACTATCATCACCACCATCATCTTGATAAAAAATATTAGAATATTATACATCACACACTCACATCACTATCATCACCACCATCATCATGATAAAATATTAGAATATTATACATCACACACTCATCACTATCATCACCACCATCATCTTGATAAAATAACCCAGAATATTATACATCAAACACTAATCACTATCATCACCACCATCATCTTGATAAAATATTAGAATATTATACATCACACACTCATCACTATCATCACCACCCGCATCATCTTGATAAAATATTAGGAATATTATACATCACACACTCCATCATCACCACCATCATCATGATAAAATATTGGGAAAATATTATACATCACACACTCATCACTATCATCACCACCATCATCATGATAAAATATTAGAATATTATACATCAAACACTAATCACTATCATCACCACCATCATCTTGATAAAATATTAGAATATTATACATCACATTCATCACTATCATCACCACCATCATCATGATAAAATATTAGAATATTATACATCACACACTCATCACTATAATCACTTATGCACCCATCATCAGGAAATAAAATATTAGAACCATTACTTATCACATCAAACACTTATCACTATCATCACCACCATCATCATGATAAATATTAGAATGTTTATCACCATCATCATGATAAAATATTAAATATTTCCCTCACTTTTCCATCACTATCATCACACATATCATTACTGATAAAATATTAGAATATCTATACATCACACTCATCACTATCATCACCACCATCATCATGATAAAATATTAGAATATTTTACATCACACACTCGTCACTATCATCACCACCATCATCAACAACAGCATCACCATAATTATTAGAGGTAAAGGACTCTCCCAGAACATTAAACATTGCCCTTTTCATTGTAATCATCATCAGCAGCAGCAACAACAACATCATTATCATCATTATTATTATTATTATTATCATCATCTTCATCAACATCTTCACAACTATCATCATCACCAACATCATAATCATTATCATTAACATCTTCACCACTATCGTCAGCAACAGCAGCACCAGTAGCAGCGTCATCATTGTCTTCATTGTTTTCATTTCCTTATGATAAATCTCACGATACTAGTAACATTTCAAACAGTCATATTCCATCAAGATGGCATACATGACATTCTCACTGCCTCTGTCATGGATTGGTCAACACCATCCATGTGGACAGCCATAGTTACAGTGTAATTTTAAGTTGAGCCCTAACTTCTTGTAAATATTGTAAATAAAATATTTACTACTACTCTCAATACTTTTTTTCCATCTATCTTTATTGCTGAATCATGTGGTTGCTTTGTGTAAAAATAATTAATTTATTTGTTCAATGACAGCCTTATACTTCCCCACTTCCTACTTGTGCGTGATCTCTATGGCTTTTCTTCAGTTTCATACTTTTCTTTCAAGTCTGTTTCCAAATTTTCTCTTTGATCACTTTCATGAGAAATTGCTTTAAATATAATAATTGCTTCTTAAAGAAGTTAAATATTTTATTTCTTTTTAGAATCTGAATATGCTGGATACTAATTGAATTAATTTCTTATGTGCATATTTGAGACGTAGAACCTTTCAAAAAACAGCAGCAACAAGAACAGTAACAACTATAGGAACAACAAAAATCAAAAACAAAACAAAACAAAACAAAATGTTAAATGTGCGCTGCATGGTATTCTTGGATGTCTCGGGTCACGCAAGAAGATCTCGTCACGGTCTAAGTGGTCTGATAGCAGTAATGTTTCACTTTAAGAGCTCGCAATGCAAACTGATGGAGTCTCCTAGTTTCTTATATGCTTTGCTCATGATATCGTACGCCAGACACTTTTAAATAAGTCCATATGTAAGGAGTTTGTTTCGTCTTTTCTTCGCTCCTCCCCCCCCCCCCCCCCCCCCACCCCACTTTTTCCGCTGTCTCTCTATATATATATATATATATATATATATATATATATATATATGTATTTATATATATATATATATATATATATATATATATATATATATATATATATATATATATATATATATATATATAAACATATATATATATATATATATATATATATATATCACTCACATCATGTTTAAAAATAATATATGTATATATATATATATATATATATATATATATATATATATATATATAAACATATATTATATATATATGTATAGCATAATATGTATATATATGTATATATATGTAAAAATATATATATGTATATATATATATATATATATATATATATATAGCTATATATGTATATATATATATATATATATATCGCTTTTACTGAAATATCCCTAAATACATGACGCCCACCGAGCTGTATGATGACCATGGTGACCAGTGACTGTCCAGAGCACCCTCCCCTCCCTTCCCTCAGTGTCTACTAGGGTCAGACAAGATTTCTACCAAAACGAATTACAGGTAAAGTTGAGTGGCTGCAATTCTCAGGCTGTTGATCCTGGAGGATAAGAATTCATTCCGTCCACAACTGGAATAATCTGGCTGTGACGCATGCCTGGTCACCGGGAGAGAAATGATGAGGGTGTACTCGGTGGCAGACCTGCCGCAAGTGACTGTTGTCCGAGGTCCCGCTTCAAAGAGATCACTACAGCTCAGCGGTTGACCAGATGGTACAAATGACGTGACCGTCTTGTTACGCACTTGTAGGTATATCGAATGAGATGAAGAGCTAACCTTACTTCTGATTTTTCGGTTTTTTCAGTTCAAAAAGCTGAGAGTTCGAACGCGCTGACTCCATGGCACAGAAGCCTCGATATAATTGATTGTTTGATATAGTCAGCTCACAAAAAAGTGAATATAAAGATTCTTCGATCAAAGTTTCTCAAAATTTGGCATGAAACGCTGTATGAAGTGAACAAAAATTATCTAATCGATTATGACATGCAGCAATGGTAACCCATCTATCTATTTTTGCCTTGTGAAAAATGAAGCGCGTAGTACATGTATCAGTATAGTGTTGTATTGCGCTTCAAGTCAGTTCCTCCACTTTAAAACCGAAAATGTTCATCCGTTTTCCACTCATTTTTTTTCTAAACTCCGTTAAAGATTTTTTAAATCTTTATAAAAAGTTTTCGCATCTTTTAAAATGTTATCATTATGTCTTCAAAGTTCTAGTGAGATCAGCAGAAAAACCTTCAATTTCCAAAGGTACTGGCCAAGAGAATAAGATAAAGGGATGGGTCTTCCCCCACCTCCCTAAACCATTGATTTCTTTCTCACAATCTCCCGTACTTTCCCCTGAAGCATTAACGTGGGCCCATCCCCCTGGTTTTTCTGATCTCCCCACATCGCTATTTCTTTTTATGTCGCTCTTTCTCTCTCTCAGTTTTTCTTTCTTTCTATCAAGCTATTTCTCACTAAAACCTGATCCCCAATAAAGTTGCATTGCTCTAATGCTTATCATAATTATAATGACTTGGTGTGAAAAGTGTTCAATAAATCAGTAGTAAAGAGTAAGCAAAGTTCCTTCCTGCCATTTGTATTTCTCAACCCTCAACCCAAAATCTCCTTAAGTTTAAATAATTGCCTGCTGAAAAATTTTCCTAGGATGGTGTCTTGGAAGAAATCTGCTTGGTTGTCATGGAGGTAATCAGCTTGGGTGCGTTTTGGAAGAAATCTTGGTGTGTGTGTGTGTGTATGCGCGTGCGTGTGTGTGTGTGTAAG
Organism: Elysia crispata; assembly: GCA_033675545.1. NCBI lineage: Eukaryota > Metazoa > Mollusca > Gastropoda > Plakobranchidae > Elysia > Elysia crispata. The sequence continues at coordinate 121,509 of JAWDGP010007924.1, forward strand.
GTACGGGATAGTGTTATTTATGGGTTTATTTTGCCTTAGTTTTGAAGTTTTCCTTGTTTATGGACATTTTTCGCGTTTGGGGACATTTTTGCGAATTTGTTGGGTTAAGAATTTTTACCTTATCGCCGTGGTGCCGCAAGTATAGGGGTTAAGGATTTACCACTTTAAACTGTATCATATAGCGCAAAGAGGGAAAGAAAAAATTCTGCACAAAAAAAAAGTTTCTAATCCCGGGTTAGGGTTAGGGTTAGGATTAGGATTAGGGTAAGGGTGAGGGTGAGGGTGAGGGTTAGTGTGAGTGGTTAGGGGTTAGGGTTAGGGTTAGGGGTTATGGTTAGAGCTAGGATAGGGTTGGGGTAGGATAGGGTTACGGTTAGGGTGCAGTTGCGGTTACGGTTAGGGGTAGGGGTAGGGGTAGAGGTAGGTTAAGTGTTAGGTTAGGGGCTAGGGTTAGGGTTAGGGGTTAGATTTAGGTTACGGTTAGGGGATTAGGGTTAGCATTAGGGTTAGGGTTAGGGTTAGGGTTGAGGATTAGGATTAGAGTTGGGGTTAGGGGATTAGGGTTAGTGTTAGGGTTAGGGGTTAGGGTTAGGGTTAGGGTGAGGGTGAAGTTGGGGTGGTTAGATTTAGGGTTACGGTTAGGGGTAGGGGTGGGGAGGGGGTTAGGGTTAGGGTTAGGGTTAGGGTTAGGGGTTAGGGGTTAGGATTAGGGTCAGAGATTAGGGATTAGGGTTATATATTAGGGATCAGGGTTAGGGTTAGGGTTTGGGTTAGGGTACAAATTGAGAGTTCAAATTCCACAGAGAGGGAAAAAAACTAATTACACAATTGGTTTTTTTACCCTTCCCACCCTTTTTTTTCTCTCTTGTAAAATCTCTATTTAACCTGGAAGGTCGTCATTTTGTAAATCTGCGTAACCAGATACCTTTTTTTTTGTCTCCTCATATTTTTCCACATGCGATGCTTATTAAATGCTTTCAAGTTCATGAAATTATTTCAGAAAAAAAGAGAAATATCCTCAGTCATCCATCTTCGTTTTGTTTCTCTTTCTGCTCTTGGTATTTGCTCTACAGATACCTCTGGGATCGCTACTTTGAGCTTTGCCCACTGCCTGTCATTCTTTCATTTCATAATTATTTTTTTTTCATTTTTTTTTATCTTTATGTCTATGTCTATACATGTCAGTATATTACTTAATCTTTGTCTCGAACTGCAAGTCTCTCCCTCCCCCCCCCCTCTCTCTCTCTCTCTCTCTCTCTCTCTCTCTCTCTCTCTCTCTCTCTCTCTCTCTCTCTCTCTGTTTCTTTTTTGTACCTCTGTTCTATGATTTTGGACTTATTTTGTTTATGCCTCTTTCTATGTCTGTATATAGCTCACTCTTTCTCTATACCTTCATGTACTATTTCTTTTTTTTTTTTCGTGTTATTTCCCTTCCACGCTTCCTCCCTCCCTCCCTCTCTCTCTCTCTCTCTCTCTCTCTCTCTCTCTCTCTCTCTTTCTCTCTCTCTCTCTCTCTCTCTCTCTCTCTCTCTCTCTCTCTCTTTTTGGCCGACATGACTGTGTTTCAATCTCTATGATTCTGTCTCTGCTTTTTCTCTTTGCTGTATAGCGGATAATTTGGGGGAAAATAGAGGAAGGTGGGGGTCCGTTGAATGACAATCAATGACCCTAACAACTTAATAATTTTATACCTCTTTTTCCCGCCACCATCCCAATGGCTAAACCTGGACTACATAATACGAATCACTTTGCCCGAACAGTTTAACGTCTTTGAATAAAATCATGAATGAGATCCTTATTTTAAATTTGTCTGATAGTTTTCTACTTGAGTAAAAAGATTTATGTGTATTCAACAACTTTATCATTAAAAAATTAATACAACTTACGACACAGGTATACGAAAAAGACGCATTTTTTTATGTTTTTGATTTTAATGATTCTTATACATGAGGTGTCGTTAATTTTTCTACACGTGTTTTTAAAAGTTCATGCGCTTGATAAATGATTAACTCGTGTGCTTTTTCTTTTTTCTCTTCCAGGTTTTCCTCTTTCACACTTTGTCTCCTTCATCAGTATCTCTCCCTCTTGTCCTCCTACATCTCTGTCTGTCTGTATGTCTGTCTATCTCTGTCTGCCTGTCCTCCCTTTCTTTCTCTTTATCTATCTATCTATCTATCTGTCTCTCTCACTTCCAGTACATTTTTTTCTTTCTTTCTCTGTCTATTTCAGTCTATATTTCACTATTTCTATCTTACCCAGTGGGACTATTTCTTTCTGCCTTTTTTGGTTCGTAATCTTCCTATCTCTCCTTCTCTCTCTCTCTCTCTCTTTCTCTCTCTCTCTCTCTCTCTCTCTCTCTCTCTCTCTCTCTTTCTCTTTCTCTCTTGTTCTCTCTCTCTTCTGTGTGCCTCTACTCCATTTTTTAAATAAATATATACTTTAATGCTTATTGTCTCATCTAATGTTAGTCAGTCTTCCTCAGTAACTATGTATCGTCTTTTCTTCTGTCTTACTCTGATTTTTCTTCCTCTTTCGTCCTCATTACCTATGTCTGTCTATCTATCTGTTTGCCTGTAGTCCTCTCTCTGTCTCTCTCTCTCTGTCTCTGTCTCTCTCTCTCTCTCTCTCTCTCTCTCTCTCTCTCTCTCTCTCTCTCTCTCTCTCTCTCTCTCTCTGATCTATTGATTTTGAGATTTCTATTTTGTTTATGCCTCTGTCTATGTCTATATCAAGCCATTCTTTCTCTATACCTTTGTGACCCTATTTCTTTTTTTTTTTATTTTTTCCCTTCCGAGCTCTCTCATTTTGCCGGTCTCTCTCTCTCTCTCTCATTCTGCCGGTCTCTCTCTCTCTCCTTCTGCCGGTCTCTCTCTCTCTCATTCTGCCGGTCTCTCTCTCTCTCTCTCTCTCTCTCTCTCTCTCTCTCTCTCTCTCTCTCTCTCTCTCTCTCTCTTTCTCTCTCTCTCTTTCTCTCTATGTGCCTCTCTCTCAATCGCTTTGTCTTTCTCTCACTCTCCCTCTGTCTCTTTCTTTTTCTCTCTACTGTGTGCCTCTTTTCTCTCTATTATCAGTTTTTTTTTATAATCCTTGTGTCTGCATAAAAATCAGTATATTAATCCGTGTTCCTTTCTAACTAATTGTCGCTATTTCTTTTATTTCTTTCTTGTTGTTCCTCTTTCGCTCTCTCTCTCTCTCTCTCTCTCTCTCTCTCTCTCTCTCTCTCTCTCTCTCTCTCTCTCTCTCTCTCTCTCTCTTTCTCTCTCTGTTCTATGAAACTTGATATATTTTGTTTAAGCCTCTGCCCATGTCTACATATAGCTCTCTGTATCTCTATACCTGTGTCTCACTATTCCTTTCTATTTGCGGGTTTTTGTCTTTTACACTCTCTCTCTCTCTCTCTCTCTCTCTCTCTCTCTCTCTCTCTCTCTCTCTCTCTCTCTCTCTCTCTCTCTCTCTCTCTCTCTCTCTCCCTCTCTCCCTCTGTCTCTCCCCCCTCTCTCTCTATCTCTTTCTTTCTGTCTCTTCTCTGTGTTTCTTCTCTCTTTAATGAATATTATTTTGTAAACCTTGTGTTCGCATCTAAATCAGTATATTAATCCGTCCTCCATTCTAACTGTATGTCGCTGTTTCCTCTCTCTCTTTCTCATCAGCGTTTTATTAATTCATTGCATGTCTTTTATTTTCTTATGCGTCGGCCGACATGCCTGTGTTTCAATCTCTGTTATTCTGTCTCTGCTTTTTCTCTTTGCTATATAGTGGATACTTTGGAAGAAAATAAAAATTACAAAATTCTATCTGACATTTTTTTTTACACTGACTTAGTGTAACAATGTTCTACCTGCTCAGAAAAACATTGAACTCCTAGTTACTTCTTTTATGTGAAAAATAGGTTAAGGTATGTCTAGTTCTATGAAAAGATCTCTAGAGATCTTATCCAGATCTAATTTATCTAGAATCTAGTAAGAATTAATCGAAGGTTCTGAGACATCGCAGGAGAATCTAGACTATAATAGAGATCTAGATTTCTCAGGTCTTCTACTTTAACCTCTGAATGTGCCTTGCAACCACAGTCGCTGCAGTCTGCTGGACGTGTATCCTCACCAGAATCTATAGATGACAATGCACCTCTAACTGAAGCAAACTCTTCACTATTCCTATCCGAGAATGCATCTCCGCCATCCTCACCACCTCCACCACCGCCACCTGATACGGATTGGCTCCTGCCTCTACCAGAGGATGATTGGCTGCCTCTACCAGAGGATGATTGGCTGCCTCTACCACCACCACCTGATACGGATTGGCTCCTGCCTCTATGAGAAGATGATTGCCTACCTCCACCACCAGAGGAAGCTTGCCTTTCACTGCAGACAGACTTTGCACCTTCTCTTGTCCATATTGAAAACTGTCCATTGCCACCTGCACACTCACCTTCGTGTGCCCCTCCTGATGGTGTTTTGCAGCAGCAATCGTCAAACAACCTGACGAGAGAGAGAGAGAGAGCCCAGTAACCGCTCTCGGAAGCGACAGAGACATGTGGACACTTGGAAGTCTACCAAAAGACTAAAAGCCTTTATGCGTGGGGGAATCCTACACAACAGTGCGAGGAAAGGAGAGGCCAGCCAGGGCTATCAAAACGAACAAAAACTGTGATTAAATTCAAATGCTCGCGCATTTTCAGCGATGCTGATAGGAAAAATATGTTTGAGTGCTATTGGGTGGGGGGAGGGGGTGAATCCCAACAAGGCAAAGACAGCTTCGTTGCACAAGCATGATCAAAAAGAAAAGGAGTTGTAAGGTGGACAGTCGCAGAAAAAAAACTCAATTTTCATCTTTTACTCCTCAGAGGGTAAAATCCGTGAGTGCAAGAACTTTTTTCTGAGCACATTAGACATTTCCCAGTCTGTTGTTTACAGGGTGCAGTCCAACGTGGATAGCTTCACTCACTCTGTCCAACCAGGTAAAAAGGGAAAACACACAAAAAGGAAGCAAAGTGATGCTGTGCAGTCAAAAATAATGGAGCACATAAACTCTTTTCCAAGAATTGAAAGCCATTACTGTCGGCAGAGGTCATCAAAAACATAGAAGGTGGTTTATCCATTTCAAAAATGCATGAGATGTATTTGAGGAAGTGTGCTGAGGAAAAGTGTCAGGAATTTTGTGTAAAGAAGAATTATTATTCCAACATCTTCATTACTAAGTTTAACATCTCTTTTCACAAACCTAAGTGTGAAATCTTTAGAGTTGCCGAGAAGGAGGGGTTTTTAACACCAGATAAGTTTGATGAAAAGAGCAAGCACGGGGCAGAGAAAGATGCTATGAGGAAGGAGAGAAATTTGGATGGAGAGGATAAGAACAAATTAGTTATTTCATTTGTTTTGCAAATTGTAATTAATTGTCTGAGGGCAAACATCAGTTCTTTTTTTTATACTAGAAAACTTTCCATGTATAACCTGACAGCACATGACTCAAAAAAAAACAAAACAAGCTTACCGTTCTGTGTGGCTTGAGAACACTTCAAGGCTGATCTTGCCATTGCTTTTGTTTCTATTTTGAAATCGGTTGTTAATGAACACCCAGATGTTCAGATATTACAATATGGTCAGACAGTTGTGTACCTCAGAATAGGAACTGCATCATGTCTGTGGCACTGCTGAAGTTCGTGGATGATAACCCCCAAGTTCAGAAAATAACCATGAAGTTCAGCAGTCCTGGACATGGTGCAGTTCAAGAAGTTGACACTATTCATAGCTGTATTGAAAGGACTATGAATATTGCTGAGGTTTATTCTCCTGTCTCTTTTTTTCGTGCACAACTTTCATGTATTTTCAAGAACTACCTCTTACACGGGTCAAAGTTTTGTGGTTTGAGAGAGGTTCAACAGTGGTAAAGTTCAAAACCAGTTTTTTAGAAGAAAATTATTTACTCATCTGTTGGTGTTGGTCCTACTGTTGTTACCAGAAGAAAAAGTGGAATAAGAAATGTTGACATTCCTAAGCCAAAGCTTCTTGGTGACTCCATTAAATGCTTGTTAGAAGCAAAAAAGAAAGATCTAACATCTACGTTAAAGTTCATGCCCCTGCTTGACAGACAATTTTTTGAAAATATTTTAAAATAACTCTAGACTTCTAGAATTATGTTATTTAGATTCTAAGCAAGATAGACCTTACTGAGTTAATGTGTTTTTGTTCCCCTATAAGAAATGACACTTTATCTTTGAGCTTGCTTTTTTTTCTTTCAATTTTCACCTTTCAGAAAAAAAAAAAATGCTGTAACAATAATTTTATAAAATTGAGCTTGTTTTTTTTTTCTTTCAATTTTCACCTTCTCATGAAAAAAAAATGCTGTCACAATAATTTTATAAAACCCAACTTTAATGTTTTAGTAATATTAGGATTAGGAATATGCCTATAATTTTTTTGTGTGTAGCCATTGTATTGTTACTTGTAATTTTTGGCAGTTTACTGTAGTTCTTTCAATCTTAATTCCTTTCTACAGTACAGGTTAGTGTTACTAAAAAAATGCACAAAACCTGAAAAAGCCCACTTTGAATTACAATGTTATGAATAGATAATTAGATTATAGGGTATACAATAATTTATATTTATGTACAGGTACTGTATTAAAATTTGTCTTTTTATTGTTTGGCTTTAAAGAATGAAATGGCTCTATAGCTCTGGGGTACACACTGAATTGACCATGTTATTTCTTTCACTGTTAATTCATTGTCTATGGAAATTTCCACCGCCCCCACACCTTTTTGATAATATTAAAATCAGTCTTGTGTATTATAGTTATGATGTACGGCTAATAAATTACTCGGTATGTTTCATGATGTTGTTTCACTTGGCATTTCTTTTCAATCAAATTCAATTTTTAGCTCATTGAAATGATAGAATATCTATCTTTCATTGTGTACCAGACTGTGTTGACCATTTTTTTTTTTTGTACAACTTGGCCTTGTTATTTCTTTCCTTCAATGTTAAAAGAGAGGAGTTTAACTTTTCACCATAGAATGAACAGAATAAATTTTTTTGTAGAACTAGATTCTAGTACTCAACATGAAAACAGTGTTGTTCCTGTATTGTAGTTTCCATCCACATTTTTTTTTTCATTCCTAGTCATAACTTTGCTAGTGAGGAATAATTGTTGATTGCTTTACTCTATAAAAATTGCTTCTCTTTGCTTTTAAAAATAAATGAATGTCTTTTTTGTATTGCATTTTCCAAGTTTTTTATCTAAAGTTGCATTTTTTAAAATGAAAATTTGACATTGTCTCCATGATGCAGTATATTTTAAAAAAATAAAGAACCTACATTATAAAATGTTGTATTGTATTATTAAGTTATTTGTATAGCAGCTTGTGTGGGATGACTGCTTTGATTAAATGGAGTATTTTTATCAATACCTCAATTAAACGTTCCATCATGAAAATTCTATCAGGCCCATTCGGGTAATCAAACTTTTTCAACAATTATTTAATTTTTAGTAAATATTATAGGCCTATGCAGCATTTAAAAACATGTTTCTGATTCAATATTTCAAGTAGCTCTAACTCGCTGTAGTACGTATTTGGAGGAAAATGATTAGATATTGCTCAGTCATGATGGCGCGGCTAAATTACAATTCCTTTCATCATAGAGAGAGAGGGTAAGACATGGATGAAAATGTTTGAGTGGTTGACTGGGTCACTTTGGCAGTTTGCACAGGGATAACACAAGACTTAATTTTTATTAAAACCCGAATATCACCGTTTCATAGATTAAGAAATATTTGAAACCATTTTCCCAAAAATAATACACGTCAAGCAAGCATGTACAATCCATGCACTGACTAAAAGTAAACAGTATTATATAATAGAATGAAATCCACCTTCATTATCCAACAAAATCTTCCACAGGCGCCCAATAGTATAAAAAAGCTTAAAATAGTCTTGGACTTATTGAATTATAATGTTCTATCTGCAAGTTAATTATGAAAAATTTAGTATTCTAAACCTAATATAAAGCCTGAAACTATGTTAACCAACTAATCTTACCCCCCTTAAGTGGAATAAAGTGGAAAAAAGGTTAATGAAAAAAAAACAGACACTTTGCTATTGTCTAAAAAATTCAACTTCGCTTTTCTCAAAATGACCCACAGTGTAGATAGAACTTTGTAATTCTCGGCTTGCGTCAGAGTAGAAAGAAACAGCCACACGAGTTAATCACTCATCAAGCGCATGAACTCCTTTAAATACGTGTAAGAATCTAATGTGGCCTTAGGTTTAGAGGTAACTATTGAAATGCAACATTTCCTACAACCCATGTAAAAATATTATTAAAAGAATAGTCATATACAAAATGCGTTTGCCTGTGTCGTAAATTGTTTGAAATGTAATGACAAAGTTGTCAATGCACACAGATGGTTTAATTATGTTAGAGATACTATCAAACAAATGTAACGATCTGAATCTCTCTCTCTCTCTCTCTCTCTCTCTCTCTCTCTCTCTCTCTCTCTCTCTCTCTCTCTCTTCTCTCTCTCTGTCAATTTTTGTGTTTGCCTTTCTTATCTCTTTTTAGAATCAATATTTATCTTTATGTCTATGTCTATGTACATATATAACTGACGTATATAGCTCACTCTTTCTCTCTAACGTTGTATCGATATTTCTTTGTTCTCTTTTCGTTTCTCTTCTTCTTCCTCTCTCTCGCTCTCTCTTTCTCCTTCTGTCTCTTCCTCTCTCATGTCCTTTACCTCTCTTTTCTCCCTTTCGATACTAATTTATCTTTATGTCTGTGTCTACATCAGTTTATTCCTCACTCTTTATTTCATAGTATGTGTTGCTTTTCTTTTTTGTCTTTCTGATTCCCTCTCTCTCTCTCTCTCTCTCTCTCTCTCTCTCTCTCTCTCTCTCTCTCTCTCTCTCTCTCTCTCTCTCTCTCTCTCTCGTTCTCCCTCTCCCTCTCTCACTCTCTCTCTCTCTCTTTTTCTCTCTCTATACCGGACTAACGAAATGAAAAGTAAAGGCAGAAAAATCGGTTCGCCTTGAGATCGGACAGCTTTTTTATGATCGATTTATAAAAGATATACACAAATAAAAAAAAATAGTTTAATAATTTAGAAATTAAATTATCATTATCTTTGGTTAATCTCACAATTTTTTTGTCTGATATACCCAAGTAAAAGAAAAATCAGTACAACATTTTCATTAACTGTATAATATAACGTTAGATTTATTATTCTGTCACTTGCAAGTTTACCCATTCTGAAAAGGAATAACTCCTTCGAGCAAGTAACATCTTAAATTGACACAAGTCATTCTTTGAACTATATTTCCACGAGTTCTCATAAAAAGTGTCCAGTTTAACTCAAACTGTTTAGCTTTTGATTGCAAAACTGCATGACCTGAATAAGTGACTGAAATCTTGCAATTTTAAATGTAAGATATTCTGAAAAGCGTTATCATGTGTTTGGATCCGAACTCACTTTATAAAATTTCCAGCAATCATATTTGCCATTTTGCTCAGGACTTTGGTCCCAGATCAATGTGTTTACAGATATCATTGCAGCAGCAGCAGCAATTAACCACTCAGCCTTTCACCCACTTTAAAATTTATATTTAAATAAAGCAAAAGGAAAGATAAGATTTCAATTTTTTAATCACAAAAATAATCCTTGCAACATCTTTACATTAAAAGTTTACAGTATAAAAGGAAAACAGAGTCTTTAGCATGACCTAATGAATAACATACAACATGAATCTTTTGGAAGCAAAATAATCAAAGCCATGGCAATATTGGTTAAACTTTAGGATTGATATTTTTATTATTATTTTTACAATTATTATTAATATATCACTAATACCTGATCCACATCCCCAATGTTTGATTTGCTAACTTGATTCAAAGATTGGCCTTTTTGCATCTTAACTGCTGAGATAAACCTTGCAGCTGTAACAAAGTTGTGAGATAAAAAATAATGAAAAAAAAACCAAGAATTTAACAGAACAACAACAACAAAAAATTAAATAGTTAAACCAGAAACAAATTAATGAAACTTTTGACTTTATCAAGAGAAGTAATAGATCTCAATAACAACGCAAGTGTACATGGTATTTAACTGTTATTACCATTTAATAACTTCGTTATCATTTAAATTCCTAGATGGTTAATCTACATTTTGGCGCACAGATTCGCTAACCTCTTTTTTTTAATAAAACAATATAGATTATTGCATGCCAAAGAAATTTCGTAAGGGGAACCAATTAAAAAGGAGCATGTTGTTGTAGTCTTAGTCTTTTAATCAAATATCTCTATTTCTCTCTCTCTTGAGATAAGGGCGCCTGCTAAAATGGCAATTCATGATTACAAATATTAAGGTGAGTTGTGAACAAAAGAAAAACCAATATTCATATAAAAGGAACTATTTATTTTCTATAAAGAAACATTCATGGTTTTTTCTACCTGAAAGAATGCAAATCTCAAAAGCAGAATTAAGCAAATCTAATTTCCCTTAACCTTCTACAGAAGAGAACAGAAAAAGGATTTCCTGTAATAGAAATAAAATATGGAAACAAGGCTTATATGATTCCCATCTTTAATTATCACATAAACACACATCAACTCTTATCACAATAAATGGGAAAAAAAGCTAATCATTATACAACACAGAGCTACAGTGTAAAGACAATGGGATAAAAAGGTAGAAATTTAAAAAAAAGTAAACTTGATGCATTTACTATCTCCATTTATGCTTTGTTAACCCTTCTCCCCACCACCTCACAAAGATTTTTAAAAATTTATTCTTAAATAGTGTGTTCTGTTGTGACGGTGTAAAGACAAGGGGAAAAATGTAGAAATATTCAAAAGCATGCGAATCTGTTGCATTTCTTATCTTCATTCATGCTTTTACCCCCTCTCCCTACCACCTCAGCCACTTTAGTTAAATCAAGTCTTAAATAGCTAGAGTAGAGGCATGTTTGCGCTACCCTTTAAGCGCCTTTGAATGGATAACTTCCGTTAATGTTGTTCGATTTTAATGATTTTTTTCATTGAAGAGTAGCCCAAACATTAGCGCATGGCTATGCATTCTTATCACCTATCTATTGGGAAGAAGACTACTTTTTATATAGCAGTTAATGGTGTCAAGACAAGGATATCGATGCGCCAATAAGAATGTCCATGCAACAATGGAATGTTATGCGCTAGTTCAGTGGATATGCATGCGCTAAGGGCACTAAGTTGTTTAAATTTGATTGTTCATAGTTTTTTTTTGGTCGTAGTTGAATGATTTTTATATGGCCTTCTTGTTTTCAGGATAGGAATTAACCTTATGACACTTAAAGGTTATGTATTGTGTTTGTGTTGCAAACACGTATCACTGAACAAGACGACATATATAATAATTATATATGTTCGTATAAATGTATTAAAACAAAACATACAAGTAAATAATTGTTAAACCACACACTGGTTGAAATAAAAACAACAACAACAAACAAACAAACAAACACCAAGTTAAAATAAAGCTTCAAGTTTAATGGTGACTGAATTTATACTATGAAAAGACACAACGGTAGTTTAAAAATAATAATAAATGCATTGTTTATCACAACTCCCACATGTATACCCTTCCCAGTCCCAATCACTGGAAAAATCCCTAATATATCTACACAGGTTATTCTCTTCCATTCAATCGTGCACACAGGATTTACAATAAAAATCAATCTCACCCAGCTCACTCTCACTCTTATCCATCACACTTTCATCCGTGGTACACCTCGTGTGCCACCAACCATCACAAATTGCACACATCACCCACAAACCGTGCAAAGCATCCTTACATCCCTTACATACTTCTTGCATCTCCAAACCATCTAGCTCCGATCCACTGTCCTCATCATCATCACATAACATTTCATCATCATCATTCCTCACTGTCTGACTATGGCTATCCAAAATTCTCCTTAACTGTCTTTCGCTCGCCTTTCTTCTCTTCTCTGCTTCTCTTTCTTCTTTCTGTTGCTGCCTTCTTCTTTTATTCTCTTCCACTCTCTTCTTCCGTTCCTCCTGTTCCTGTAACTTCCTCTTCTTGTTCTCCTCCCTCTCAACTCTTCTCACCTCTTTCGCTGCAGCCAGCTCCTCCCTCTCTCTCTCTTTTTCAACTAACTGTTGTCTGAACTCTAGGCCACTAATGGCCATGGGCATGGACTTGTTTGAAGCTTGATTAACATTTGTTTTTGGGGAACTGGGTGAGGGACATAATGGTGTCAATGGTGACACTGGCAGGAGTGTACCTGCTGCTGCTGGCGAAGTTAATGTTATTTGGGGCAGAGGTGGGTACTGCTGTGGTGGTATAACCAACGCCAGCAAGCAGCCTGCTCAATGTTTGAACATCTGCACTGCCAGTGCCACCTTGAGAAATATCAGCCCACAGGCTGTCAATTTTTTGGGGCCCAGCCTGGGCTGCAAAGTCCAGCAGGTCTTTGAAGTTTGATGCAGCCGGTTGTTGTGCTGTAGTTGGTAGTGGCCCGTGGCTGGTGGTGGTGGTGGTGGTGCTGGTGCTGTGGCTGCTGGTGGTGCCGTGGCCAGTGCTGGTGTTGTTGCTGCTGTGGCTGGTGGTTGTGGAGTTGCGGCTTGGTAAGCTCTGCTGGAGCACAGCTTGTCAGACGATAATACCCTTTCTGGGTTGAAAGGGTAAATACCGCTCTTAGCAAAGCCGTGAAGGCAAGCTCCGGTCGGGTTGTGGCGTCCCAGACAGGTTTGAGGGCAGAGGCAAATGTCTGCACCGTGACGCTTTCACCTGTCTGGTGCAGCACCTTCTTCCGACCAGGGAGCCTTCATAGCCCCAAACAGGGCCTGGTCGAGTGGCTGAATTAGATGCGATGCGTGGCTCTTGAGACAATAGAGAATGATGCCATTCTCACGGCAGAGATCTATTATCTCAAGAGCCGACGTGTGGGAGGCGTGTCCGTCCACAAACAGCACCACCGGCTTGGTCTTGCTCGCTACCGTTGGCACAAAACAATCCCTCAGCCAAGTGTGAAAAACGTGGGCCGTGATCCAACCGTTTGGCGTAATGTTGAAGCTGGCTTCTTCAAAGCCAGCCAGCAGGTTGAAATTAGGCCTCCGGCTGTATGGGAACACGATCAGCGGAGGGATGTAATGGCCGGTGGCAGAGCAGCAGGCAACAACAGTCACGCTGTTCTTGGTGTTGCTGGATAGGTTGTACACATGCTTGCTGCCCTTCTCTGCGATCACCTTCTTCGACTTGGGGCACAAGCTGAATCCAGTCTCATCAGCATTGTACAACCTATCCGGCGAATCCAAAAGTTGGGGGCTGATGGTATCCAGGTAGTGCTTCATTTCCTGGAACCAGGCAGCCAGGCCGCTCGGCGTCACCAGAGCCCGCTCTTTGCCAAGCGCCAGTGGGGTCCGCTCCGACAGGTCAGGGTGGCGTTTGAAGAAATCGGCCACCCACTGTTTACTTGGCCTGTTGTCTGGGCTGTTGGTGACGGCACCACGAGCGTCGAGGGTGGCCTTGACCGTGTCCTTTATATCGGACTTGGTCCGGCCAAACCCCTGCCTGGCTGTCTCCTTCAGCCACGACAACAAGCGCTCCTCCTCTGCAGCTTGGAGCAGCGTTCTCGGCTGTGCATTTATGGGGCGCCTTCCTCGAACTTTGTCCCCCAAAGTGGCATAGGGGATGCCAAACACTTGGCTGGCCCTATTAAGAGACATTAATTTTCCTGGACGGCTCTAATAGCCTCAATGAGGATAGCCTGAGTGTAAAGGGTGCTTGGGCACAGGAGCCATGGCTTGGACTGAAAAAAAAAACCAAACAGAGAAAAAAAAAAGGATTATGACCTGTGCACCACAGTTAACCGTCATATAATAAGATATACAAAAAGTATACATGTATTTGCATGTGTGGCCTTGATTGTCTAAGTAAACAGATAATCAGATGTTAAATTTTATTTACAAAGATAAACTAGCATGAAAATGCCATTAAATATAGTTGAAAAGCACACTTAGCTTTGTTAGCGCACAACATGCCGCCTCAAAACTAGGTTAAGCCTATGCGCTACTGGGTAGCGCATGAACATTCCTAGGTTGAAATATAGAATATTCATGCGCTACCCCACCTAATGTATGAATGGAGTACGAAACCATGGCGGGATGGAAATAGAAACAAGGTCATGCATATTTAAGGAGTTCTACGTCACTGGCTGAATTCTGGGAGTTCAGGGAGATGTGCAAAAGCCTGTTGCTTAGCTACTAAATCCTAGCAACATCGTACTAAAAATGGATGTCAATTTTCTTATCTTGCTTTTTTGAAGATTTCGAGAGAGTAAAACGACGATCCTGTATTGAAAGCCTTGGGAACCACGGGATGTTGATTTCAGGCAAGGTTTTGAAACAAAAAACAACCCGGAAAAGCGAAAAACGAAACACTAGCGCACGGACATGCTAGGCGCACAAGTATGACTAAACTCTAATTCAATTTCAAATTGCAAAATGAAACCTCTATCACCAAAAAAAAAAATCAAGTTAATTTAAAGATTAAATTAAAACTAAATTAAAGTTTACATCAAAGTAACATTTATCACATAAAAAAATATGCTCGATATTGCATATTTTCATAAACAAGGGAAAAAAAATAGATATCTCAAATGCCTTGATATATTTCATGACCAGGATTAAAATCTGTAGAATAGTGTGAGAAATTTTATTCCTTCATTCTCCCTCCCTCATCTTCCATCTAAAAATTTACCATCTTCAGTCCTCTATCTATGTACTCAATCCTCTTTTCTTTAGCACTATCCTCTTTCCGTCTCCCTCCACCCATATTTTTTTCTCTACCATCTATCTTTCATTCCTCATCCTCTTTTGTGTCTTTTCCATCCTTATTTATCTATTTTTGTTTTCATCCAGTACCTTCCAGCCATCCTTTTTAGTTGCATAAGCTGACCAGGGTCTGGCTGTTCCTGAGATGTCCCTGAGCTTGATGGACAGTGTAACTCCACAGCAGTTGTCGACTTGTTTTCCGCTTTTATCTCTGGATGCTTAATAGGCGACCCCTGTCAGTTGGGGTGGATGCTATCAACCACAGAAAGATCCCTGACGTGGTGGATGCCTTGGAAAACTCATCCTTCATCATCAGCAGCAGGCGTTGTTGTTACATTGGTGCTGGGGCCTGTCAAGAGAGTCGTGCTGTAGAGATCAAGTTACATGTATGCAAGCTTTCCTCCTCCTGCAGCTTGTGATTTGGTTCTCTCACTTGGTCCTCCATCTGAAAAAAATATTTACAATTGGACTTTTCTTGTGACCAAATATGAGAAGGGAAAAAATGAGCTTGAGTTTGTTGTCTGATTTTCCCCACAATATCCTTCACTATAGAATCCAATGCTTTCAGTTTTGTAACAAATTAGGGAGAAAAAGAGAAGTGTTACTGTATTATTTTATCAGGTCTTGAACCTCTATCAGGTACAAATTTCAAGGCAAATACAAGTTCAGATCCTGTTGGGCCCCATGAGGATTAAGACAGGATTGCTTGTATGAGATTTGACCTAATCTCTGCATAGAAACCTGAATCCTAACAAAGGCTGACAAGCGAATTGCTTGATTAGCTCTCTGATGTAAAAAAATCAAACACAGAATGTCTCTGATTTGTAAAATATCTCCCTTGTTTTCTTCGAATCTTACTTGGAGATGCACAAGAGAAGAGAAGTATGGTTTTATTAAAGGTTGTACCATAACTTACGCCTGACACTGACCTCAGCTACTTGTTTTTTGAGCTGTTTATTCTCATTTAAATTCCTCTGGTGTCTCTCTTCTTATTCCTGGTAGACCAGAGTCAGACTCTTTACCATTTGATCATCCCTCTGTGGATGTTACAGGATTTGTTTCATCTAGACAGAAGGAAGAAATTTTTTGTGCAAATGCTAGAAAACCTTGTAACAGATGTAACAGCATCATTCAAACTCTGTTTGGAAAATGAAAGAGGGCAGATTTCCCAAAAGTCAAAGAAATACATAGGTTTTGGCTAAGATAGACATACATCTTATGTATATAAACATTGAGATTTGGATCCAAAATGTCTGGGTATAACCTGGAAGATGGGAAACTGTAGATTGACTATTGATGTACAGTTTTCAGAGTTATTACTCTAATAATTCCCTTTAGACACTCAGAATTGTGCAAAGTACTCAAGTCAACCTGAGAAGCACGTCATCATGTTTTCATTTTATATTGCAATGATTTACCCCTTTTGAAGATCTTCCTCGCAACTGACAATGATTATCAGGCATATAGTCTTTGTCATTTATCCATTCTGTTTTAGATATTTTATGGATTTTTGGCTGTTCATCCATTCTGTTTTAGATATTTTATGGATTTTTGGCTGTTTATCCATTCTGTTTTAGATATTTTGTGGATTTTTGGCTGTTTATCCATTCTGTTTTAGATATTTTATGGATTTTTGGCTGTTTTATCCATTCTGTTTTAGATATTTTATGGATTTTTGGCTGTTTATCCATTCTGTTTTAGATATTTTATGGATTTTTGGCTGTTTATCCATTCTGTTTTAGATATTTTATGGATTTTTGGCTGTTTATCCATTCTGTTTTAGATATTTTATGGATTTTTGGCTGTTTATCCATTCTGTTTTAGATATTTTATGGATTTTTGGCTGTTTATCCATTCTGTTTTAGATATTTTATGGATTTTTTGCTGTTTATACATTCTGTTTTAGATATTTTATGGATTTTTTGCTGTTTATACATTCTGTTTTAGATATTTTATGGATTTTTTGTTGGTCATTTATGATGAAAAATAAATTTTACTAGATCAAATTTGCAAGAACACCTAGTAAAACACCTTTAGAAAGTTTCTTTTGTAAGGGATGTGGTGACTGAATAGTATCTTCCTTGCTTATTTCAGTTGCAAACAGTTCCTACAAAAGAAAAGATAAACACCGGTTTAAAATTCTGTGGAGTGTAATAAACTTGTTTGGCATCTTATGGGGGCAAATGTCAGTTGCTATTTTACAATACTCGCTTTTGCTGAAACACAGTTTGAAAGGGAATGCCCAAGTGGAGAGCAGACTCTATCTGCTGAAACACTTTCAAAGAGCCTTAATTTAAAAAGAAAAGTGGACTAAAATTTAGGAAGCTACATTTCCACAGTGAGATAAGCTTCAGGATTGATTGCAAGGGTTTATTTTTAACGCACTGGAAACTGAGCTTTTTGCGGGTCAACATTCACGAAAGAATTAGGTTTTTGAGGATATTTAAAAAAATCAAAGAAGACATTTCCTCAAAATATACTGTCAACATTTTTACACAAGACCTAAATCAGTATAAAAAGATCGAAGACCCAGAAAGCCATTACCTTCTACAGTTGCTTTTTTTTAATAATCATCTAAAACCATGCTATAATTCGATGTTCGCAAAAACTTTTTGATGCCATGTTTTGTAAAAGATAAAAAACTTATTCAATAATGTTTATTATGAGATCCGAGCAGCAATAAAAAAGATGAAATTAGGCAAAAGGAGCAGGCCCAAGCAGTATACCAGTGGAACTTTAAGAAGCACTTGAAGACTATAGAACTGATAAAATCACAAAATTACTCAACTAAATGTATGCACCACGTTCGATACCAAATCCATAATTATAGCACTGTCAAAGGAAAACAAGGACAACACATGTGAATGGAATAGAATAAACAGTTTTATGATTGATATCACCAAAATACTTTAAAGAATCATCATGGTGCTTGTCGGAAACAAAATCAAACCAGAAATAGCAAAGGAACAGTGTGAAGGGAAAAGGTACAACAAATGCAATCCAAGCCCTTGAACTATGCTTGAACGAGCTGTGGAAGTACAGAAAGAGGTACATCTATGCATCATTGTCTACATCAAGGCATTTGACAGGAGTACGACATGATGAGATAATCACACACCTAACAGTTGAAGATAGATGGACAAGATCTGCGAGTAATCAAAAACATGTACTGGGGACAGACAAAAACAATGCCAGTTGATGGGGAAATCAGCTCATTAAAAAGTGTGCTTTCTCTACATTGAAATTATTATGCAAAACCTAGAAGGATATCCAAGAATAAAAGTAGGAGGGCACAACGTACACCACTTGAGATACGCTGATGACACTGTATTAATTCCAAAAAATAAAGAAGGCTTGCCACAATTATTAGACATCCTTGAAGAAGAAAGCAGAAACAAAGAGATGGAATTGAATAGGAAAAAAGATAGAAGTAACGGTGGTCAGTCGAAGCAATGAGTGTCCATAGATCACTATCATTATTAAAGGGAATAAACTCAAGCAAAGGGGTCAATTCAAACACTTGGGTACTTTAATATCAAGTGATGAACGTAACTTACATTGTTATTGCATCAAGAATATGGCAAGCAAAAATGATTTTCTAGAGAATGAAATGGGTATTAACAAATAACCACATCTCCATTCACACAAGAAGAAGAGCCCTGGAGTGCTATATTGAACCCATTATGATGTATGAATGTAAGGTCTAGACAATTTCAAAAGTTACAAAAGAAACTGGAGGCAACAAAATGGGATTCCACGAACCTCACAGACTGCACAAAAATCAACCAAAACAGTGTTAAGAGAAGCTGGCACAACAAGATTACGTATAAATAGAATACGTAAACAAAGCTAGAGAGAAAGAGTGAGTAATATCAAGACATAAAGAGAAATATAAAGATTAAAAAATGTATCGAAAGTGGGAGAAGACAAGTAGCTAGGGAGGGATAGAGGATAGAGTGACAGAGTGGAAGTGGAAGAGCCGGATAGAGAAGAGAAATAGAGAGGGGGGAGGGATGGCAGAGAGACACAGAGAGAGAGAGAGAGAGGGACAAAGTGAAAGAGGAAGAATCAGAAAAAGAAGAAAGAAATAGCAACACAACAATTAGAACCGCCATCTCTGGACAAAACCTTTTTTGGCCATGTGATGAGAAGAGAGAAACTAGAACATCTTGTGACAGGCGGAATGATTGTAGGAAAACAGCGTCAAAAGATGTTGAATGGACTAACAAAGAGGCTCAAAGTAGGACAGGGCACAGAAGCATTGAAAACACGAGGGATAGAGATGTGTGGACAGTCATGACAGCCTACGCTAAAGTTTACGGCATCTGATTGATTGATTGATGAGTTTAAGAGAGAATTTTCCCTTCTGTTCAACTAGATTTGGATACAGGTGACAGTCTTTAAAGAAAAAAAAACATCCAAAGTATTCAATTAAACAACTTTCTTGAGAAGCTTAAAGTAAAAGTTCTAGTTCAAAATGAAATTCAATAAGGATTTTATAACTTATTCTAGCTTCCCTCTTTGTTCCTATCTTTGAATTCTTCACTTAAAATGTTTCTCTAAGAAAAATTTGGAATCTTGATACCTGTGGTTTTTTGTTTAAAAATATTTGTATATTGTGTCAAGTTAAGAAATATATAATGAATCATATTTTAATCATAAAACAAGCAGAAACATAAAAAAATAATTATGATGTCTAAAAGAAAAGGTAAACTAGCCATTTTTTATCTCATTTACAAGGCATCCCAATGTGTCTTACATAATGAGGGAAAAGCATATCAATGAAAATTTGATAACAATGCTAATACTTAAAAAAAAGAATGGTTGTGCCGTGAAAATTTGAAACTGATTCAACGCAAATTGGAGATCTGGTTTGAATTTGATGCCTTCTTATAATTGAAAGAAAACTACACAAGACAAGAATACTGAACATTTGTCTCCTCCGTCGTTGGAACTGAATGACTTTTTCCAGACAATATTTTTAATAATTAATAATAGTCACTGAGAGATTTTAAACAAGATTCCTCAATGAAAATCCATCTAAAAGAAGTATCAGCTTAGTTAGCTTGTGATATTTTACACAACTGCAGTTTTCTGTGACTAGGACTGATGCCTTCTATATTTTCTAAACAGCCAAAAACCTTGCGTATTCCAAGAAAGCCCTTTACTTTCTAAGTTATCTTAAATACAAATAAAAATCGAAAGGATAGAAATTACTTTTGGTTCCTGCCCTCAATATTATAGATGCTAATGCCAACAAATCTGGAGTTATTGACTTGTTTAAGCCTCACACTCTGGATCTCACAGGCCTGGAAGATGCCAAAGATGTCCTTTCAGCCAAACACAACACTTGGACCCAGTGAACCATTCACAGTTGAAAGTTGATAACAGAGTCTGGGGTAATGAACACAGATCATATTGATAGAGCCTGTCCATTAGAAGGTATTGGGATCAGCACAGCACGGATCATATGAATATGAAACTGCAGTAGACTAGGGAGTTTTTCTAGACTGATAAGGAAAACTGTTTATATCAGTACAGTCTATCATCTATTCAAAAGCAAAGTGTAAAATCAAGCAAGGTCCAAAAAGTTGAAATATGTAAATATATCAAGACATACTAATAAGGTATAAGATCTACATAGACACGAAAATATTTTCATAAATATTATATAAAAATGAGAAATTGTTCAAATACATGTAAAAGCAGACAACATTTTCACATGCTAGTACTCAGTATACCAATACCAAATCTCTGAAAAAAAAAAAAAAGCACATCATGACTTGTAAAGCCTTTACACCTTGGCCTGAAAAATTATTGCAATTTGTAGAAATATTTAGGTATTGGCTATCTGATGTATGGCATATATTTTGTGGGCAGATAATGCTAAAGTAATGTTTCTACTAAGAAAAAAAAATTGAGTTTCCCTCCTGGAGAATGACTTTTTTTGGTGACAATATTGCAGAGATTTAGTAGAATTCATGTAAATTTCATGACCAGGCTAAAAAATAGGAAGAGGAAGAAGACATTGATGATGTTGGGTGCTGGAGATGACAGTGCAAGACTGATGATCATAAGAGTGGCGACATGGTCTTGAATTCTCTTATATACAACAATTAATATAGATGTATTTTTTTTTACAAGCGACGCATTCTCTTCAAAGAAAACCAAAGTACCTCTTCCTCTTCATACATATTTGAAAAAATAGCGACACGTAGTTAGAAAGGAACACGGATTAATATACTGATTTTGATGCAGACACAAGGATTAAAAAAAATGCATAAAAGAGAGAGAAAAGCCACATAGTAGAGAGAAAAAGAAAGAGACAGAGGGAGAGAGAGAGACAAAGACAGAGCGATTGAAAGAGAGAGAGAGAGAGAGAGAGAGAGAGAGAGAGAGAGAGAAAGAGAGAGAGAGAGAGCGAGAGCGAGAGAGAGAAAGAGAGAGAGAGAGAGAGAGAGAGGGAGGGAGGAGAGAGAGAGACAGAGAGAGAGAGAGAGAGCGAGAAGAGAGAGCTCGGAAGGGGAAAAAAGGAAAAAGAAAAAAAATAGGGTCCCAAAGGTATAGAGAAAGAGTGGGCTTGATACAGACATAGATAGAGCTAAAGGCATAATCAAAATAGATTTATCAAAATCAGTAGATCAGAGAGTGAGAGAGAGACAGACAGAAGGACAGACATAGGGATTGAGGACGAAAGGGGAAGAAAAATCAGAGTAACTCAGAAGAAAAGACGACACTCTGAAATAGTCAGAGAAAGAAAGAAAAAAAATTGTATCAGAAGTGAGAGAGAGATAGGTAGATAGAGAGAGAGAAACAGAGAAAGAAAGGGAGGGGCAGGCAGACAGAGATAGACAGAGATGTAGGAGGACAAGCTAAGAGGGAGGTATACTGATGAACGAGACAAAGTGTGAAAGAGGAAAATCTGGAAGAGAAAATAGAAAAAACACACGAGTTAATCATTTATGAAGCGCAAGAACTCTTAAAAAGATGTGTAGAAGAATTAACGACACCTCATGTATAAGAATTATTAAAAGCAAAAACATAAAAAAATGCGTCTTTTTCGTATGCCTGTGTCGTAAGTTGTATTAAGTTTTTAATGATAACGTTGTTGAATACACATAGATCTTTTTACTCAAGTAGAAAAACTATCAGGCAAATTTAAAATAATGATCTTAATCATAATTTTATTCATAGACATTAAACTGTTCGGGCAAAGTGATTCGTATTATGTAGTCCAGGTTTAGCCATTGGGATGGTGGCAGGAAAAAGAGGTATATAAGTCTTAAAATGTTGAGTTCATTGATAACCATTTCATGGACCCTTATTTTTTTTTATTTTCTTCCAAATTATCTACTATACAGCAAAGAGAAAAAGCAGAGACAGAATCATAGAGATTGAAACACAGTCATGTCGGTCGACGCATAAGAAAATAAAAGACATGCAATGAATTAATAAAACGCTGATGAGATAGAGAGAGAAAAAACAGCAACATACATTTAGAATGGAGGACGGATCAATATACAGATTTAGATACGAACACAAGGTTTACTAAATAATATTCATAAAAGAGAGAAGAAACACACACACACACACACACACAGAGAGAGAGAGAGAGAGAGAGAGAGAGAGAGAGAGAGAGAGAGAGAGAGAGAGAGAGAGAGAGAGAGAGAGAGAGAGAGAGAGAGAGAGAGAGAGAGAGATTTAGTAGAATTCATGTGAATTTTATGACCAGGCTAAAAAATAGGAAGAAGACATTGATGATGTTGGGTGTTGGAGATGTCATACATACTTAGCAGCTGCATTTGGGGAAGGCAAAGGCCATAACTCAGACAGCATCATAGGCCACAGGGCCTCAGGTACCCTGTGATGTGATGAGACTGGTGCCAGGCGTGTTGAGCATCCTATCCAGGGGCTCAGTGAACTGATGGGCGATCTAAAGGAGAAAAGTATAGGTGGAATGGGGAGGGGGGGGTTACATCGAGAGAAAGAGAGGAACTGGAAGGAAATGTTCTGATATATAGATGAATCATCTTTTTTTAGGATTATCTGAGAGAATTAATGACTCACAGGTCTGATGTTAATTTATAAATAGCTTTTTTATGAGAAAAACCCATGCAAGACCAATATGACACAATATCAGTAAGATTGATAAACTCATTTCCTGAGCAAAAAAAATTATTTATCCTTATGCAGTATTATGCATTCAAAACTTTCCCTGAAATCTCAGCCTAGCATACCAGCCTACATGCTTCTATGCTGTTTGAACAGTATCATCTGTCACATAGCATGCTTAAGCCTGTTTCTAAAATACTTGGAAAACTTAAGGGACTAGAAGGATCTTCAAAACTGAACTCTGAAGTTACATATCTAAAGACTAACAGACCTGAAGTAGACACAATGCCTGAAATCAATCTTCCCAAATCTCACCTCCTCCACTCTAATTACTACCATGTCAGCCTCTGTCAATCCTGGCTCCTCGTGCAGTATGGTAAACTCTGTGATGAAAGGACCCATAAGGGCCTCCTTCAGCTGGTCCACGGTTCATATGTGGCGATTCTCCTTGACCTTGTACCAGCTGTCCGGTTACCAACCATTAATAAACCACACATACTTCTTTCCATAAAGTGTCTCCTTATACGCCTGGGAAGATCAAATGAGTAAGGATAAAATGATACAATGACATCCTTGAAGAGTGATCTCTCATTTGATTTTTAAAATGACTAATAGATTGATTGATTGGTAGAGCTCCTTTGCAAAAGGAAAACTTTTTGTTTGTTTTTTCTAACCAACTGGTCGCCTTCAGACAGGGCAGATCAGAGCAGAAAAGGTAAGACCCCTCACTCATCCACTACGGTAGCACTGCTAAGAGATGCAAGAGGCAATTCCCTACAGATCTGAAAGCAAATGCTCTATACAAAATACCAGATTTACCATTCAGAGCAAACTTCTGGAGTACATATAATACTGTGAGATATTGAAAAGAATTCAATCCAGCTCATTCAGTTGAGTATTGTAAGGTTCGAGTTCCAGTGTGATTAATACAGCACTGAGTTTTAACCCTCACACACCATCTTCACAACTGTCGAAATGGAAATTGAGTGATGTCTGAGTCTTAGAAAAGAGCATCCGCCCCCCCTCCCCCCCGAAAAAAATGCACATGCAGGTTGTAAATGGCCATCTGCATTATCTCCATAGCACACTGTGAACATCTTGTGACAACTGGAATGACTGTAGGAAAACACAGCAAGGGAAAACAGCCTGAAAAGATGAGGGTGGTTTAACAAAGTGGCTCAAAGTAGGACAAGTGACAGCACACTATGAACATCTTGTGACAACTGGAATGACTGTAGGAAAACACAGCACAGGAAAACAGCCTGAAAAGATGAGGGTGGTTTAACAAAGTGGCTCAAAGTAGGACAAGTGAGAGCACACTATGAACATCTTGTGACAACTGGAATGACTGTAGGAAAACACAGCACAGGAAAACAGCCTGAAAAGATGAGAGTGTTTTAACAAAGTGGCTCAAAGTAGGACAAGTGACAGCACACTATGAACATCTTGTGACAACTGGAATGACTGTAGGAAAACACAGCACAGGAAAACAGCCTGAAAAGATGAGGATGGTTTAACAAAGTGGCTCAAAGTAGGACAAGTGACAGCAAAAATGATAGCTATGGATTGAGAAAAAGTGAAGATCGAAGCAAAAGAGGATACAAAGATATTTTTAAATGAGGGTGAGACTAGAGATAGATAGATAGATAGAGAGAGAGAGAGAGAGAGAGAGAGAGAGAAAGAGAGAGACAAAGACAGAGGGGGAGTCAGACAGAAAGACAGACAGACAGAGAGACTGAGAGAGAGACAGACAGACATACAGATAGAGAGAGATGCATTGTAGATGGAGATTCTGGGAGGGAGGAGGGAAGGATAAAAGGGGTTGAGAATAGTCACAGAGGTTATTTCTTTTAAATAATTATAAAAAGAAATACATTTAATAAAAAAAAAAGGAAACAAACTTTTCTTCCTCAACACTTAGCCCTCTTCATTTGGTTGAGCAATTGTAAACGAGGGTAACTCATTAAAAGTTTACTGTTGGATAGGTTCTTTCCCTTGACAATGAATTTATTTTTCATTTTAAAGCTGACCTCTTATCAAATGAGACCTTGGATTCAAGGAAGAAATACTGTGAAAAATTGAATGTAAATTGAAAATCTTTAAGGATGTTTTAAATAATTAATAGAGTCACTGAGAGTTTTTAACCAAGATTCTTGAAAAAAATCCATTTAAAAGTATCAGCTTATTAGCTTATGATATTTTACACAACTGCAGCTTCCTGTGACTAAGACTGCTGGCTTCTACATTTTTATCAACAGCAATATGGATTTCCAAGGAAAGCCCTTCACTTTCTAAGTTATCTTAAATATAAATTGAAAGGATAGAAATTACTTTTGGTTCCTTGCCACAACCTTGTAGATGCTCATGCCAACAAATCTGGAATCATTGACCTGTTTACGCCTCACACTCTAGGTCTGATAGGCCAGGAAGATGCCAAAGATGAGCAGGATATTCTTGTACGTTGTAGCCAAACACAACACTTGGACGCAGTGGACCAATCACAGATGAAAGTTGAAAAACAGAGTCTGGGATAATGAACACAAATCATGTTGATAGAGCCTGTCCATTAGAAGGTATTGGGATCAGCACAACACAGATCATTTGAGTTTGAAACTGCAGTAGACAAGGGATTTTTTCTTAACTGTTAAGTAAAACTGTTTGCATCAGTACAGTCTATCATCTATTCAAAAGCAAAGTGTAAAATCACGCAAGGTCCAAAAAGTTGAAATATGTAAATATATCAAGACATACCAGTGAGGTATAAGATCTACATACTATACATCTATAGACACATAAATATTTTCATAAAATATTTTATAAAAAAAAGATTGTTGAAAAATATTTAAAGGCAGACAACATTTTCATATGCTAGTACTGAGTATAGAAATATCAAATCTCTGGTAAAAAAATGGACTTACTGGTTGCTTGTTCCATCTGAGTCCATGCAATGTGTCTCCTTTATCTGTGAAAGCCAAATTTTGCATATTCGCAGCAATTTTGTAGAATCCATAGCACAATACATGGCACCAGTTATCTCTTTAAAGTCCTCAAGTTTCGTCCCTCTTTCCTCCAATCTGGTTTAGTTGAAAAAACAATAGCTGTCATTATTGTATTTTTATTTTACTTTTTTGGGGGGAAGTTTACATAAAAGCAAAAATTATGTAAAGTTTCTTTTGTCAGTATATTTTTCTATTCTTGGACCACGAACTGTAACACTGTTTCTTGAGTTTTAAACCAAGAGCTCTGGTAAATAGTACCTTATAAAATGTCTAATACAACATAAGCATGGTTGCTCGTGTTAGAATCACTCCCTAGCATATTTGTTGGATAGATGAGCATAGTTATGTATGATTTCAATTTTATTTACCTTAATGACTTTAAACCTTTTAAATTTGAGCATTGCAAGAAATTATCTTTGTGAGATTTGAGTGTAGATTTTATAAATAACAACATCACTCTGTTATACGATTTGGAAACATCCATACAAAAATTCTGATCTTGAAATTTGAATTTTTTACACTTTTATCTGTGTGTAAATATCACTTATTTTTAAAGACTTGTTCTGTCCTCAGTTCCATGCTTTGTTTCTACTTTTGTGTGCAAATTACTTTAGGTTATAGTTTGGAATTACATACTTTCAAGATAAAGCTTCTAAAGTGTGTTGAGCATTGACAAATAGTTATACTGACCCATTAGTAAAGTATTCTATAATGTTTTAATTCTGTCTATGCACAACACATCACGGCTGGTATAGCCTTTACACCTTGGTTTAATAAGTTATTGCAATTTGTAGAAAATTTTAGGTTTGGCTAGCTGAAGTATGGCAAACTTTTGATAGTTTACTCTATTTGCTACTTAACGATCTATCATCACAAGGTCTGCAGACTTCATGGAGCTTTTGATTGCGTTCAGATTCTAAGCGCTGCTCCATATTTAACAGTTTCGGTTTGAGGCTACTAAGGTAGATCTATAATGCAGTGTTATTTGCGGTAGTTCGTGCAGACCTGAGCGTGTGGAATTATTTTTAAAAAATCATATAAAATTACTGAAAAACTCTTTGCACTTGAAGCGTTCACAAGTTTTCTTATATTAATCCTTTAAATATAGGGAAACAATTTTTTAAGCGATTAAAATGTTTCACTTTTGACATATTCCTATTAAACTGAGGTGTTATGAAAATCATGACTTTTTTCAGCTCTTTTATTTGAAGTATGAAGATCCACCTGCACGATCTATACACTTTATAATTGAGAGATAAAAAATATAGCGTTGTACTAAGGTAAATTTCAGCTTTAAAATGATTATATGTTTGATAAGCTTTGTGTTAATGAAGCCAGATTTTTTGCGATGCAAAAACAAGCAAAAATTCCCAGTGATTATTATTTTTAAACGCAGTCCACCATCACGCACAGGCACACACGGTTGTGGCCTCCCTGACAAGTGATTGACCACCGATCCGCCCACTAACTGCGTACGTCTGAGGTAGGGCCAGTAAGCTAACTAAGTTGCCGCTTTTTCGTCTCTTTCAACAGCCGTGTGCAGAGTTGTATCTAGATAATTTTCTACGTCCTTTGGATTTTTATCAGTTAACGGCACTCATTTTTTTTTACAACAGATAAATAACACTATCTGATTTTTTAGTCTACTTCCGAGTTCCGCTCTCCCCTGCTCCCCTTTCCCTCTTTAGAACTCTTTCTCTCGCTTTCCAGTTCATTTCTCTTCCTTTTAGTTTGACTCCATTTTTTAAACTGTTCTCATACTGATCACTTTATGCTGTAACTTTTGATAACCCTTCAATGGACTTATTCTTTAATGTTTTTTTGTTTTTATTTTTATTTTTTATGTCAATAGAGAAAATGTTAGGCATGGAGTTAACTAAAATAAAAAAAAAAAAGTAGCAAGGTTTCCTGATGCTTTTAAAAATGCACTCAATCAGCTCCTTTTAATTACATGAAGTGAGCAGGCCTACTCAATTTTTCAACCTCAGTCTCTTCATTAGAAGGATAGTAAAAATGTATATATAGCCTAACTTAACTGAAAACTGTGTACCTTTTGAAAAGGGTATTGGATTAACTGATTCAGTCCCACAGTGCCACACGACTCTAGTCCTACTCAGCCCACTTAAGCCTCCTCTACAAATTAGGCATGTCTTAGATTAATGGACAGATCAAACAACAGACTGGTACAAAATGCTTCATGTTATACATCATTGTTTCCATGAATAAACAAGGATTCTGAATCTAGTATTGTTTTTAGTGAGTGATGGATATTACATGTGTTGTGTTGTGTACAAGTAATAAAAAAAATGTAAAAAAAAAATTATTATATATCTATTTGACTTACTTTTACAAGGTAATTTATTTGCAGGAAATCAAAAGGTTAATTTATAACCTTTATATACAGAAAATTTCATAGGAATCTGTTAGAACATTTTTTTGGCAACTTTTTTTTGGTAAAGTCATGTTGGTCATATTTGCTTCAAGGAATAACAATTTTCCTCGGTTTACATCTACGAGCTAGATTTAGGTCTAGATCTAGAACCAAAAGGTGAGGTGCTTAGTCTAGAGCTAGATCTAGAAGTTGAAGGCTTAATTTATTCTACATTGCTACGATCTAGATTTATATCTACATCTTCATTCAATCCCCTTTTACTGGATGTAGATTCTAGATCTAGATCTAGTTCTTACAATATCACTTTCCAAAGGCTTAGAACTCGATTTAGACCTCACTATTGCTTTCATTACTGATATCATCGTATTTATTGTTATTAGACAATTCAAATTATCACTAGAATTATTTGTTAAAAAATTAGATGGACTTTGCAGCAGGTATTTGTAGAGCCTGTTATGTTAGATCTACCATGTTGTTAACCGTAGTAACGGCGACCTGAGAGATAGTTGTCAATAAATTCTCCCCAGAGCATCAATCTCAACATGAACTCTTGCAGAGCTAGGTTTGAAAAAAGCTGAACGAATATTGGGTCATTTAGTTTCAAATGGTTTCGTGCTTATGGCTATGAAACAGAGCTATTAGAACACCGGCTCATGGGGCTAATCAGTTGGCCATTGAGCTGCTCTCAGCGGCTTATGGGACAGAATCAGTTAAAAAGAACACTCGGCTACAGATTTGTTTCTGTGTCATTGTACGAAATTATGCAGCATTTGTACAAACAATATTGTGCAATACCCACACCATTACAATAATCTCTAGTTATATTTTCACGCAACTTTACTCCAATTTATATTTCTATATTAAGTTAACCTTGAGTCTATGACAAATAAGTTTTCATAGTGATATCCAGCTCTACAGTAACGGAAATTAGATTCTAGTTCTTACACGACAAAGATCTAGGTTTGATTCTAATTTTTACAGCTCTAGGTTCTTGAAATCAACAGTTTAGATGTAGGCCTACACTCTAGCCGCTAAATCTTTATTGCAGCTAGAGTCTAAATCTAGATCTAGATCTGGATCTAAATCGATTCTGATTTCATTTAATCAAGTCTACCTAGAATATTCTGAATCTTAGTATGCATCTTAAGCAATGTGAGTGTGTTTGTTGGCGTAAATTTGCCTTTAACTTATAGATTTCTAGTTCATAATCATGACTAATAAGCCTGTAATTCGCTCATGTTGAGTTAGAACTAGATTCTAGTTTCGTTTTCGATTGACTCTACATTATCACAGGTTGTGTACATTATATTTTCTGGAGATGTAGGAAATGTAATTAGGCACTAACATTCACTCTTAATGGTATTATATTTTTTAAGACGAAGACTAAGTAACAGGCACTGGAATCATCTTAACTCTCCAGAAGTCAGGAAAACCAAGGATCTTGTAACGTATCCTCATCCTATAACATTACACAACACATGAAGGAAGGTGCATTCGTTGATAGTGCTATAATCAATAAGACGCAGTAGACTGCGTCGTTTTCGTATGTCTGTGTCGTAAACTATATTAAATTTTTGATGATAGAGTTGTTGAAAACACGTATATCTTTTCACTCAAGTAGAAAAACTACCAAACAAATTTAATATAATGATCTCAATCATGATTTTATACAAAGACATTAAACTAATCGGGCAAAGTGATTCGTATTATGTACTCCAGCTGTTGCCACCAGGTAGAGTGGCGGGGAAAAGAGGTATATATATACGACACAGACATACGAAAACGACGCAGTCTACATTGCGTCTTATTGATTATAGCACTATCACACACACACTTACAGAAATAGTAACTATTTTATTCTTCATGTTAATTTTAATAATGAAGCTAAGCTTAGCAAGTGACCATAAGTCGTTGACATGGAAATTTAAGTTTCAAATACTACCGATCAATAACAGCAAACATCTCTCCTTCAGAAATTAATAATGAATACGTGAACGTATGAAATATTAAATGGCAAGTATCAAAATCTGATTAAAATGATTTTATATATTTTCATTTCTTTTCTTTAAATTAATTGTTTCATTCCGAATCCACATTAATGTTTTTACCCTTATCAGGTTCACTTTACCTCTGCATGCTTTTCAACCATAAAGACAAACTTCATGGAAACAGAATGGAAATTAAACCAAAGTATATGCCTCAATAGTGTCAAGTAACAAAGATGAGAAATGGCCTCTTGTGACTTTATTAAGATAGGGGGAACATAATCGACCTCAATGTGAATGATCAAACGATAAGGGTGTCCATTTAGGTTTTCTTTATTGCTGGCTGAATATTAATGACAGAGGAGAAAGTCTGCTTTATATTTCATTTAAAACTGAAATTGTCGGTCTGAAACAAAGCTTTTTTGATCTTATCAAATTCTTCGGTTGACTTTTGTCTGCTTCTTTTTCCCCACAGCTCAATCCATAACTGTTACCAAGGTTGAATGAAGTTTCCATTGTTGTAGTGACTTTCTTGTGCTAGGACAGGATTACACATTTATAGAATATGAAGTTTCTGGTGGTAACTTTACCTCCCTGGATGTTTTTGAAGGGCCACTATTTTATTACGCGCAGAGTAATAACCACAGTAACTTGGTAAGTTCTTCTTTTATCTCCTGTTGTAAACAAAGTAAGTATTCGTTTCTCTTTCCTCTTTTTAAAAAATAACTCAGTCCATATTTTACAGCATTTTTTCCCCTGCAGATTAACCGAATTTAGTTTATTATTTAACTATCCCTGTAAACCAAATTTATCTAAGTTTTATTTCCATCTTTTCATCTAAAGGTACTGTAAGTATGCTATTTTAAATTCTTTAATTTTAATTTTTTTTTTTTTTGTTTTTTTGTTTTGTTTACATTTCCAACAAAGTTTTGATCTTTTTTTTTCCGTATTTAATTTTGAAGATGAAAACTTCTCTATCAGGATGGCATGATTTATAACATAGCCGTCACTGTTTTGTCCAAAATTATTTTCAAGAATATTTACAAGAGACTGGAAACTTTTCATCTTTCCTTTACATATGTTAAACGTTCCACATTCTTCCTACACTCATATGTAGGAAGTTGTTTTACTTGTAGCATTGGCAGGAGGTGAATGATACTATAAAGACAGCTTGTGGGGGGAGTTAGCGCACACCTAGATATTTATTTAGTAGATATATATATATATATATATATATATATATATATATATATATATATATAGTTAGATAGTTAGATAGATAGATAGATAGATAGTAGATAGATAGATAGTTAGATAGATAGATAGATAGATGATAGATAGATAGAAATAGATATAGATATATACATCTAGTTAGATATTTAGATAAATAGATAGATAGATAGATAGATAAATAGATAGATAGATAGATAGATAGATAGATAGATAGATAGATAGATAGATAGATAGATAGATAGATAGATACATACATACATACATACATATATGAGATATTACCTTAAATTCTGTTCATACGACACTGGTGTTTCAAGCGGAAGACAAGGATCCTCCGCTCTCCTCCGCTATTCGACTGAGGTGTGTTTGATAACAGTTCCGGACTTGCGCTCGTGTTTTTCCGTTTCCCAACAGCCAACAAGCTGCCCAAAATATTGAATAAAAACACCGTAAAGCTAAGCTATAGCTGCATGCAGAATATGAAACAAAAAATTTCTTGACACAACAAAAGTCTTTAATCTGCAAAGATAAAAAAAAAACAAGGAAAAACTTACAACTACAGGGATAAAAAAAATCCTGCCTGCTCAAAGGCCAGTGCCTCCAAAAGGGAGTGGTATAGAAGGCAATTGTCAAACACAAATCCTCGAAAAAACAGGATACTTACATAGGAATAAGAAAAAAAAGTTTAAAAGCAGATACAACCAGCATACATCCAGCTTTAAACTTAACCACAAAAAAGCAGCCACAACTTCAAGCAAATTCTTATGGAAACTAAAGGAATGATTTAAAACACAACCGAATATCACAAATCATGAGATAATATCGAAAGAGGATTCCGAGGACCCGCTTGTAAAGCAGTGCAACCGACTATAAAGACGGGCAGGAAATGGAAAGATGTCGAAGACGTAGACCAGGACAAAGAGTGCCTTAAGATTAAAGATCGGGCATACTCAAACTGACCGCAAAAAGCTCTGGTCACCTACAGCAATGTGGTCGCCAGGAACAGAAGGGGAAAGGCATCACAGAGTCCTTCAAGAATTTGCTGCACACATAAGCATGGCTAAAGGAGACTGCCCTCCCTAAAACTGATGCAATGATATTCACAGCATAGGAGGCGCTAAGTCATGGCACGGAAAGTCAATGAGAACAACAAACTAGAGAAAAAATGTATACTAGACGGTTGTGACGATCTGTGCTGTTTCGAAGCTTGACCTTCCAAAATGGGACAGTCACTCCAATATTGTAGAAAAAACAAGACTAAAGCCTTGGACATTGTTATCCATTCAACTCTCACATAACAAGTGATCATGGTGGGGCTAACAATTCTACACGAAAACAGAGTGAAACAGGCCCACATCTACAAAAGAGAGAATTACCTGAACCTGGCGAAGGAGCTGAAACTTGCCAGCTACAAAAGATGCGGTGATGCCCAGAGGCCATCAGCCTACGACTTTCTGACTAAACTCTCAACATGTGACAATAAGAGAACAAAAAGCTCTGAAGTTACTGCCTGAAAAGCTAAAAATAGTTCACGCTAGACCTGGAGCAAGGAAATATGAGAGAGGGTTCCTTCTCTCATACAGATTTAAAAAATGCTCCAACTCTCGCGAAAACCTGTCATGTATAGTGCGTGGTTTCGAAGTGGTATAGTGCCTGGATCAGCAATCCATCCAAGACGACAATGTTGGTTCGAATCCGGCGCTTTCTAATTTCTTATCCCATTTTGTGCAGATAGCTGCCGTAAGTACATTTTTCCCCTTTGATCTGTGCTTTTCCAATGAGATTAATCTATCACTGGTTAGTAGCGCGAAATATGTAAATCATTTTAATCACGTTTTGTATTTTAAACTTTTTCCATACATAAATAGATTGTTTTTTTTTTTTTTCCGAAATATGGCTACCAAAAACTTTTTCTTGCAGTTAATAATTCAGTCAGAAGCATTTAAACAAATCACATCTAAGATGGAGATAACTTTGTATGTTCCAAGAACTCTATAAATATTAATCTTATTTAGACTTTATGTGAGCTCTTTTTTAGGCTTTTTACTGGTATATTAAAAAATGATGACCTTTATTTTACGGGTTGTTTATTACGATTGCGCAAGTCAAGTAAATTGTTTTTTTGCTAGGTATACTCTGAATGCGAAAATCCCTTCACCTCCTTGTAAACAAGTAGCAATTCCATACGGTTATATGCTTCATCGTTACTAAAGTGTCCCTACAGATATTTTCCGCAACGAAGTTTAAAGGAGCGTTGGACACTGTCAATAGTGGACACAGAACGATTCAAAGTCAAGTGAAACAAAACGGCAGTGACCAGACTTGCGAATTTTCGAGATATTTATAGGAATAATAATAACAAACACAACAATAAGCAACAATAAAAATACTACTACTACTACTACTACTACTACTACTACTACTACTACTACTACTACTACTACTACTACTACTACTACTACTACTCACTACTACTACTACTACTACTCACTGACTACCATTTCAATACTCACTACTACTACCACTACTACCATCACTACTACTACTCACCAATCACACCACTACTTCTACTAATATTACTACGTCTACTCATCTATCACTACTACTACTACTACTACTACTACTACTACTACTACTGCTCACTACTCACTACTACTCACTACTCACTCGCTACTACTACTCACTCACTACTACTACTCACTACTACTACTACTACTACTACTATCACCCACCACCACCAACCACCTACTTCTAACTTATATTACTACGGCTACTGCTACTACTACTACTACTCACTACTACTACTACTACTACTACTACTACTACTACTACTACTACTACTACTACTACTACAACTACTACTACTACAACTACTACTACTACTACTACTACTACTACTACTACTACTACTACTACTACTACTACTACTACTACTACTACTACTACTACTACTACTACTACTACTACTACTACTACCACTAATAATAATAATAATAATAATAATAATAATAATAATAATAATAATAATAATAATAATAATAATAATAATAATAATAATAATAATAATAATAATAAACTTTAATAACAGAGTGTGTGTAAAATGGCCATGTAGCCATGTTACAAACGATCATAGCACGCAAGCATGAACATCTACAGAGGAAACCCAGATATTCAGCATTCTAGACCTGAAAGACTAGAAACCAGTCTAGATAGCCTAATAACAATTAAATCATGATAATAGTAATAGAAATGTTTTATTTTTAGCTAGACATAAGGGTTTTCAAAATTGTTCGAATACTAAGTTGAGTCTTTAATTTTTTTTTTTAATGTTCTTTCATTTTTAGATTTTAAACACTGTTGTTTTGTCTCTATTAAACGCGTTTTTTTCCCTCACAGCTTTCATGAAAATCACCAAATTTCAACCTTCCTTTAAATGCAATAGTGGCTTTCTTGTGGCAGGACAAGACTACACAGTTATAGAGTAAGAAGTCTGTGGAAATAAATCTTTCCTACCCTTTCAACAGTGCTTCCTTTGGACCAATGTTGTTATTTTCTAGCTCTACTGTTTTCTTGTAAGTTTTATTTCATCTCTTCCTGTAACTTACTCATTGTGAGTGAAGATTCCTTCTTTTTATCTTATTTATTCACTAAAACAATTACCGATATCTTGTTGTGTAATTATTTGAATGAAAATTTAACCTCAGAATCTATCTTTTCTTTTTTTGGTAAACAATGTCAGAAGAAGTTTACTTCAAATTTTTGCGTCTTAACTCTTTGTAGGTTTACCTGTTATGATCGTGGTGAAATAACTCAGCGCAAATTATACTGTCACCTTTGGAAATAAACTTTTATGGCAACTTTTACTTCTATCTCTGTATGTAAACTAACGCTATCTAATCTTTATAATCATATTGAATGTTGAATTTACTTTTATATCTTCTTGTAAACTAGAAATACAAAATGCTATGAATGGTTTTATTATTGATTTTGAAAAAAAACCATACCAAGCTTGGAGTTGAATATTGTGTCTATAATAATATGAATGAAATAATAAAAAACTAATAACACACACGTAACCATAACGATCTACAAACTGTACTCATGAATTGAATATACACATTCAAATAACTCGAAATGAAATAATGAAACACAAGTGCCATATTTTACATGAAATCGATTTCGATTGGATGGTGTAAGAATTTGAAGAAAATTTGGTACAAAAAAATGGACAGGTAAAGTGATCATTTTTCTGTTCTATAACAAGCATGAGTTTCTCTTCGCTTTGATATTTCTTTTTCCAAGCCATGTGGTGGCTCTGCTCTAGGAACTAATTCCTGCAGAGATGGAAAGGACGAACCCAATACCTGCTCCCTGTGTGGAGGTAACACGTGGCAGTGTCTCCTGCCTGAGTTTGAACTTGACAGCAGACCAGAGATTCAGTAAGAAAAATGTGTGGTTGGTGTGGCCAGGCCTGCGAAAATGGTCATCTGAAAGACGTACATTACCAGAAGTGAAAGGTATGTTTGAGATAACCCTTACTCCATGCAAATGCTTTCAAAATCTTTCTTTTAAGTATCGGTACAGATTTTCTACGCTGTTAAAATATCTGAACAGACTATAGATTATATCCTGTTCTACTTTTCGTAAAAATGGATGACTCAATTTGGCAATAGTTTTTAATACGATTTTCACCATAACTTTTTAAAGCTAAAAATCGCAAATTACTTTAGTCCCGGCATATGTTATCAGCTTGTAAAGATATTGTAAGTAAAAAACAAAATAAATTAAATTCTTAGGGAGCAAAATGCCTTCTTTGTTGTTTAAAAAGGGCTAGAATCTAATTATGATAATTTTTTTTCTTAACTATGTAGAGTTTTATGGGTTTATATTCTGTTGTCTTTTCACAGAGAGCTGCTATAAGTACTTTATTTCGTTTGATAAAATTATACCCAACTACCTCTATGACCAGCTCCTTATATTGAGATTAAGTATATTCAGATCTGGGTAAAATGGATAATATTTGGTGGATATTTAGATGGATCACGCCTCTTATTTACGCCTAGGAAATTGTAGACTGAAGATGCAGAAGAGTCGGTAAAAAATTTTAAAATCAAATTATACTGAGATTTTATGTTCAAATACCATTATAACTGTTAGGACCATGGAAGTTAAGCTTGCCAAATATTTTATGACAGCTCTTCTGAAAATTCATGAATTCTATTTTTAGGACTAATATATGTGCATTTCAATCATATTCTTGTACTAGTATAATAACGAAATGAGGAGGCCGTTATGTCCTTAGAAAAATCCACCCAGATTTATAAATCATTGTAGTTTTCATTCTAGCACATGTAGAGATGAATGTAACAATATGGTCAATATGTTTCCAGGAGCTTAAAGTGCTATGAGCTCTCAATTCATTAGGCCAAACATTTCTCTTCATATATCATTACTAGTCCCTTCCCCGATCTTCATATTTCATGATGTAAGTTGGTTTAACAATCTAAAGAACAGGTATTTTCGTAAAACTATCATTTAGGAAGTGTCCGAAAGATAGATTTCGAAATTATCCAGTACCAATGTCTTAACTAGTTTTATCCTCGACCATCTTGTAAAGATTTGTATAGTGTAAGTTTAACAGGGGGAAAATTTGGAAGAAAAAGACTTAGAATCATGCAGTACCTCTATAAGTGTTAATAGCTTTCTAGAGACTCCCAACCACTCGTCATTAGACCTAATGATTTCAATAAGGCTGCCAGTGACTCTCAAATTGTGCAATAGATTTACTAGTTCCAATCAGGGCGATAAACAGTATTTGATCAACAGTAAGCCTGCGAGTGACTCTCAAACTCGTCATTAGTTTCAACCTTTTTTTTTTTTAAAAAAAAAAAAACCGCCTGTGCCTCTCAATATATGTATATATATATCCATATTTCAATCTAACAATCTATCTCACTCTATCTCTTTCCCTTTTTAAGTCTTTCTCTCTATCATTTCTCATTTTTCCTCTGTTTTCGTTGAATTATTCTTTTATCATGCATGTTTTTTACTTTTGTTTTCTTCTCTTCGGAGATTAAGACGAGTATCGTGTCACTTCAAGCTGATATTTTGATTCATTAACGTCTGTGAATTAGTTTTCTTTACACCATAAATTAGTATATGTACTATCATATATCATGTGGGTAAGTGGATCAGTAAAGCTTAGTATCAATTAAATGAATAGCTTTAACTTTAAAAAAAAAATCTAAATGAAAGCCAATGTCTAATTAAAATGTTGTTTAAGTACAGAGATAAGTATCGTTTAACAAAAAACTAGACATAAGAGAGTGTTATTTATAGGCTTTTGTAGTTTGTATCAACACTCTTCCATAGACAAATTAATAATAAAAAATTATTAAAAAAGTACTCTCCGTTTCTAGCTATGCATGAGGTTTGTGGTAGACTTAGTATATTTCTCCAAGTATAAGCCGTTTTCAAGCTATTAATGGGTAAGCATTAAGCCCACACATTAATTGCGTGAAAAAAAATTATACAAGTTGAATTTTTAGTATTTTGGCATGCTTTGATTCCCCTTCTATACGTGTCATATTTAAAAAATGTTTTAACAAATGTTATTGTTTTTTTTTTACGTTTTGCCTGAAATTACAACATAGTGAAAAGAAGAACTCACTCCACTCAGTATAACAAGCATACCAGAATCTGCATCTCTGATCCCACCTATAGATCCCGTAGAATCCTTACTGCTGTGTCAAGAGTTGGATGACTTTGATTCAGACCCATCCTCTGACGTTCCCCTTGCAGCTGTTAAACATCGAGCCGATCTGGTCAACCAACAGCGCAGTGTAGGATCTAAGACAGAGGCTTATAGACAGGGTGATGAACCTGATCAGCGCGGTGTAAGATCTAAGACAGAAGCTTATAGACAGGGTGGTGAACCTGATCAGCGCAGTGTAAGATCTAAGACAGAAGCTTATAGACAGGGTGGTGAACCTGATCAGCGCAGTGTAAGATCTAAGACAGAGGCTTATAGACAGGGTGGTGAACCTGATCAGCGCAGTGTAAGATCTAAGACAGAGGCTCATAGACAGGGTGATGAACCTGATCGGCGCAGTGTATGATCTAAGACAGAGGCTTATAGACAGGGTGGTGAACCTGATCAGCGCAGTGTAAGATCTAAGACAGAGGCTTATAGACAGGGTGGTGAACCTGATCAGCGCAGTGTAAGATCTAAGACAGAAGCTTATAGACATGGTGGTGAACCTGATCAGCGCAGTGTAAGATCTAAGATAGAGGCTTATAGACAGGGTGGTGAACCTGATCAGCGCAGTGTAAGATCTAAGACAGAGGCTTATAGATAAGGGTGGTGAACCTGATCAGCGCAGTGTAAGATCTAAGACAGAAGCTTATAGACAAGGTGGTGAACCTGATCAGCGCAGTGTAGGATCTAAGACAGAGGCTTATAGACAGGGTGGTGAACCTGATCAGCGCAGTGTAAGATCTAAGACAGAGGCTTATAGACAGGGTGGTGAACCTGATCAGCGCAGTGTAAGATCTAAGACAGAGGCTTATAGACAGGGTGGTGAACCTGATCAGCGCAGTGTAAGATCTAAGACAGAGGCTTATAGACAGGGTGGTGAACCTGATCAGCGCAGTGTAAGATCTAAGACAGAGGCTCATAGACAGGGTGATGAACCTGATCGGCGCAGTGTATGATCTAAGACAGAGGCTTATAGACAGGGTGGTGAACCTGATCAGCGCAGTGTAAGATCTAAGACAGAGGCTTATAGACAGGGTGATGAACCTGATCAGCGCAGTGTAAGATCTAAGACAGAAGCTTATAGACAGGGTGGTGAACCTGATCAGCGCAGTGTAAGATCTAAGATAGAGGCTTATAGACAGGGTGGTGAACCTGATAAGCGCAGTGTAAGATCTAAGACAGAGGCTTATAGATAAGGGTGGTGAACCTGATCAGCGCAGTGTAAGATCTAAGACAGAGGCTTATAGACAGGGTGATGAACCTGATCAGCGCAGTGTAAGATCTAAGACAGAGGCTCATGGATAGGGTGGTGAACCTGATCAGCGCAGCAGCAAAAGGAAAGCCTAAACGTTTTTTAGAAAACTTTTTGTGGCTGTGTTTTCTGATGAAGACAGATACGGTCACATTTCAGACTCAGTTGGCGATGCTGATGAGACATATGCTCACTCAAGGTACAGGGGACAAAGCGTTTCGGTGTTGAGCAATTCACAACACCACCACCCCACACACACACACACACACAAACACACACAGGCAAATACCAATTCCCCAGCTGGGACCTGGAGATGCTGCTAGTAGCACCCAGATATCTTTCAGCGACAGTTATATCGAGGACAGTTCTCTCATTACACAAATTCCTTTGCAGTCTGCAGGCTCTATTGTGGAATAACCATCCCATGCTCAGACCTCTGCCCCTTGTGACACACCAAGTGGCTGGAGACGACAGAGGCAGCCTGACAACTTACTAGAGATTCAATGTCGCCAAACGCAAAAGGAACCTTGGTCAGGTGAATAAAACCAGGAAAGGGAAACCAGTTAGAGTGTGGGGAAGGCTGCAGCTTTAATATTATTTCTAAACTAGACAAATATTAGCTCTGATAGAAAATTCATTACCTTAACTCAAAAGAATCCGAACAAGGAGTGAAAGCCCTAATGTCATAGATACGCCATTATGACTATGGTGAGTCTGGAGACAGCTGGTTTCAATTAGACAGAAAGAAAGAAAGAAAGGGGCTGAAAGTATCCGATCCTAGAGAAATTAATTTACAGCCTGTACATATTGAGTACACACAACTTGATGAGCAAAAGCTTTAGGATCTTGACGATCTGTGTAATAAAAATCCTGAACCTCATGTGCACGATGCGGTCTTTAGAGCACTGCATTAAGTATCTTTCTATATCTGCCTAGCCTCTGACAAGACAGGGTGTGTGACACTGAAATGAAGTGAGTTTTATTACCAAACGATGAAAAATGTGAGCATATTTTTCTTGTATAAATGTTTAAGCATAGCACAGGGAAAGGAAAATTAATAGTTGATGAAGCAATATAATAGAACTAATAAAATCTTCTACGCACATCAATAAGGATTCCGATGAAATATTATAGTGAGATATTAGATACCCTCAACACAAGATGACACCTCATTGTTATCCACACACAGCACCAGGTCTTGGGCCTGTAATGGCCAGATTTAGTGAGATATTAGATCCCCTCAACACAAGATGACACCTCATTCTTATCCACACACAGCACCAGGTCTTGGACCTGTAATGGCCAGATTTAGTGAGATATTAGATACCCTCAACAAAAGATGACACCTCATTCTTATCCACACACAGCACCAGGTCTTGGGCCTGTAGTGGCCAGATTTAGTGAGATATTAGATACCCTCAACACAAGATGACACCTCATTCTTATCCACACACAGCACCAGGTCTTGGGCCTGTAATGGCCAGACTTAGTGAGATATTAAATACTCTCAACACAAGATGACACCTCATTGTTATCCACACACAGCACCAGGTCTTGGACCTGTAATGGCCAGACTTAGTGAGATATTAAATACTCTCAACACAAGATGACACCTCATTCTTATCCACACACAGCACCAGGTCTTGGACCTGTAATGACCAGACTTAGTGAGATATTAGATACCCTCAACACAAGATGACACCTCATTCTTATCCACACACAGCACCAGGTCTTGGGCCTGTAATGGCCAGGCTTAGTGAGATATTAGATACCCTCAACACAAGATGACACCTCATTCTTATCCACACACAGCACCAGGTCTTGGGCCTGTAGTGGCCAGATTTTGTGAGATATTAGATACCCTCTACACAAGATGACACCTCATTCTTATCCACACACAGCACCAGGTCTTGGGCCTGTAATGGCCAGGCTTAGTGAGATATTAGATACTCTCAACACCCTGAGCATGTAGATCTATTAACCAATAATGTCATACATTTGCAGTTTTCTATCAATTTATAAAGAATTTCATTGATGCACAAAACACTAAAGATGATAATTTATTCAAATATACATGATTATAAATGAAATTACTTATCTACTTGGCTTTAGTATCCTACATTGAACAATAAGAATGAGAAAAAAATGGTATGGAATTTACAACTTTCAGGTGAATGAGTATTCAGTGGTACAAAAGCTTTCTCTATAAAAGCTTATAAGAATAAAATATCAATAACACTTTCTTATAAACTCTATCTAAGTATACAGCTGAGTTCTTATAAACATATATTTGAGTATAACATAGCAATAAAATTTCCTTATTTACACTTGAAACCAAATCAGAGTTGAGTTTTTAGAAGAATAAGACTTGCTTATCGAAACATCATCTGAATACACAATGTAGAATTTTTTTAGAGGCACCTAGTACTCATGACCACAAATTAAAAGACCATGCAAAAATAGGACAATCTGAAATTTCATTTAGTAAGTGCTAGCAGCCTTATAATTGAATTCCAGCTGAAAATATATATGATGGTTTCAGTAATAATCACAAGAAAAAAGCAAGAACACAAGGCACACAAATCTAAACACACACAGAAAAAGAGGCTAGATAGGGACATAAATAAAGGTTTGTAAAAATGAAGAGAAAAACTGACAGAGAGTCCGTAAGGTATTATGGTAGAAGAAGTAAAGAGAATGCCAAGGCAAAATCATTTGGGTGGAGAATACTTTACCTGTTTCAGAAATGGTTTTGATAAGCTGCTGTTTATTGACGTTCAAAATCCACAGAAGCAATGACTACTAAGTGCAAACCTGATGTAAGAGATATAAATCATTCAGGCTAGCCAATAGTGTAGCAGACTAGAAAAGATCTTACAAATGCAGAAGTCGGTTGTGGTAAGAAGTAAAAAGTCAATGTCATTGCAACCTTTATTGTAAGAGATAATTATATAAGCATTCAAGCTATTCAATTAAGAGGCAAAGGTGTTACAAAAGCAGACATTAGTTTTCAGTTTTGATACGGAGGTGGCAGAACGCTGGAATAATAATAAGTAAGAATTATAAGAGCGTATGTGTTAGGCAGTTCTCAACAGTGGTTAGCTGTTAGGCTTCGAGTGATAATGATTAAACACGGCTTGCTTCTGTGGGGTTTGAACCATTGACTCTTTGAAGCAAGAGGCAACGAGCTAGATGCCAAAGCTTCTACCAGTAAGACTCAATGCTGAATGGTGGATAGTCGTGTGCATAGAGATATTCTAGATTTGGTGACGGTATTCCATAGCTTTCAATCTAATCACTGCGTTGCCGTAATTATTGTTAGAAAACAAATAATATCAGTTTCTTTTCGGGAAACCTTCTTTTTGTTAGGACAGCTTGTTAACTTGAGATTATCACCCCTCGACATACTAGATAGATCTATGTATCTAGATCTAGAATATTCCTCATCACTTTGGACTTAATAAATAAGGTTGTTAAAATTATATTCTAGCTGCCATGGAAAAAAAATGTACATTATCTTCTTTACAAGGATGGTAAAGAATTTTGAATGACTGAAACTTTGTATGAAGGTGGCATTATGATGATATTGCACCAATTTTTAGTCACTGAATCTATACATATATATTAATTTTTGGTAAAATCTACAAAAGAAAACTCACTCACAACAATGTGTTGTCGCACTTAGATTTTAGTATTTCACTCATTTTCTCTTATCTTTTCTTCTCTGCATATCATCTAACTTTTTGCTCTGATCTAGCCTTGATATCGTCAACTCATAGCTGTGCTTGCTGGGCTTATAAAAAAAAACCCACAATAAACCATCAGTCTTGCAACCAGCTGAAATACATTGTGCTGGATGTCAGGTTTTAAAATTTCAAAAAATATATTGGCCCTAAAAATCGATTCCTCACATAAGAATTGAAAAGCTTGGAAGCTTGGTTCAATATTCTTATTTCAATTAAAATCCCAAAGAGAGATAGCCTGAGATCTCTCTCTCTCTCTCTCTCTCTCTCTCTCTCTCTCTCTCTCTCTCTCTCTCTCTCTCTCTCTCTCTCTCTCTCTCGTTCTTACCCTCTTTGAAATTTGAAGTAAAAATAAATTAAGCCAGAAAACACAACGCTACATGGCGACTTAACTTAAAATACGTGTAAGTAAAGAAAGATATCACTGTACAAAGTTATTTAACTAAAAATATAGGAAGAAAGTTCACAAATTAATTCTTTCATATAATGTTATTTTTATAACTGTCAGTCAATCCCACAAGTGCCTCGAATTAACCTGGATTAGAATTATTGTTACTACCCCGAGGTCCTCCTTTCCCAAATCGGCTAGTTGCACCCTTGGGTCCACATATCCCTCACGTAAAAGCCTCAAGAGTTGGGAGAAAAAGAAAGAGAAGGTTCGACTCTGGTGAGCCGTAATGTCGTAATATGGAATGAAAAGGCAATATTGGAAAAAATGAAATAGGACGAGACAAAAGGTGAAAATCCTCGCAGTGTCAGCCCAGGATAAGACAGAACGACAGAAATGGGAGAGAAAAGACAGAGTGAGAGAGGAGGCGCGGTTTACACAGTTACATCATACAGTGTAGAGTTGAAGGTCACGTTCGTATAGCTCAATATTAAACGACCGTTACTAAAGAGCAAAAAAAATAAAATAAATAATAATAACGGCTACGGCAAGCAGTGGAAAATATAAATGTATGTTTATAAAAAGTGTAAACCTTGCAATGCTTTAAGATGAAATCAAACTTATAATATATGCTCAATTTAGAGGTTAAAAAAGCATGACTTTATATAAGGCGGCGGATCAGAGCCAGCTCTGAGAAAGAGAAATGAGGGTATCCCTCCCACTGCTAGTCTGTGAGAGATCCTTGGGCGAGACCGATTAAAAAAAAAAACTGTAAACAGACAGTAACAATGTGAGTTGGTGGGTAAATCAGCTCATTAAACAAAAAAAAACAAAACAAAGTGTGGTTTCTGACAAGGATGTGTGCTTGCTCCAGACCTTTTCTCTCTCTACAGTGAAATGATTTGAGAAGCATAGAAGGATACCCAGGAATTAGAATAGGAGGGCACAAAGTAAGCAACATGAGATACGCTGATGACGCTGTATTTATTGCAGAAAATAAAAAAGACTTGCCCCAATTATTAGATATCACTGAAGAAGAAAGCAGAAGGAAAGGATATGGATTAAAGAGCAAAAAGACAGAAGTAATGGTCGTCAATCGAAACAATGAGTGTGCACAGATCAATTCTTTAGTAGCCAAAATGAATTCAATTACAGAGATCAATGCAAATACTTGGTCACTTTAATGTTAAGAGATGGACACAACAACTGTGAAATCGCATCAAGAACGGCGTAAGTTAAAAATGAGTTTTCATTGACTGAAATCAGAACTCACAAATGAATGCATCTAATCTACA
This sequence comes from Elysia crispata, assembly GCA_033675545.1. Classification (NCBI taxonomy): domain Eukaryota; kingdom Metazoa; phylum Mollusca; class Gastropoda; family Plakobranchidae; genus Elysia; species Elysia crispata. Next base: position 166,490 of record JAWDGP010007924.1, read on the forward strand.
TAAGAGGAAGAGCACCGGAGTGTGTTATTTGAACCCATCCTTATCTATTGATGTTAGGCTTGGACAATTTCAAAAACATCTACATAGGAGGAAGAGCACCGGAGTGTGTTATTGAACCCATCCTTATGTATGGATGTTAGGCTTGGACAATTTCAAAAACATCTACATAAGAGGAAGAGCACCGGAGTGTGTTATTGAACCCATCCTTATCTATTGATGTTAGGCTTGGACAATTTCAAAAACATCTACATAAGAGGAAGAGCACCGGAGTGTGTTATTGAACCCATCCTTATCTATTGATGTTAGGCTTGGACAATTTCAAAAACATCTACATAAGAGGAAGAGCACCGGAGTGTGTTATTGAACCCATCCTTATCTATTGATGTTAGGCTTGGACAATTTCAAAAACATCTACATAAGAGGAAGAGCACCGGAGTGTGTTATTGAACCCATCCTTATCTATTGATGTTAGGCTTGGACAATTTCAAAAACATCTACATAAGAGGAAGAGCACCGGAGTGTGTTATTGAACCCATCCTTATCTATTGATGTTAGGCTTGGACAATTTCAAAAACATCTACATAAGAGGAAGAGCACCGGAGTGTTTTACTGAACCCATCCTTATCTATTGATGTTAGGCTTGGACAATTTCAAAAACATCTACAAAATTAACTGGAGGCAACAGAAATGTGGCTCCTAAGGAGAATGCTATGAATCTCATAGAAATCAACTAAATAGTGTTACGAGGAGTTGGCACATGATCGCTCATTAATACCATAAATTATGTAAACTACAGGCAGCCTTTTTTTGGCCATGTGATGAGATAAAGAAACTGAAGCACCCTGTGACAACTGGGTTGATTTGAAAGGAAAAGGCAGCAGGGGAAAGGAGCGAGAAGAGATATAGCATGGACTAAAAAAGTGGCTAAATGTAAAATGAGTGACAGATGCACTAACAGCATCAAGGGATAGAGATGCGCAGAAGGTCATGATCACCTGTGCTAAAGAGCAGGGCACCTAATATAGAGAATTTTCCATGAATCATCTAAGAATTGCCGTGTTGTTACAACAAAAAAAAAACCCGACAAAAACAGATATATCTAATAAAGGTAGTTGTAAGCAATACAAACATAATCATAATTATTGTCTTTGTTGTTTGAACGTAGATGGATACCGCATATGTTGGGCGCTGCTCTACATAAAATTATGTATAGACAACCACTGCCATAAAAGCAGCACAGATTGCAAATTATAACACCACACTCCAGTCCTATGACATTTTCAAAGCTGAACCGTACAAAGTGAAAAAAAAAACACAAAACAAATAGATGTATTCACAGACAACACATTAAAGGCATGAAATTTGCTTGACAAAAAAGATCTGAATATTAGAAGGTAAATATTGTGATCTAACACTTATTTGAGGTGTAAACTAACTTTTGAACTACCTTTGATTGGTCTACAAATGTAGGCCAAAATTTGTTTTGACCTGCAAAGACTTAAAGCAAGAACAAATGATTTTTTCCCTCTCCTAATTCTTGGAGAAAATCCAAATAAATGATTTTTGTGAAAGATGAAGTTTGTTTTGAGCAGAAAGGATAAGAAAAGAGATTACATGAAAGATTGAAAAACTCGTCTATCCTACTGGAGAAAATGAAGAAAAACACACACAAAAAAGATAATGCAATGATATCCCAAGGCTGTTTGAATTGAACCAGCAGAAGATCTCAGCACTTTAAGCCTATATCTCTGCCAAGCCATCAACAGGGGTTGATTGCTTAAGTCTACCATTGTAATTGTGATAAAACAATAATTAGTCCTACATTTCTAACGATCTTGTTACAAGCGAAAAAAAAAAAAAAGAAAAAAAAGAGAATTAAGAGCATTAGATCAAACTAGAGAAAGCCATCAATTATTGGCCATGTCTGATTTGGCTAAGCTAATCACTACAACATTGTGAGACTTCAGCCATTTACTTTGGAAATACGAATATCGTTTTAACAAAATATTAAGATATTATAGTTGGCTCAGAAATAAATAATTGCAATAAATTGTAAATATCTTTTGGCCTATAGAAAGACCTAAATAGCTTATTGTAATATTTGACAATAAACATACAAAAGCATTTTTTAACGACATAAAAAACATATATAGCAGCTGATTTTTTTTCTTTGTTAAATTTAAGTACCTCTTTAGAGTAGCAACTGCTCTCCCTAAAGACTATGACAGAAGCCTGGTGTAATGCTGTGTTTGAAAAGTACAAGTCAAGCAACATGTCTATACTACCTTTACCTTTATAACTGATCTGATTGCTATGGTATCAAAAGTAATGATCACATGAATTTTAACTCATTTAAAAATTCTTGAGAAAAGAAAATCAACTTATACATCAAGGCTGATGTGTCACATTGATTCTAATTTGCGTCGCTCTTCAAACTCAACAGATGGGGAGGATTCCCTCACAAAAGCACATTCTTTTAAGTTGTTCAGTCTGTGGCTTGTGATCTTCTAAAAATGAAGAGGAGGTTGAAGATCTCCGCCAGATTATCACTGAAGATGTTGAGAGGAGCAGCTCTTCAGATCCTCAGGGTTTGCCTGTGGAGGAGGAAATGCAGTTTTGCATGAGCACAATGAAGAGAGAAACATATAAAAACATAAGAACAGAGAGAAGGTGAGGAAAGGGCAGTTAATGAAAAGGCACAGGAAGAGGCGGCTGGAAAATAAAAGGAAAATATGAATAAAAAGGAACAACAGTTACACAGAGAGGGGATGGAAAAAGAAGGGGGGGGGGGTGAGAGAGAGAGAGAGAGAGAGAGAGAGAGAGAGAGAGAGAGAGAGAGAGAGAGAGAGAGAGAGATTTGACAAGGTATACAAATATCATGCAGCATAAGAATAATGTTGATAAAATAATGATCTTGTGACAGTAGCTCAGACATGCCTTTCTACAAAGAATGTAGTGATCAGCATGGTGTTTTTGTCTAGCAGGGCAAACTTGTCGATAATGGAAAAACTAAAAGTTTTGTACAAGAAAAAAATTTATGAGACTTGATTTTGTCCACTTTTGAAACATCTTTTTTCTTTCAATCAGGAAAAGACAATTGCATGAGTATGACTTTCTCATGAAAAAGACACAAAGATTTCAAAAGCAGTTCCAGAAAGCCATAGATCAGATCAAGATGAAAAACGCCAAAAAAGAGAAAGAGAACAGTCATTGAAAAGTTTAAGCATCTCACACCTGAACCAAAATATGCCTACTAGAATATGATCCAAATTGATATCAAAGTTGTTGACCTCACAAAAATCAGGGTAACAGAAGATTTTGAAATAGAATGTTTGTTTTTCTCTTAACATTACCATTCTTTTCTTTTTTTTTTTTATTTGCTTCTTCATTAAAACAAAATTTATATTCTTGTGACACTTTTCTCAACTAAAAGCTCCATAACGTTACTTGCTCATTATGCTGATGCAAGGATTTATTATTTCCTTGGATAACGTTGGATAAAACTAAATATTTTAATTTTTATTGCCCTATATTTGTCTTCATCTGTTAAAATCATTTTCATTTTAAATCTTCAGCAACTGTGTAATGCTCTCATATTAAAGCCATTTTCCAATTGTTTCTTTACATTTTTTTCTTCTTTATTTGTATGAACATAATTTTTTCCCTGTCAAGTTTCCCTTATATGTTTTATTCATCACACAATAGGGGTGTGTTATGCAGGGTTGAAAACTTGGCACCAACTATTTTACTGTACTTATTGGCGAGAAGATGGTAGGTTGGGTGCGCATGTCAGAATTCAAGTGATGATTGGTTGTTACAGGCTGTCCGCTATAGGAAAGGCCTGGTCTGCTCCGACCCTAATCCAATAATGCCAGACTAACATAAAGCGCAACGCTTGCTT
>JAWDGP010007926.1:5000-10000 GCA_033675545.1 Elysia crispata
TTTATCTATCTAGAGCTTTTTCTTTTGTCCCTATATCTATCTTTAATTGAATGACCGACATTTCTAGCACTAAAAGTGATTATTGATTAACTCGGCGAATTGATCGATTTAAACAAAACAAAAACAAAAATCTAAAACTGGCAAAAACGAAACCGCTTATTGTAAATATCTTCTTTGTACATTTTCTCGCTTAATCTGTAATCTGTTAGCATTCCAATCTATATGTCCAATACTTTTTATGTCCCTCCTTTTCATTTTAGTTTATAAAGGACACACAGCCTGTCTTGTTAAAAATCATTTGAACATAGATTCTTGCTACTCTGCAATCTTAGTGATAGATTACCAAGCTATGCAGTTTAAAATGTAAAATGCTATGTGATTCACCTTATGCCATTAAAGCGAAAAGGCTCTCGAAGAAATAGGCGCAGATATTGTGAAGGTTTTAAAGCTCTAACCTATAGCCCTTCAATCATAAGAGAGAGAAAGAGAATGAGAGAGAGAGAAAGAGAGAGAGGAAGAGATAAAGAAAGAGAGAGAAAGAAAGAAAGAGAGAGAGAGAGAGAGAGAGAGAGAGAGAGAGAGAGAGAGAGAGAGAGAGAGAGAGAGAGAGAGAGAGAGAGAGAGAGAGAGAGAGAGAGAGAGAGAGAGAGAGAGAGAGAGAGAGAGAGAGAGAGAGAGAGAGAGAGAGAGAGAGACATTGACAGAGAGAAAGACGATGGGTTAAGGTAAATGTATATTTAGACTCATTATTTCAACGTTGTTTGCTTTAAAGTTATAAGATAGTTGTCCTTAAACAAAAATACATTTCCCACGAAACTTAAGCAGTTGTAGTTATAATGTTTACACCTGAAAGTGAATATAATTCAAATGGCATCTGCAGGATTATAATTCCATGATTTTAAAGACATAGCTTCGGGCAAAGCTCAGCTTGTGGCAATCACCTTTTGCTAGGAATATTGCTTGATATCAGCTAATTCTGGAATTCCCCAATCTATTTAAAAGCCCTCTTTGCTAAGTTGATTGTACTTATATAATTTTGATAATGAACTTAAAATAAATTTGGTTTTTTCAGAACAAGATATATTCTATTCTTACTACAAGCCTTTGAGAAACAGAATTTTCAGAAAAGATGGATGCTAAAGGTACAGATCGTTGAAGTATTAAAAAAAATGTAATCTTTACGCTTAAAAAGTCTAAGAAAAATTTTGTGCAAATTCAACCTTGTTAAATCCCCGAATAAAATATCGCTTCATGCTTAGTTATTCGAAGTAAAAGCTTTTTGACATATCTTTAACGATCTTAGATCAACGTTTTAGGGAGAGCTCTCTAGAAATAATCTGCATTATTATTATTATTATTATTATTATTATTATTATTATTATTATTATTATTATTATTATTATTATTATTATTATTATTAGTAGTAGTAGTAGTAGTAGTAGTAGTAGCAGTAGTAGTAGTAGTAGTAGTAGTAGTAGTAGTAGTAGTAGTAGTAGTAGTAGTAGCAGCAGCAGCAGCAGCAGCAGCAGTAGTAGTAGTAATAGTAGTAGTAGTAGTAGTAGTAGTAGTAGTAGTAGTAGTAGTAGTAGTAGTAGTAGTGGTAGTAGTGGTAGTAGTAGTAGTAGTAGTAGTCGTAACAGTCGTAGCAGCAGCAGCAGCAGCAGCAGCAGTAGTAGTAGTAGTAGTAGTAGTAGTAGTAGTAGTAGTAGTAGAAGTAGTCGTAGTAGTAGTCGTACTAGTCCTAGTAGCAGCAGCAGCAGCAGCAGCAGTAGTAGTAGTAGTAGTAGTAGTGGTGTAGTGGTAGTAGTAGTAGTAGTAGTAGTAGTAGTAGTAGTAGTAGTAGTAGTAGTAGTAGTAGTAGTAGTAGTGGCAGTAGTAATAGAAGCAGCAGTAGTAGTAGTAGTAGTAGTAGTAGTAGTAGTAGTAGTAGTAGGAGTAGTATTAGTTGTAGTAGTCGTACTAGTCTCTAGTAGCAGCAGCAGCAGCAGCAGCAGTAGTAGTAGTAATAGTAGTAGTAGTAGTAGTAGTAGTCGTAGTAGTCGTAGTAGTCGTACTCGTAGTAGTCGTAGTAGTCTCAGTAGTAGTAGTAGTAGTAGTAGTAGTAGTAGTAGTAGTAGTAGTAGTAGTAGTAGTAGTAGTAGAAGTAGCTGTTGTTGTTGTTGTTGTAGCAGTAGCAGTAGCAGTAACAGTTAAAATAGTAGGTATTGATAACTGGTGGTAAATGTGGAAGTGATTATACTAAGTTATTTTGTAAGGTTAGCACTTTGCAGTAATAACCATTCGCTGGACGTTGCATGCGTTGTGTGGTTTTACCGTCCAACTACATTACTTAAACAATGTACAACAATACCCGGATTTGGCAAAGTTAGTCCAGTATGTCATCATTCGCCGGCTCAGATCCTTCTCCTGCTCCGTGAAGACGTGGGACGAGTTGAAAGGGTGGCCGAAAGTGAACCAGATCTCGTCAGCATGCAGGACACCCATCCACTCTGGCCAGGGGTTGGACGACCACCTGTGGTCAAACCAATAGTACCACACGTTCACTCCCTGATGGGCGTAGGCGTTTGCCAGCCGGTTCACCTTGCATACGAAGAAATAATCGGAGGCGGCTTTGTCCAATGACCGCCGGAGTTCTGTCTGGTCGAGCGGTTTCAGCCAGTTCCGGTACTGGAACGTTATGGCGTTCTTGCCGAACTGATTCAGGTGATAAGGGTAACGAGGGTAATACTTAAAAATGCGTTCTTCCATGTATCTGACGTAGACTTCTAAATCAATTGGACTTTCAGGCTCTTTTTTGAAAGCCGTTCCTGCGTAAATGAGGAAGAAAGTGGCCTCGTTAGAATTGCTGCCGAGGAGAATTGGAACTTTCTTGAAATCTCCGCGCCTAAGCATCTCTTCCGGATCTTGCCGTATGAAAACACCATCCACAATGGGCACGAAGGGAAATTGAATAAATCCTAGCGTACTCTTAAATTCAAAGATAGGGAAATCGCTAGCATTCTTGGACCGCAAGCAACTGAGCGTGGCTGCCGGGTCGTTTCCGGCACAGTTCATCTCATTGACTAATCGATTTGAGCGTGTCCACATCTCTTCTTTGGAGACGGCGCCCCATTCGGCTTGAGGAGCGCCGCTCTGGAGAATGGCCTTGTGGAAGTAGCCGCGGCAGAGATCGCACACGAGGAAGAGTCCCACGCTAACTGCTCCCGCGCTTTCTCCCATCAGTGTCACGCTGTGGACGTTGCCGCCGAAATGGTGTATGTTGCGAGACACCCACTCCAGGGCCATCCTCTGGTCCCAGAGACCGGCGTTTCCGAGAGCGTCGGAGGACTCGAGGGCGAGGAAGCCGAGAGCTCCGACACGGTACTGCATGGAGACTACGATCACGTCATTCTCCGCCGCCAGGATGTTGGCCATGTAGATGTCGAGCGTGGAGGAGCCGCTGTAGAAGCCCCCGCCGTAGATCCACACGATCACATCCTTGTTTCTGTACGGTGGGTTTGTCCTGGGGCTCCACACGTTCAGATACAGGCAGTCCTCGCTGAGCTGGGTATTAGCATTCCACATGGTGGATCCGCTAAAATTGCCAAAGTAGGTGTCAAAAGTCTGGTGACATGAGTTGGGCAGGCGGGTAGCGTCCCAAACCCCGTCCCAAGGATCCATCTGGATCGGAGGTTTGAACCTCAGATCTCCTACAGGCGGGGCGGCGTAAGGAATACCGTAGAAGGCGTGAACTCGCTTCCCATTACTGTCCACCGACAGGCCGCGGACTTTGCCCCTGTCCGTGTCCACTATGGGATAAGTAGCGGAGCCGGCCAGAGCTTTGGATATGCTGCCCAGCAGCAGGAGAGAGATGGCAGTGACCGCGTACACTTGATACAGGTAGCCGACGAAGGAAGAGCGCCGCCTGCAGGCGCTGGCACCAGCGCTCATGTCGAGGGCCAAGGAAGACATGCTTGAAGAGGTCGTAGACTGGAGGCGTCGCTGGCGGAGTCAGTTCCCGAGTCGTGATGGGCGAGCTCTCATGCCTATCCGATAGCGTACAGGTGTTCTCCGGTAGAGCACCAGCCACGGCTCGACCTAGGGGAAGAGAAAATCAACAAAAAGCACGAATTAGAGCAGTGGCAGACTTTGTCTATCGACAACTAAAAAAATATCAACAAAAAAAAAGCAAAAAAAAAAACAAAAAACGGCAGATGTCGCATCAATATTGAATTGATGGAGAGAAACGCAGATTAGATGTACGAATTTGGTTCGGATTAAAAAGAAAAAGTATACTTCAGAGGTGTCTTTGTGATCATCACGGACTACAGGCGCTCTAGATTTAACACAAATTTGTTTTTAGAATGAAGTGTCTAAAGATTTATTAAGAAAAAAAAACAACTACACTATCTCTCATCACACAGGTCCCACTGTCTTGATATGTATGTATATATATATATATATATATATATATATATATGTATGTATATATATATGTATGTATATATATATATATATATACACACACATGTCGTGTTCATGAAGAAAATGTTTTTTACAAACTGAGGGCACTAAGATCTTTGAATATATTATGAAAGTACAGAATATAGCAGACTTGCGATATTGGGCAGAAGAGAAGAGGGAGAGGGGGAATATAGCAAAATATCAACGTAAGTAATGAAAGTAAGGGCAATGCTTCACACTGATTGAACTTGAGAGAAGCATCCTGGATGTCTGGCATATCGCATCTCCCCGATAGTGAAACCCTTGTAAGTGCAGCGAAGCGGCGAGATGTCAGCCGGCATGACGCGCCGACGGACCCATATGTTGCTCTGACGTCAACGACTTGGGATGAACGCCACGTCATAGCAGAAGTCAAAAGTTTATATGGGAAAATTCTTTACCGTCTCCACAGGTTCCTCAATTTAAGAGTTTTAAAAAAGACGTGTGCGTTATTTATTTATTTTTTTTTTTTTTGTTTTTTTTTTCTAAACTTTTTTTTTTTATTCTTGAATTTCAAG
>JAWDGP010007926.1:15000-18629 GCA_033675545.1 Elysia crispata
TTGAGGGTATTGATTCGAAGAGACCGAGGCTTCTTAACTTACAGGCATAGTCACCGAAGTGAATAAACTTTCTACAAGTTTGAGTTTTATAGTGATTTATTTCTATTAACTTCTGGATGAAGTTAGGATAACATTGTGCTCAGAACGCACTTATAATTCAGCCTTCAGGCCCACACAACGAAAATACGTAATTGTACTAACCCTGCCAAATAGTCATAGGACATTGTTTACTTTTACATTTACTGGCAAAGGTTTTTTACTTGGTGACTTGGCCTGTATGTATTTTAGGAAGCCTCGGTAGAGACCCTTCACCAGTTTTATTTTTCAGAATTCCGAGATGCTTGGCGGATACTTGGTCAATGACTCAACTTATTCGGTTTGTACCAGAGCAATAATTTTGCAGTTATACTGCACTGAATTCTCGAGTCTTCCAGCTTTGAGAATTCGATTCTTTTCCCCATTTTGCATTGGGAAATATGACGTATTGCGTCTAATAATTCCTGGATGTTTTTTTTCCAAGGCCATGGTTTTTTGATGTTGAGTCGTTTAGAACGTCAAGGATATTTTATCGGTAGCGCTTTAATTTTAGATTTACAAACTTTCTGAAATTCGGTTGGGATTTGAGACTTGGAAGGTTTTGTCTTTGCACCCTTTTTATTGCATTATGCTCGAGTAAATCAAGATTTTGGTTTTCGATAATTCTAGGCTTAACATTTGCTATCTTTAAGCGCATGAAATAGTGGTAGTGTTGTGAAAATTCGGAACGTTTCAAGTAGATCTAGAGTTTGATGTGTTTGGCACAAGAATTTGAATATTATGTGGATGTTTATTAAATTTGTTTGTTTATTGTTTTATAACGCTCGTTCTCTGTGATCTTAGACTTTTTGGCATGACAAACTTAAGCTCCTTCAGGCGGGACAACTCCGACAAGATGGGCACGTAGACTCAGCAAGCGACGTTGAGGGACTCGAACCCGCCAAGAAGATCCCTGCAGACATCAGGGCGGACGCTCTAACACCACAGCCACCAGCGCTTCTATAGGTTGATGAGCTTTTTGCATTATGTTGAAGAATTTAAGAAATAGATTTCCAAAGATTTATTGTATAACGTTGATAATAACTGTAAAGCATTGCTTTCAAAGTTCCAAGGCTAAGCGAAATAGTCATTATGGTATTAAAAAAGCTTTCATGTGGCTCTTTTGTTCTGTTCTGATATAATGTTTTTTCAACTTATAGAGAGAAATTAAAGGTTGAAGCTTTGAAGTCCAAAGATATTCAAATTTATGCGACTTTGGATTTACGTTTGCAAAGTGGTTTGAAAAATGCGACCTGTTTAGATGGCTTGTATACCAAGTCATTGAGTTCAAGCCGTCAGTCCAACAAAGAGAAAAGATTTTCCGTACTTTTTCTCTCAAAATTATAACGCATTGAGGCGACGTGAAAATGGAACAAAAATATATAACACTTAAAGACACATAGATACCTAGATAGATATATGGGTAGGTAAATAAATGGATACATACATACACACACATACACACACACATACATACATACATACATACATACATACATACATACATACATACATACATACATACATGCATACATCGGTAGATAGATAGATAGATAGATAGATAGGTAGGTAGATAGATAGGCAGAAAGGTAGATAGATAAAAAGATAGATAGATAGATAGATAGATAGATAGATAGATAGATAGATAGACAGATAGAAAGATAGCAGGTAGGCAGGTAGGTAGATTAATAAATAGATAGATAGATAGATAGATAGATAGGTAGACAGACAGACAGACAGACAGACAGACAGACAGATAGGGAGATAGATAGAGAGATAAAGGTTGGGGGAAGTATAAGAAAAGCAAAAAGAAGCGTGTAAAAGAATGATTCGAACGCCACCTCTTCACGTCTCTGATGAACGGCTTGAGATTTCGTTAAAATAAATTTTTTCCCCAAATTTTTCTCCCGTTCAGTAAATAAATCTAGATAGGAAAAACTGGTCAAGTCTCCTTCATGATCCACGGTGATTAAAACAGGCTTAGATTTATGGAGAAGAACTAATGAGGCCCGCCAAAAGAGCTCACATGTCTCAAAATAACTGGATCGTCAAAAATTGGGAATCTTGTGTTATAAACAGCCAGAAAGGGAAATGCGTGGGAGTCGGTTTACCCCAAGCTCTTTGCTTTGTCTCCTTCTGTATTCTCTTCCTCAAACATTAATTTTCACAGTCCTCTAGCGGCTTAGCCTTGGGTGTCCTCTAAGTAAATATATTCCCTCTGTCCTCTCCACCACATGTCTCCATCATTTCTCAAAAATGTTCATTGTTTTATGAAAGTAACTTTCTGTCTCTATGACTCTATTATCTCTTGTCTTTCTCTCTGTCTATCTCTCTTTATCTCTTTCTTTCTTTCTCATTAATATTGTTTTGTATTTTTTAATTTTACTTTTTTTTATACACTTTCAATGATATTATTTCTTTATCTTCTTTATCTGAATCTCTATCTCTCTCTCTCTTTCTATACTATTTAATCTCTCTCTCTCTGTTTCTCAATCTTTTTTCTCCCTTCTAGTCTCTGAGAATGTATGTATCTGTGTGTGTGTGAGTGTGTGTGTGTGTGTGTTGATCCATTCATCTCTCTATCTTTTTTTAAGCATATGCCTTCCTTTTATGAAAAAAACATTCCTCTACATGTGCACTAACCAAAAACATCCCTTTGCCACTGACTGAAATAATTATGCATCTTAAAAATTTGTTGTTTCACTAATTGATTTTTTCCTCTAAGGACATTTTCTGTTCCCTTACCATAGAGATCAGACCGCAAACTCTACAGCTTAACCATAAGACACTTGCTTGATTCTTCCAACTCCCAAATACCAGGACCACCCTCAAAAAGGAAAGTCAAACAGAACCGGAAGTAGAATCCCGTAGTCAAGCAGCGCGCCCTCTAGTCCAGCCTCGGAGCGGCCATGGGCTGTCAGTAGCGGATTGCCGGGGCCAGTGGGAGGTGGGCTCGAGATTCCCCCCTTTACGGGCCAGTGATCCAGCATTCCTAAAACACTGGTGCTATTCTCATCCCGGGCCCTAGTCCACAGCCTCTGGTCATGGAAGTCCCGGTCGGTAGGCAATATCGGTGGCAGGTGGCTTGGATGTTAAAAATAAAAAGAAAGAAAGAAAAACGGGAATCGCCCACGCCTTGCAGTCCATAACTTGTTTAAAGGGGGCTAAGAATGGCCAACTGACGGGATAAGTTGAGGTTATGACGTAATGGCTTTGGGCTTAAAGAGATAAATCTAATGAAAATATAACCAAAACAACTTTGGTTGCCGCCTTGGGTGATTATTTGCCTGTAGGTAATGTGATTGGCTGATGCTGAAGATTTTAGTGGTTATAATGACGATTAACAACAACAATAACAATAACAACAACAACAACAACAACAACAACAACAACAACAACAACAATAACAACGGTAAAACCAACAGCAACAACTAATAGAGTATATACTTTAGAGTGAAAAATATTCTTCTTAGCTTGCTTAAACAATTGAAGGAAAACAGCTATTTCTATACTTTCCTAAACTAATAAAATATTGCTCTGAAATCTCATTATAA
>JAWDGP010007935.1:0-2500 GCA_033675545.1 Elysia crispata
GTAAAATTAAATGCCTTACTCTAACCACTGCTGAGCACTACCTAAAATTCTAGCTCTTATAATTCTTAGTTGTATTAACCCCGTGGTTTGCCTCCTCTAGATCTAATCGAAGAATCAGTCTGACTCATTGAGCGACTTAGGACAGTGTCAATCTGCTACAATTAAGGTACGAAATTAATATTATTGCTATGATGGATGACCACAACATAATTGTCCACCGTCCGTTCTTTATTGGTTTGAAGAATTTAGTTTTATGGTCAAATGCGAGGTCAGAAACCATAAATCGTAGGGTCGAAGAAGATCGGAGGTCATCTTCTCGCCAGTTCTGAGACAGTTGACGCGACAGTTCGGGACGAAGTAGCCAATCCGGTTTGAGTGGACAGTGGCCCTTGTGTGGGGAAAGCGAGATGGTGTTATATTTATTGGTTTTGTTCAGTGAATAAGGAGAAAGAGAGAGAGAGAGAGAGAGAGAGAGAGACAGACAGACAAATAGATAGATAGATAGATAGATATAGACAGATCGAGAGAGAGAGAGAGAGAGAGAGAGAGAGAGGGAGTGAGATACATAGATATAAAGAGATTGACAGATAAAGAGACAAAGGTAAAGAAACAATGAGAGACAGAGAGTGAGAATGAGAGAGAGAGAGAGAGAGAGAGAGAGAGAGAGAGAGAGAGACAACCGACGCCTGAGTGTGACAGTTCCCTGGTATGAAGGACTGCCTGACATGATACAGCGCACAGGGCTGTGAACAGTGCCTCCCTGACCACACAGAACAATGGTGTCCAGGTATCTCATGTTTCTGACAGTGTATACGTGTGTGTGTGTGCATGTCTGTAAGATTAAGAGAGGAGATATAGGAGGAGTTGAAAAGGTATCAAGATTTTCTCTATGTATGTTTGTGTGTGAGCGCGCGTTTTCTCAAATAAATTTTCATTCTGTCCTTTATGGTTGACTCGATTTATCTGTGGTCTTAGAACGTGAAAACTATTGTTTTTTTTTTTTTTTTATTTTTTTTTTGGTTGTTTTTGTTTTTGTTTTCATTAAGACCGCATAAGCGTCCAATATAGGTTTTATTTTATTTTTTTTTTTTTTTATTATTTTTTTTTTTTTTGAATAGATTTGTAGACTTAAGCGTGGGCTGTGTTTCGATCTTACTACAGTACGCTATTAAAAGACCAACTATTCTGATTTCTCCACAATTTTTTCATCTGAGGTTCGAGCCACCATAGACAAGCTTAAGCTCTGTTATGAAAATCTCGCTCGTCGGGGCGTTGTTCATCGCCGTGGTCAGTTCTAAATACATTATATTCACTTTTGAAAAACTCTGAAAAGCCCTGATCAAGACATCATGTTCACTTTTGAAAAACTCTGAAAAGCCCTGATCAAGACATCATGTTCACTTTTGAAAAACTCTGAAAAAAGCCCCAGATGAAGACATCATTTTCACTTTGAAACTCTGAAAAGCCCTGATCAAGTATCATGTTCACTTTTGAAAAACTCTGAAAAGCCCTGATCAAGACATCATGTTCACTTTTGAAAAACTCTGAAAAGCCCTGATCAACACATCATGTTCACTTCTGAAAAACTCTAAAACGCTCTCATGTTGCCGCAGTAACGTCCGGTCGGGCGCATGTGCAGTTGGTCTATGACGTTCAACGCACGCGCTTCAAAATCAGATTGGTAAATTCACAATTCGTTTTCTAATTGTTGGTTACTTTTTCCTCCCTTTCCCTCGAATCAAGGTTGGAAAGTTAGATCTATCGCGGTGAAAGTTTTCCTTGATTCTAGTTTCTTAGATTCCTAATACGGCCTGGTTATAGCGCATTGGTGCTTTTTCTCTCCATTAATAACTGTAAGACCTATATATAGCGAAATATATTTAAAAGCCGCCTTGTGTCCTTGGTTTATGAAATCATTCACAGTTGCTCCCGCAACGAAGCGATAAATAGCTTTGAGCGAAGATTTATGGCTGGCTGACGGCATCCTAAACTCATCAAAGTTCGCTATCACGAAAGAACTTCAAGGTGAAAATTCGCCAAAATGTTTTAAAAACGGGTTTTCCCGATGAAAACGAAAGTGGCTAAACGATGCAGTTGGCAGATTTAGAGGGAAGGGAGCGGACAGCTGAGCACAAATCACTTCAGAAGAGTAATTTCCCCCTGTTGCCTTGCTTTCCTCCTTTAGATCTATCTTACAGAGGCGCTGTTTTCAGGGGGAAAAATTACTGTCAGACTTCAAGGCATGTGCGAGACTTAAGAAACGAAAAGTAAGAATTCCCGGGGCAAAAGATTTATTTAAAAAAAAAATTGATGATAAATAAGACCCTGTAAGTTCTACAAAGCGGCGCCTTTCTCTGCCTTCATAGCTTTGTATCTGTATCGTGTATCTGTATTGTATCGTCAACTGGTTTATGTCTAGTCTGGCCTCTAGGTTTGACAGACTGCATTCATTCCATCCGTGTATCCGATTGTCTGCTTTCATTCCCCCCGCACTTCCCGT
>JAWDGP010007935.1:7500-15376 GCA_033675545.1 Elysia crispata
CTGAAACTTCTTTCTGGTCGTAAAATTATCCTTTAGAAAGGAAACACGGTAAAAGTTTCAAAAAAGAGAGTGTGTAACTCGTAGGAAATTAAATGGACAGAGAGGGAGGCAGAGAACGAAAAGAAGGAAAAAAAAAAAGGAAGAGGCGGAGAGAGACGAGGAAAAGGGCAAAGATGGGTTTGAAAAAATAAAAGATTCCAAAAAAACTTTTCAGAATACGTAAAATAAATAAACAAGTACTACTAGTAGTGTCTATACCTGGCAATCCGTAACAGAACTTCAGCTATAAACCAGATAGCCGGCTTTATTTCTCAACCTAAAATCCAACATCAGCATAAAAAAAAATCTATGGAATTTCTTGAGGCGTTAGAACCCTGAGGACCAGTTTCGTTCTACGTTAGATATTGGAGGGAGAGAGAGACAGACAGACAGACAGACAGACAGACAGACAGACAGAGAGAGAGAAAGAGAGAGAGAGAGAAACAGACGGACAGACAGACAGGCAGACAGATAGATAGATAGATAGAGAGAGAGAGAGAGAAACAGACGGACAGACAGAGAGATAGAGAAGGACAGAGCTAGATCAGAAGAAAAAAAAATTAGATGATCCCAAAAAAATTTTAAAGAATTTTTTCAGCTCTTTTAAGTGCTTCTAGTACGTTTACAGTCTGCATAACAACAGAAGGTCACACAGCTACAAACCAGATAGCCGGCCCTGTTTCTAAATCTAAACATTATTTCAAAATCAGCATCAATTCGAGCTGCGCGCTCTAAATCTGCGGCATTTCTTGAAGAAGAGGAGCGAAATCGCTCGCTTTCGGTCCATGACCTGTTTCGGTCTCCGCTAGAGCACAAGATGGACATTGTTAACTGACGATTGGGGGAGGGGGAGGAGAGAGAGACAGAGAGACAGAGAGATAGAGAGAGAGAGAGAGAGAGAGAGAGAGAGAGAGAGAGAGAGAGACTGACGGATAGACAGAGTAAGAAAGATTTAAAGACATGCAGAAAGACAGACAGACAAATAAAGAGAGATAGTGTGAAAGACAAAGGCAGACAAACAAATGCTGAGAGAGAGAGAGAGAGAGAGAGAAATATCGAGAAGTTTAATGAAAGAGACAGGAGAGGGGGGAAGGGATAATGGGATTACCCGGACCAAGGATAGGGAAATCCCGAACAATTACGAGTCTGTGCACTTGAATTAGGCAAATAGCGAAGCGGTTAAAGAGCTTTCTGCTGTTCACATTGGGGACTCTTTAGGGTTTAATTATAGATGCGTGTGGACTGGTCATGTTGTGACGTTGGGAGGGGCGGGGGGAGGAGAGGGAAAGGTTAGGGGAACACACTTATTGGCAGAAGTGAGAAAGGGATGAAAGAGATACATGGATGGAGAGGTAGGGAGAATATAGATGGGAAGAAAGAGATAAAAGAGAAACAATGACAGATAAAGGTATAGGAGGAGAGAGAGATGAAGAATGGAGAGATAAACTAACAGATGAGGTATAAAAAGGGGGGGGGGAGATAATGATGAAAGAGATAGACAAACAGATAAAGGCATAGGAACAGACAGAGCGAAAAGAAAGGTGTAGCGGAAGAGAGATATACAGAGAGAAAGATGACAGAGGTACTCTAACAGATAAAGGTATAGGGTGAGAGAGAGAAATGTGATAGTGAAAGATGTGTCAAACCTAACATTTACTTAGTATTCAGGCTTTTAGAACTAGCGAGTAGGTGTAAGAATAAACACGAAAGTAAAATTTGAGGAAAAAAAATTATTTTTTTTTCATTCAAACCAAACATTTACTTAGTGTCCAGGCTTTTAGAACTAGCGACTAGGTGAAAATATAAACATGAAAAACAAAATCTGAAAGAAAAAATAAATCTTTTTCATTCACACCATGGCCAAAATTCACAACGTTCAGGCTTTTATGAACAGTGGCTATAATTGTGAAAATATAAACATGAAGTAAAATTTGAAAGGGAAAAAAAAACCTTGTATTCACACCATGGCCAAAATTCACAACATTTAAGCTTTTATAAACAGTGACTAGAACGTTTAAAACATAAGTTAAAAAAAAAAAAGGGAGGGGGAATGAGTCAAAAGCTTTCAAGAGAATAAGAGGGCAATATCTCTTACATTGTGAGTCACGATAGGTTTTGTGTATGTGTCTGTGTGTGTGAGATAGAAGGAGAGAGAATATGTGTAGGTTAGTACCTTCTACCTAGATAGATGGTATTGGTGTAGGTGAGTGTGTGTGTGTGTGTGTGTACGAGTGTGTTCTAGAGACTGGACCAGGGCGCCTGTATGAATATGGATGGAGCGAGCCAAGTGTCTTCACTTCGCCAGATCTAGATCTAGTAGCTGGGCTGATGTTTTCGATTCTTGCTAGTTCAGTACAAAAGTAAACATTTCTACAAAAAGCTTTTACCGAGATTGAAATTGTGAAATGGAGAGAGATGAGAGAGGCAGAGAGAGTGTGTATGTGTGTGTGGGGGGGAGGAGGGCGTGAGAGTGGAAACAGGGAGAGATAAAGGGGGGAGAGAGTGAGAGGAGGGAGAGAAAGTGGGGATAGAGAGGCAGAAGAGAGAGAGTGTGTGTGTGTGTGAGAGAGAGAGAGATAGAGAGAGAGAGAGAGAGAAAGAGAGAGCGAGTGAGTAGAAAGACAGAGACAGAAGAACAAAAAAAATCAAATATAACTCGTTTTAAATAATTGCAAAAACAAGACATCAAGAAGAGTGAGTGGGAATCAAACGGGACTTTTTTTAAATATTTTTTTTTCTTTTAGGAAATCAAAAAAATGAAAAACGAGAAAAGATGGAGAGGACAGAGATAGAGAGGCAAGAGATCGAAAGATTCGAGAAGGAGGATGAGACAATAAAGAGGATTGCTTTAAACAAGTTCAAAAACATTTTAAACACTTTTCATGAGAGTGAAAACGCTTCATGAAAACAAATCGATAAAAGAAGTTTTTTTTTAAATTGTTGAAATCATAGAAGCGTGTAAAAAAGCTTTCACCAAACATTGAGAAACCAAATCTACAGGCCGTGATTGTGTTTGTAAAAGGGATCTACGCGGGCGTGAGTATGAAAGCGCCGCCTCCAATCTCCATCGATTGAAATGGAGACAGTTAGTTCACCGCCTGGTGAGGCTCGCAGGTTGAGAAGAGTTTGAACTCTTAGTCCCAGCCGGCGCGAATAGTGGATGACAGTTTCAACTTCTGTTGCCCTGACGGGGTATAGATTCAACTCGTGGTGTCAATGATATTCTACTGACTCTCTCTGCTTTATCTATCTCGCTTTAGAACTTTCTTCTGTGCATCTCTCTTCTGTCTCTGTCTCTCTCTCTGTCTGTCTGTCTCTCTCTCTCTCTCTCTCTCTCTCTCTCTCTCTCTCTCTCTCTCTCTCTCTCTCTCTCTCTCTCTCTCTCTCTCTCTCTCTCGTTCTCTCTCTCTCTCTCTCTCTCTCTCTCTCTCTCTCTCTCTCTCTCTCTCTCTCTCTCTCTCTCTCTCTCTCTCTCTCTCTCTCTCTCTCTCTCTCTCCTCTCTCTCTCTCTCTCTCCCCCTCTCTCTCTCTCGTTCTCTTACTCTCTCTCTCTCTCTCTCTCTCTCTCTCTCTCTCCCACACTCTCTCTCTCTCTCGTTCTCTTTCTCTCTCTCTCTCTCTCTCTCTCTCTCTCTCTCTCTCTCTCTCTCTCTCTCTCTCTCTCTCTCTCTCTCTCTCTCTCTCTCTCTCTCTCTCTCTCTCTTAACTCTTCATCCGAGTCGCCATGAATAGTGGATGACAGTTTCAACTTCTGTTGCCCTGACGGGGTGTAGATTCAACTCGTGGTGTCAATGACATTCTACTGTTTCTTGCAATTTTTGGACTCGTGAAAGTGGAATCGATGAAATTCAGGTGTTTCTTGTTAATTTTTGGTTTTAGGTTTATATAAAAATCACTGACCATTACCCATAGCAATCTGACGAGAGCCGCAAGGGCTCGAAACTCTAGAGTCATGGCACACCAATTTATTACTATCATATGACATAAAATTATGCTTCACTTTTTTTGCCTGTTATAGCCCAAGCACAAGCTGGTTCATCATAATTATGAGTTGTCCGCATATATGATCAAACAAGTCCCCGCTGGATCAGGCGAAGACGAAAAGTTGGCTGTATCGATTCATCTACTGCAAGTTGTGCATCTTTGACTTCCGTTGACAACACCGTCTTGATTTATACTTGGATAAGGAAGCTGTCAGTATGGGTGTTGGCGTCATCAGTAGGATTAACAGTGAGAGTGTAGGAAAGAAAGATTACTTCACGTTTAGGATTAAGACAAGTGCATTGCTTAAAGGACACAACAGTAGTGAGCTTAAACAGAATCGTTGTCTTGAAATGTAAGAAAGGAAGATGGAAAATTGTTCCCACCATCTCTCTACCCCTGTTGCTCTGTTTCTTACATTTCCACCCTCTCCTTGAGTGACTCCATTCCTCACTCTTTAAAAATTCAAAAAAAAAATGGAATAACACCTTCACTTGAACAAAAAACTAACGGTGGAAATAGTTCGGTATCTCTCTTTCTCCGACCCCCCTCCCTTCCTCCATTACCATCAAATCTACACCCATATACTACCCTCCCCGCCCAAACTACCCCATCTTTTGAACAAAACCTGCACATGCAATGCTCAAGTTTCATACAAAGACATTTGCTAACGTGACGACAAGTCGCAAGTCTTCCACCAAGCCATAACGATTGCAGCAACAGAAACATCCACCCCAGAGTTCTATGGGAAACTTCTAAGTAGACCGTAGAAGCGCGCTGTTTAGACCAGCGTCATAATCTGATCACAGGACAAAACTATGGAGTGCAGAACGCTGATGGGGTCTTTTCCGCCAGGCTCAGTTGTTAACGCTCGAATGTTCAATTAATAACAGACCTGCCAACCTTCAGAGAATGGAATCAGGGACAACCTACTGCGAACGCGTCTAATGCCGCGGCGAACTACTGCACAGGTGGTCTAAGCAAACAGAACATAATTATGATATAATTTAACTAGAAATTTGTATTCTAATACATGTTGCTAGGAAATTACAGGTATTCATACAAAAGAAAAATAAGAAGATAGAAAAAGATAGAAAAATATAAGAAGGAAGAAGATAATGGAATACTAAATACTTACATCTATTTATGTACAACAAGATGTCTATTTACAATCAGAGGGATGAATCTACTAGTGATGAGAGGAAGCAAGAAGATGCTCTCTTGTTGCCTCCTTGCCTTCTTACTAACAAAACTAAGATACAACGTGAAAAATATTACACAAACCGATACTTTACGGTGGAGTATAAAATCCCGAACGATTATCCCGACTCGTTTTGGAACCGGTAAATTACAATCTCGCAGGAAAAGGTCCAATATCGTAGGAAAAAAAAATTGAAATTTTTTTTTCGAATTTTTTTTTTTTTCACCGCTATTCTCCAAAATTGAAATCCGGGACTGTCCTGGATAATCAGGGACGGTTGGCAGGTCTGTAATAAGCTGTAGGAAGGCATTGATTTTTATCATCATCAATATACTCATTAGGATTTCTTGTACTTATAGACCTCAAGATCATCATCATCTTTAATGTGATTATTTTCGATATTGCTACTAGTTATACATGTACTGCTATGTCACGTGTCCAATTTCAGGAAATCGGCTGAGATAAGGTTTTACATGAGCATAAACAGCACGCTGACGTAGGATTTTAAATTTGTTCCCATTATTATAAAATGAAGACAGACAACCCAACTTTCTGTAACAATTTTAAGCTAAGAATTATTATTATTGTTGTTATCATTATTATTATTATTATTATTATTATTATTATTATTATTATTATTATTATTATTATTATTATTATTATTGTTATTTTAATTGTTCTTGTTAGTGTTGTTGTCGTCGTCCTTCTTCTTCTTCTTCTTCTTCTTCTTCTTCTTCTTCTTCTTCTTCTTCTTCTTCTTCTTGTTGTTGTTCTTCTTCTTCTTCTACCCCGACCCTCTTCTTCTTCTTCCTCTTCTTCTTCTTCTTCTCCTTCTTCTTCTTACTGTTGTTGTTCTTGTTATTATCATCATCATCATCATCATCATCATCATCATCATCATCATCATCATCATCATCATCATCATCATCATCACCACCATTCTTATTATTCTTATTCTTATTCTTATTCTTATTATTATTATTATTATTATTATTATTATTATTATTATTATTAGATGATGATGATTATGATGATGACGACGACGATCAGGCTCTTACACAATATTCAATAACAATTTTCGTAAATTCAACATAAATCAATATATATGCGCATCATAAACATAGTTTTCGAACCCATACATATTGAAATGAGTTAAGAAGTACCTCGGGATTTTTACACATCATACATGTCATTTACTATTCTATGTTTATCAATCATACATATTGAAATTAAGCATCTCGGACCTCCGAAAGAATCTACTTAAGCTGTTCAAACACTTTAATCTGATTAACAAAAAGTTAAGTTGATCACTTCACAACCCGTCTATAATATCGTTAATGTACGGTCCTATTTAAAATTCATGAGGTCACTTCAGCTAGAATGACTCCTACCCACCCAAACAAAACAAAAAAAATTAAAAAAAACGATATATATTTTATCGTATATTCATCCTTCCAGAAGCTCACACTGTTTCGTTCTATGATCTAGATCTAGAGTTTTATTACTTCTAGCGAAATACATGTAGGTCTAAGAAAAAAAAGGGCAAGCGAAAATTTTCTAGGCCTTGTCTCAGATTGAACGCATTCGTGCCCATTCTGTCAAGGGTTTCGCTTTAGAAGGTAAAAAAAACTTGGGAATTCGTGTCTTCGCATAGCCTGGCACGGTCTATGCGGGCCACTTAGCTGAGGAACTTTCACTGCTGGGATCGGGAGGACTGGATTAAGTTGCTTCTGGGGGGAGTATAGTAGGGGAATTTGAGGAGCAGCGAAGGAGAGGGAGGGAGGGAGAGAGAGAGAGAGAGAGAGAGAGAGAGAGAGAGAGAGAGAGAGAGAGAGATAGAGATAAAGAGAGAGAGAGAGAGAGAGAGAGAGAGAGAGAGAGAAGTTTAATGTAGACAACCCGAAAAAAATGAAGAGAAATAATAAGAGGAATAGCCCCCCCCGGAAGTGAAGCAGGCAAGAAAAGGGAATCCCCCTTTAATTACACGCCACTTAGGAGATAAAAAAGAAGGAAGGGAAAAAATAGGAAGTTGAGAGAGAGAGAGAGAGAGAGAGAGAGAGAGAGAGAGAGAGAGAGAGAGAGAGAGAGAGAGAGAGAGAGAGAGAGGTGTGTGACAGAAAAATGAGAGAAATAAGGAATAGGGGAAGTGAAGCGAACAAAAAAAGGGAATTAATCAGCACTTGGAAGATAGAGAAGGAGGGAAAAAAATAGGAAATTGAAAGAGAGAGAGAGAGAGAGAGAGAGAGAGAGAGAGAGAGAGAGAGAGAGAGAGAGAGAGAGAGAGAGAAATTAATATGACAAAAAAAATAAGAGAAATAAAAAAAAGTGGCATTGAATGGAATAATAAAAAAAAAAAAAGCGAATTAATCAGCGGCCCCCCCAAGATTGAAAAAAAAAAGGGGAGGGAGGCAGGTGGAAATAGGAAATGAAAGCATGCAGAGAGAGAGAGAGAGAGAGAGAGAGAGAGAGAGAGAGAGAGAGAGAGAGAGAGAGAGAGAGAGAGAGAGAAAAGGGGGGGGGGGGGAGGTAATTTAAACGGACAAAAAAAATGATAGTGAAAGACAAGAATAATTGACAGAAAAGTGGGGGAAACAGGGGGGGGGGGGGGGGGGGGAAGAGAGAGAGAGAGAGAGAGAGAGAAGCAATACGTAACTG
>JAWDGP010007938.1:0-5000 GCA_033675545.1 Elysia crispata
GGAGAGAGAGAGAGAGAGAGAGAGAGAGAGAGAGAGAGAGGGGAGAGAGAGAGAGAGGAGAGAGGGAGAGAGAGAGAGGAGAGAGAGAGAGAGAGAGGAGAGAGTGAGAGAGAGAGAGGCGATGATGATGCTGAGCCAAGAGATACCTGGCTCTATGGCCACAAAGAGCTTCTATGTCAGTTCACAAAGTTGTGTAGACAAATTCAACTCCTCCATAGCCTTGTTTAGCTAACCTTGTCAGGCAAGATCGTAGTCACTTGTTTTAACGAAATGTCTGAAATGAATGAAGAAAAAGTTTCCTGCTCAGGCTGCAGTTCAGTATCAGAGAGTGGACTGGCTATGTCTGTGAGCATGAGTGCTCTCGGTGTAAACAATCAGCGGTATAATTATACTGTACTCAGTGAAGCTCCTTCTGCAGGCTATGACCATAATTGACAAACCAAATGCGATTTCATTTTTTATGCCACACATAAAGAATTCATTCAGTCTCTGTCCAACAATTAAAATTACCGGTATAGGATTTTTAGTACTTGTGCGTTTTATTTATTTTTTTGTTATTGTTGTTTTTTTTTTTTGTTTTTTTTTCAGACTTGCATTTTTTTTGCATCTTTGAGCCTTGGCATAAGTGTTCATGCTTACAAACGCTTTAGATGTTTCAGGGCAGGCACCATTGCTTGATGCTCGGCGCAATATCTACTGCACGTCAAATACGTGAATGTGTAGCTTTTTTAAAACTGATTTAGAAATCCGTAGTAGCCCTCGCCTAACACCTTCCTCTATACAACTTTCAGGAACAAAACTTCCTTAAATTCGCCCCTAATGCTTTCGACATTACCTTAAGCCGAGAAGGGTGTTAACCCTTGTGATTGAAGGGTGTTAACCCTTGTGATTGAAGGGTGTTAACCCTTGTGATTGAAGGGTGTTAACCCTTGTGATTGAAGGGTGTTAACCCTTGTGATTGAAGGGTGTTAACCCTTGTGATTGAAGGGTGTTAACCCTTGTGATTGAAGGGTGTTAACCCTTGTGATTGAAGGATGTTAACCTTGTGATTGAAGGGTGTTAACCCTTGTGATTGAAGGGTGTTAACCCTTGTGATTGAAGGGTGTTAACCCTTGTGATTGAAGGGTGTTAACCCTTGTGATTGAAGGGTGTTAACCCTTGTGATTGAAGGATGTTAACCCTTGTGATTGAAGGGTGTTAACCCTTGTGATTGAAGGGTGTTAACCCTTGTGATTGAAGGGTGTTAACCCTTGTGATTGAAGGATGTTAACCCTTGTGATTGAAGGGTGTTAACCCTTGTGATTGAAGGGTGTTAACCCTTGTGATTGAAGGGTGTTAACCCTTGTGATTGAAGGGTGTTAACCCTTGTGATTGAAGGGTGTTAACCCTTGTGATTGAAGGATGTTAACCCTTGTGATTGAAGGGTGTTAACCCTTGTGATTGAAGGGTGTTAACCCTTGTGATTGAAGGGTGTTAACCCTTGTGATTGAAGGATGTTAACCCTTGTGATTGAAGGATGTTAACCCTTGTGATTGAAGGATGTTAACCCTTGTGATTGAAGGGTGTTAACCCTCAGTGATTGAAGGGTGTTAACCCTTGTGATTGAAGGATGTTAACCCTTGTGATTGAAGGATGTTAACCCTTGTGATTGAAGGGTGTTAACTCCTTGTGATTGAAGGGTGTTAACCCTTGTGATTGAAGGGTGTTAACCCTTGTGATTGAAGGGTGTTAACCCTTGTGATTGAAGGGGTGTTAACCCTTGTGATTGGAAGGGTGTTAACGCCTTGATGATTGTACCCCAGAGTGTTGAAGCCGGATATGTGATGTGAGAGGGTTAATTGCGTTAGAGGTCACGGTGATTAGAGCTACCGGTACCTAGACCCGCAGATTGTTGCAGTGAGCTGGATAATTGTGATGGTAGAGAGGGTTAATTGTGTTAGAGGTCACGGTATTAGAGCTACCGGTACCTAGACCCGCAGATTGTTGCAGTGAGCTGGATAATTGTGATGGTAGAGAGGGTTAATTGCGTTAGAGGTCACGGTATTAGAGCTACTGGTACCTAGACCCGCAGATTGTTGCAGTGAGCTGGATAATTGTGATGGTAGAGAGGGTTAATTGCGTTAGAGGTCACGGTATTAGAGCTACCGGTACCTAGACCCGCAGATTGTTGCAGTGAGCTGGATAATTGTGATGGTAGAGAGGGTTAATTGCGTTAGGAGTCACGGTATTAGAGCTATTCTAGACCCGCAATTCGATGAAGTGAGCTGGATAATTGTGATGGTTAGAGGCCAGGGCAAGCAGGGGGTACTGGAGGTTCTTCAAGCAGCAGCAATAATAAGCTTACTGGAAAAGAGTCGCCTATGGCTCAATCTAATCTTTCTCTGTTGTTACTGGGAATAATAGTTTCTAGAACGATAATATTGAATTCGGGGAACATTTGTATTTTGAATGATTATAGGACACGTAATTCAAGATGTTACTTAAAATCAAGATTATGACCGTGATGTGTGGACGATGGAATTGGATCTTTTATCAATAAAATTCTTCCCCCCTTTAATAGGCGGTGAGGCAGATCCATTTCTATCGGTTAAGGTAAAAATATGGGGGGGGGGGTTTTCTTTGTATTGTGTACTTCCCACACAATATTATTTCCCCCATTATTATTATTATTATTATTATTATTATTATTATTATTATTATTATTATTATTATTATCATGATTATTATTATTATTATTATTATTATTATTATTATTATTGTTGTTGTTGTTGTTGTTGTTTGGTTTTCTTGTTTTTTCCTTTTTTATTTTTTTGCTGTTGGTTTATCTTAAGTTAAACTTACCAATACAATATAACACGTTGAAACATTCACTTTTCACTAAAACTAGTAAAAGGACTTAAAGTTGCTGTACCCTCAGAGCAGTCTAGCTCATTATATAATATGTTGAACCAAAACATTTTTCCCTTCATTCCCAAATCTATTATGAATTACTCCCGTTCTTTTGTAGCAAAGTGGTAACACCGTTCTTGCTGATTATTTGTGTCATAAAATCTCAGTGATTCTAAGGTCGAGGTCGTCTCTACCACATGCTTCAGACATGAAGGAGATTGATCATTCCGGACAGAGCAACGTATTTTTCAGTTTTGGAAAAGATGAGGTTTTCAGATTTCTTGCCAAGCTCGAAAATACACCTTTTCAAATTAAAAATAGAGAGATCAAGGAATGCAAAGTGAGGGGAAAAAAAGCGTTTAGGAAAAAGAGAAAGAATTTAAAGTAGTAGAAAAGCTTTAGGGGTGTGAAGTAATTGTGAGAAAGAGAGGTATCGGCAAAGGAAAAGGAATTATGAACACACAAAACGACGAACCTACAAGGCAGAGAGAAAGCTCGATCGAACAAGGCATGGGAAGAGTACAGACTAGCACAAATTTAGTACTCACTCCACTAGTCTTGCAACATTAGGAGTACTCACCAGTGGACTGCACTGACTAATGCCTCCCAGAGAGTTATGGGCCTTGACGCTGTTTTAGATATCCCTCGCTGATCGATCCACTGGTCCACTGATACTCCTGGTCGCTTTGCTTGACCGCTGTGGTCACTCTCTGGTCAAGATTTGAGGCTGTCCTATCGGCCGAGAGGCGGGCACAGCACTAGACAACTATTGGCGACGATGTCTGGAAAGGTTTTATTTTGGCCTTGTTTTAATCGTACGTAAGTCTTGTACGATTTATTAGTTTGATCTCAACGTGTTTTCGAAATGCCTGCCTTAGTCTGTGGCGTAGTACAGTCCAGGCTGGGCTTGGTTTGGTTTGTCTCTCTCTCTCTCTCCAGACAAGTAGGATTCCGTGAGGCGATGTGAGAGTTGACCAGTGTACTCTCCGGAGAACCTGGGAGAAAAGAGAGAAGGTAGAAGCTGTTCAGAGATCACATGAAAGGAACATGAAAATTAAAGAGACGAGCTATCTAGAAAAGAATGTAATCAACTTTGGGTCGTCCTTTTGATTTTCTCCCCACCCTGTCTATTGTTTTTTTTCTCCTTTAATTTTTAAGAAACACGTTTAGTTTAGATCAGTCTTTAATGCCAAAATGATAATTGTCACAATGGGGATACAGGTATAAACATGACGTAACTTTCCACAGTGAAATTCAGTTATTTCTTTATTTGTGAGCGATAAATAATTTCCCTTTTTTAACATCCATGAAATATAGGTCCCATGGCTGTATAAGAGAAGGTAAAATTCAGTACATCATCTTCTGCTTCTTCACAGTAAACCATGTTCACAACCAGCAAACAACATATAGTCTGAGTTAGGCGCAGTAGTATAGAATCTAGGTTTAACCGTTTTGTGTCTCTGGGACTCGTGCTATATATGGTAATGGAGAATCAGTAATCACTAATGATTCAGTTATTAAGCACCATTGAAAAAAAAAATTCATAAAACTGAAATTCTGAAACTTTTATCACTTCATCACCAAGGTATTCCATCCACTTGCTGTTTAACAAGTAAAAATCTCACAGCAAGAATCCATATTTATATTTAGACTTGAACATTTTGCTGCATCATGAAATTCAGTTAAATGACTGAAAATGCAGGATCTAGAATCAGTGATGACCCTTCGATTGGGAACTCATCTAAAGGACTGTTATATACGCTTTCTCTGTCTGTCTCTTTCTCTCTCTCTCTCTCTCTCTCTCTCTTTGTCTCTCCCTCTTTCTCTCTCTCTCTCTCTCTCTCTCTCTCTTTCTCTCTTTCTCTCTCTCTCTTTCTCTCCCTCCCTCTCTCTCTCTATCTCTCTCTCTCTTTCTCTCTCTCTCTTTCTCTCTTTCTCTCTCTCTTTCTCTCTCTTTCTCTCTCTTTCTCTCCCTCTCTCTCTCTATCTCTCTCTCTCTTTCTCTCTCTCTTTCTCTCTATCTCTCTCTCTCTCTCTCTCTCTCTCTATCTCTCTCTCTCTCTCTCTTTCTCTCTTTCTCTCTCTCTCTTTCTCTCTCTCTCTCTTTCTCT
>JAWDGP010007938.1:10000-15610 GCA_033675545.1 Elysia crispata
TCATCCTTGTGTATATGGGTCGCGCCCACTGTCTTCCTTCCCAGTGGGGTGGGTGGAAGGCGGAGGAGGGGGTGGGGGGTGTGGGTGAGGAATTCTGCCCTCCCACAGGTGCCCTGATCGGCTTTATTGTCAGCAGGGCACATCTTATTTCCTGGCAGGCAAGATGGATCTATGAAATCAATGCTTTTCCTTTGTCTCTCTCACTCTCTCTCTCTCTCTCTCTCTCTCTCTCTCTCTCTCTCTCTCTCTCTCTCTCTCTCTCTCTCTCTCTCACTTTCTTCTTCTTCTTCTTCTTCTTCTTCTTCTTCTTCTTCTTCTTCTTCTTCTTCTTCTTCTTCTTCTTCTTCTTCTTCTTCTTCTTCTTCTTCTTCTTCTTCTTCTTCTTCTTCTTCTTCTTCTTCTTCTTCTTCTTCTTCTTCTTCTTCTTCTTCTTCTTCTTCTTCTTCTTCTTCTCTTTCTCTTCTCTCTCATCCTCTCTCTCTCTCTCTCTCTCTCTCTCCCACTTTCTTCTTCTTCTTCTTCTTCTTCTTCTTCTTCTTCTTCTTCTTCTTCTTCTTCTTCTTCTTATTATTCTTATTATTTTTCTTCTTCTCTCTCATCCCCCCCTCTCTCTCTCTCTCTCTCTCTCTCTCTCTCTCTCTCTCTCTCTCTGTGGCATACATTATTTCATTTCTCCGAGAGCCATTATTTTCTCCTGTAGCGCCCTTTTGAGTAAGGAATAATCTTCCTTTCCACCTCTTTTCTCCTTCCAGCCTTAAACTTTTACGTTGCCGGTTATATTTGTCTTCTCTAATCCTCCCCCTTTTTTTCTTTTTTTTTCTTGCTTTTCGCTATCCATCTCTCCTCCCCTCCTCTCTCTCTCTCCCTCTATCTCCACCTCTTTTTCCCTGTCTCCCCATCTCCCTCTCTCTCTCTACCTCCCTCTCTCTCTCTCTGTCCCTCTATCTCTCCCTCTATCTCCACCTCTTTTTCCCTGTCTCCCCATCTCCCTCTCTCTCTCTACCTCCCTCTCTCTCTCTCTGTCCCTCTATCTCTCCCTTTCTCTCCACCTCTTTCTCCCTGTCTCTCCATCTCCCTCTCTCTCTCTACCTCCCGATCTCTCTCTCTCTCCCTCTATCTCCACCTCTTTTTCCCTGTCTCCCCATCTCCCTCTCTCTCTCTACCTCCCTCTCTCTCTCTCTCTGTCCCTCTATCTCTCCCTTTCTCTCCATCTCTTTCTCCCTGTCTCTCCATCTCCCTCTCTCTCTCTACCTCCCGATCTCTCTCCCTCTTCCTCTCTCTCCTTCTCTCTCTCTCACTCTCTCTCTCTTTCTCCCTCTCTCTCTGTTTTTTTTTTCCTCCAAGCGTAGACAATGCGCATCGATCTAATCATCTTAGTTAATTACAAATTAATCAGCTTAACCTAAAAAAACGCTCACAAAACTGGCATGGAATTTTCCAGAACAAAGAGCTCGACAAATCTGTAGAGCGGCATTTTTTGGATCACTGCAGCCAGCTGTATCAGGCGTGCCTTGCGAGCTCTCAGTGTAGGCGATGTCACGATTCGTATCTGTTTTCTTTTTTGTTTTATTTTGTTTGTTTGTTTTTGTTTTTTTTTTTGTAATAATTAATATTGTAAAAAAAAAATAAAAAACAAAAACAAAACAAAACAAAACAAAACAAAACTTATCCCCGAAATCCGGTGATTGATATGGCCGGACTTTTTTTTTAATTTTATTTTTTTTAACCTGAACGTAATCTTGGCAACTATCCCCCTCTTTCCCCACAAAACTACCCCCCCCCCTTCCCCCACATTTTTAGTTATTCCTCCGATATGATCTACCCTTAGATTTTAATGGCTCGTGCTTGTGATTTCTAATCTAGCCCTTAAACTGAATGAACTTTCACTTCAGCCAATGATATGTGATTTCTAATCTAGCCCTTAAACTGAATGAACTTTCACTTCAGCCAATGATATGTGATTTCTAATCTAGCCCTTAAACTGAATGAACTTTCACTTCAGCCAATGATATGTGATTTCTAATCTAGCCCTTAAACTGAATGAACTTTCACTTCAGCCAATGATATGTGATTTCTATCCCGCACAATGACATGTCTTGAGCTTTACGAGAAATTCGCTTTTACCAATATTTTTTTTTTTAAATCCCTTTAAACCGATTTTGAATTCCCGTTCAAAGTGCCCAGAGTAGCACTGGCTTTCGGGAGTTCCAAGCTACGCATTTTTTGTAACTTACACGATAATGAATGTTTTAAAATTATCTATAAATAGAAATTCTTATTAACAAGCCTGAGAGACGGAGAAGAGCTAATATTAGTGGGTTGGTGT
This sequence comes from Elysia crispata, assembly GCA_033675545.1. Lineage (NCBI taxonomy): Eukaryota > Metazoa > Mollusca > Gastropoda > Plakobranchidae > Elysia > Elysia crispata. The sequence continues at coordinate 12,327 of JAWDGP010007938.1, forward strand.
TAGCCTGAGAGACGGAGAAGAGCTAATATTAGTGGGTTGGTGTTAGCCTGAGAGACGGAGAAGGTTGGTGTTAGCCTGAGAGACGGAGAAGAGCTAATATTAGTGGGTTGGTGTTAGCCTGAGAGACGGAGAAGAGCTAATATTAGTGGGTTGGTGTTAGCCTGAGAGACGGAGAAGGTTGGTGTTAGCCTGAGAGACGGAGAAGAGCTAATATTAGTGGGTTGGTGTTAGCCTGAGAGACGGAGAAGGTTGGTGTTAGCCTGAGAGACGGAGAAGAGCTAATATTAGTGGGTTGGCGTTAGCCTGAGAGACGGAGAAGAGCTAATATTAGTGGGTTGGTGTTAGCCAAAATCAACCTTTCCTCAGAATGTGTCGAACTAATTAGAACTGATTTTTATTTGTTTATTTATTTATTTATTTTTTTTTTTTTTTTTTTTTGGGGGGGGGCGTCTTTTGGCGAGCGCGCTAGCCCACTGACCACAGCCTCGCCGCTGGATGTATCGACGTGACGACGTGACAAGATCATCCTATATTTTTAGATGTAATCAAACTGTATCTGTCGACCCAGACACATCTAAGAGTCTATAAGCTGGAGCAATCCTCTTTTAGCTTTTCTTGCCCTGCAGCTCACAGGATTGGTTCATGCTTGACCGTGACCTGATCTGAATCTTGACCTTTAAAATATTTTTCATAATTAAAGTTCACCTCGACACAAGATGCCTGGTTTTGAGACAGGCAAAATTTGTTTGGAATTTTGTTTTTAAGCTCTCTTTTATCTCTGCGTATACTTTACTGAGAACAGGATCAATTATTCAAACTGAACTAACTTCAAAGCTAGGCGATTGGGGTGATCTAGAACACAGCTTTGGTTTTCTGGATCTGTTCAGGGGAAATACTGTATCGCATACCCGTTCATGATGCTGGACAGTTTTCTCGACATTATGTTCAGATGATAACATCAGAAGGAACATCAACAAAACAAGACGGTTCGTACTATACCTATGAACATGGTTGTTTCTCATAGAATAATAATGATTGTAAGTGAGTTTGGTCTCAGGACACCTCGAGGATTCAGTGGATGAAAAGCCCTTGTCTTGCCACCATCGACTCAACAGGTTAACAGGTTTTTTTTGTTTTTTGTTTTTTTTTTTTTCATTTCGGGGTGCTAGAGAAACATACAAATACACGATCATAGTATAACAATCGGCGTTGTAACTTTGACGACTTGAAAAAACAATGATGGTGATGATGTTGATAATGACGAAAAGGATGGTGATGTTGATGATGGCAATGATAATTATGATGTTTATGATGACAATAATGTTGATGATATTGATGATGATGATGATGATGATGATGATGGTAGTAGTGGTGGTGGTGGTGATGATGATGATGATGATGAATATGTCGATGATAATGATGACAATTATGATGATGATGATGATGACAATTATGAGGATGATGATGTTGGTGATGACAATTGTAATGATGATGATGATTATGATAATGATGACACTTATGAGGATGATGATGATGATGATGATGATGATGATGAATATGTCGATGATGATGATAATGATGACAATTATGATGATGATGTTTATGATTACGATGTCGTGGTCTTGCAGGACTACCGGAGCATTCTCCAACAAGACAAGAGCTAGAGCTGACTTTAAATCGGACTTATATAAGCCATCAAGTGTAAGGTGGTCCAGGTTCTAGAGAGAGATGTGTAGACTACCGGCGTGGCGCGGAGTAGGTCCGTGTGTGTGTTTGTGTGTGTGTGTGTGAGGGTTGGACAGGGGGGGCAGGGATATTCTATCGTCATGTGACCCTGGTTTGAGGTGCCTGTTGAAATATTGCTGCCTTCCTCTGGTCTGATTGGTTCTCTTGGTATGGGCAGCCTAGGAACTGACCCATCACTGCTACAAGAGGGGAGGTGAGGAGGGGGGGGGGGTAAATATTGCTGCCTTCCTCTGGTCTGATTGGTTCTCTTGGTATGGGCAGCCTAGGAACTGACTACAAGAGGGGAGGTGATGGGTATGTTGGTCACGGTAATGATGACGAGGTTTGGACGAATTGTTCTAGGTGAGAGGAATTATGGGAAGGAAAAAGTTGAACGTATATGGATTGAAAGGATGATTTAGTCAAAAGATAGGTGTTGCAGTAATTTTAAGTCGCGACCAAAAAGAGTCATGATTACATTTTCAGGAAGTGCGATCAATTTTGTTTGGAGTTCGGTAAGATATCTGAGGCAACCAGTAAGGAATATGGACAGAGAAAGAGAGAGAAAGAGAGAGAGAGAGAGAGAGAGAGAGAGAGAGAGAGAGAGAGAGAGACGGTGAGACAAACAGGTAGACAGACAGAGAGATAGATAGACAGACAGACAGACAGACGGAGAAAGAGAGAGAGAGGGTGAGGGGGGGGGGGGGGTTTCTGGTGGGGAAAGGCAGAGAAAGAAAGATATAGCTTGTCATTGCCATTGCTATTTTTGTTGTTGGAGCACTGTTTGGGAGTTACCTGTTATACATATTTGAAATTGAGAATTGTGCGACTGTTTTTCATAGAGGAACAAGTATGAAGCTAAACTCGATGGGAATTTATGACGATTACACTGCAGTAATGCAGTATGAACCAGCCTTAAATGCTCGTTTGTTTGTTTTTTGTTTGTGTGTGTGTGTGTGTTTTTGCTTTGTTTTGTTTTTTTTACCTTTTTTATGTAACAGACTTGTCTCTTTACTGAACAATGTACATTATCGAGTTTCCTTCACAGACCATCATTCTTGGGATATCAATGATCTTCCACCGGAATGGCCAAAGATCCCGAAATTAAAAACAAATCCAAACCAGAGTTATTCAAATTTTTCCCCCCCTTAAGCTTTTACGTAATCCTCAATGAACTTTTAATATGGCGCCATATCTGCAGATTATAATTATTTCTTTCCCTCGAAAAGACATGTTTTTCTCAAAACTCACCTAGCTCGCTTCCAGTTTTGTCTCCGACCAGTTTTAAATCCCACTTGACAAAGAACTAGACCTTTATACGGAAACACTCGACACCGTGGACTTCCGGTTCCGCTAGAGTTACCTTTCCTTCCCTTTTTGTTTTTGTCCGGGTTATCCCGTTTCTGTTTTTTTTTACCCCACTAGTTCTGTCTATCAGGTCTGTCAGAGCGCGAGTCTCCAAAATCTAATTACGAGAAATCTTGGCGGGTTCTTGGCTTCTTCGATCTCGATCTTGGTGGTTTTTATTTTTCTGTTGTTGTTTTTCGCTCTCTCTCTCT
>JAWDGP010007939.1:0-17500 GCA_033675545.1 Elysia crispata
GGAAATTGCGTGAGAGACATAAATGAGAGGCGGTGAAGGAAGGAGAATACAAGAAAGCTAATGAGAGAAAAGAGAGAGTAGAAATAGCAAAAAAAGACAAGTGAAGGAAGAAGGGAGAGTGAGATTGAGAGATGGTAAAGGAGAGATAAAGAGAAAGATTTTTGAAAGTTACCTAATGCTATTGGAGGGACGAAAATCTTATTAGAGCCATGAAAAAAGATGGAAAGAAAAGAGTAGTAATAAGAGAAGGGAGAGAGAGAGAGAGAGAGAGAGAGAGAGAGAGAGAGAGAGAGAGAGAGAGAGAGAGAGAGAGAAAGAAAGAAAGTGGGAGAGAATAAGGAAGAGATATACAAACAGCGTCTGCTTATCGCACGTTATTTTTACCCCGAATATCTGAAAAGAAGGGTCAAGGTTGTACACCATCTAGAACAAAATAGTGAAGTTCCGGTTTATGAGGGTGAAAATCCTCTCTAAGTCCTGCAGACTAAATAAAATCCTACGCCTGGGGTTAATACGGTGGTGTAGGTATGGGAATTGAAAGGGTGGGGGGGGGGGGAGAGAGAGATAGGGAGAGGGGGGATGAGAGAGGGAGAGGAGGAGAGAGACAAAGAGGGAATGAAAGAGAGAGAAAGGGGAGGGAGGAAGGGGAGGGAGAGAAATAGAAAGAAATAAGGAGAGATAAAGAAGGGAAATAATTTTTTTTTTTAAATATTTAAATAAAATGATGAATGTATAGATTGAGAGATGGAGAAATGTCTCTTTTTTTTAATTTCTTTTATTGTTGGAGCTTGTTTTTATTTGTGGAAAAAAATTTTATACATAAATTTCTAGGTTTGTTACTTCTCTCCAGCTCCTGTAACGTTTCTTCCTTTTTTTCTGGTCTGTCTGTCTGTCTGTCTGCCTGTCTTACTCTCTCTCTCTCTCTCTCTCTCTCTCTCTCTCTCTCTCTCTCTCTCTCTCTCTCTCTCTCTCTCTCTCTCTCTCTCTCTCTCTCTTTGTGTCTCCGTTCAACCTGTGTCTATATCATTCTGTCTTTCCCATAACCCCTCTTCCTCTTCTTCTCTCGTTCTCTCTCTTTACCGCCTTTCTTCTCCTCTTCTTGTTCTTCTTCATTTCTCTCTTTCATTTTATTCACTATACCTTTCTTATATATTCTTTCCCATCCTATTCCCATTTATGTCTTCTCTCTTTTTTCTTTCTATTGTATCTTAAATATCCGATCACCTGCTTCTGTAATCTCCCTTTCCACAAACCCAACCAAGGGCAGACAACCATTGATCCTAACTATCCCAAAAGACAACAGAATTCTCTCAAGTTCACTCCAGACTCTTGACTTCTTGCCTTCGTTTTGTCCCCTCTCTAGCTAAGCTTCCTGACTTAGCGACATAGTGATATACATAGTTATATAACCCTATAAGAGGAAACCCTGTCTTATTTTGATCCCAGCCACAGAATCTTTGGGATGGTAAAACGAGGAGGCATGGTAGTCATGGTCAACTGGTGTGGGGGTCAGTGCATCCATCTCTATAGATGGTCAACTAGTTTGGAGTTCCAGAGCCGAGGTAGCGCCAAGATTCTGTTTGGGTGGCCTCGGGATAGAACTAAAGCTTTTACCCGTGGTTACTAGAGCACTGTTAGTACACTGGTATTATTTTCTCTCTCTCTCTCTCTCTCTCTCTCTCTCTCTCTCTCTCTCTCTCTCTCTCTCTCTCTCTCTCTCTCTCTCTCTCTCTCTCTCTCTCTCTCCATCTCTCTCCATCTATCTCTGTCTCTGTGTCTCTCTTTCTGCCTCTTTCTCTCTCTCTATCTCTCTCTCTCCCTCTCTGTCTCTCTCTCCAGCTATCTCTGTCTCTGTCTCTCTCTCTTTCTGCCTCTTTCTCTCCCTCCCTCTCTCGCTCTCTCTCTCTCTCTCTCTCTCTCTCTCTCTCTTTCTTTGTCTCTCTCCCTCTCTCTCCCTCGCTCGCTCGCTTTTTCTCTCTCCCTCTCTCTCCCTCTCTTTCTCTTTCCCCTCTCTCTCTCTCTCTCTCTCTCTTCTCTCTTTCTCTGTCTCTCAATGAATCTTTCTCTCTTTCTAACAAGCTATCTCTCTTTACATTAAACTTTCTCTATAATTATCTCCCCCTCTTTACCTAACTTTTCTACCGTCATACCGTCACAAATTGAGCTGCAGTAGTTTTTTTTTGTACATTTATTTAAAATCTTTCTTACCAAGTTTCTGATTCGTGTATTCTTTCCTTTGATTGATTGCAATAATAAAGAATGAGAAACAGAGTGATAAACAGTGAAGAGAGAAGGAGAAAAATAGAAACGGCGATTTGCGGACGTGTAAGATATAAAAATTGGGTTGGTGAGTTAAACATAGGCGCAGAGAAGGTTATAGAGAGGAGGGGAAATAGAAAGAAAGGGATAAAAAACGAAAGAAACAAAAAAACAACAACAAGGAAATGTCTCTTACGTAACATCAACATCTATTTTAGTTAATCCTTCCACGGGAACGCCAATACCCTTGACCTTTACAACCGGAGGGCAAGTCTACACTAACCAGGAGTTCACCCCCTATTGCCTCCCTCTAACGGTTGGAAGTAAAACACAAACAGTGATATAACCTACCCAGAGGACTTCACGGCTTCCCACCTAGCTGAGAGAAACTGATACACTCTTTCTGTTTGGAGGGAGGTATGATCCAGGATATTTTAAAAGCCTAAGTCTTTGGAAGAAAGCTACTACGACATACCATACTTTTGACCTTTAATCGTCTGCCAATAGTATGCTTTTAAAGATGATAAAGTAGGTTGGATCTTCAAGAGCTTCTTGAGAAAGATAAAAGAAAGAAAAAGAAGAGAGGAACGCCTCTAAGTCGCAGTTAAGCCCCTTTGTCATGCAAGAGAGACCAGTAACAATCGTTACCCTGTGATATGAAGAGGCTTTTCTCCTTATAACACTGATAGAAAGACTTAGGGGACGTTTAACACTGCAGAATTACTATTTTCAACCGGCTTTGGACAAAGAACCTGAGAAACGTCTATATAACGTATATTTTTCGGTTTTTCCCCAAAGATTTTTAAGTTTTCTGCGGATTCTTCATAATTATTCAGAAAGTCTAGGTACGATGATGCTTGAGATACATGACATTATTGTACCATTTTGTTGTTTTGCGTTTGTTCTCGATGCGCATCGGTCGATCCTGAATGAGATAAATTTTTTATCATTCTGAGACAGCCAAAATCGTCACGCTCATTCGATAAAAATATCTATCTCAATTTTCGGCAGTTTTGTTTTGTTAATACAATTTTTGCATACTACATAATAATTCCTTCATTTTACTTGAGCCCTTAAGTGTTTTGGTTGTTAAATATTCGACATTTTTATAATCATATCACTAATAAAACGAGTGTTTTATATGCGAAAAATGTTGTATTTATTCACATAAATCAAAACAGGTGAAAACTGAGTTGAGCATTTATAGAATTAGCGTGATGAAATGATGAAGTCACTTTTTTTTTAATTAAGAGTGACGGTCACATGAGCAGGTCAGTTTTAAATCATTCTTGATATTGAAATGGAGATGGGCCTCTTCCGTCCTTACTATTTTATTAAACACTCTTGAAAATAATACTTGACGTGTCACACATAAAAAAGACAACAAAGGTCAGGAAAGCAATTCATTTGCTGAAAGACAATAAATACAACATTTTTCGCATATAAAACACTCGTTTTACAAGTTTTATATGAGCCAAGACTTATTTAGGCACTAACACATCGATAAATCTACACCATCACTGATTTTATTTTTTATCATTTTTTTTTTTTGCCAAATATATCTCCTTAATCCTTATTCTTTCGAAACTTCATCTAACAATTCCGCCTCAAACTAAAATTACATTCGAAAATAAATGAAAAAATAGCACCGCACCATTTTTTTTTGTGATTTCCTGATTTCGAAAATAACTGTTTTGGCTCTGAATTTTGAATCTGAAATTGTTTGACAGTTTTCTAAAAACATATTTCTTAAAAATAACTGGCGTTTAAAGTTCAAAAATCTTGACGAGGAATTTCTATTGACACTGCGATCTCAAAACTTTAGTTGTCTTTTATTATTAATTTTTTCATCCCACCCTCGGGTCTCAGAAAATGTCAGTGACAAAATCTATTTTACCCGTCCATAAAGAGAACAATGTCTTCCTCCTCCTTAAAAACTCCTCTTGGGAAGATTCCAGAAAGTTTGGATATTGCGGATCAGGATCCAACTTGTAGCATCTTCAGTAGTTTAATTAGAAAACTGTCTGGTCTCTTCCTGTCTGTTACTTTTTTTTTCTTGAACATCTCGATTTAGACTTGAGTGGTTTTTAAGTTCACCTGAAAACCAAAACTTTGAGAACACCTTTTGGCAGATTCCCTTTCAGCTTCGTCTAGATTACCATCTTTTTATCTCTCTTTCCTCCCCCCCCTCTCTCTCTCTCTCTCTCTCTCTCTCTCTCTCTTTCTCCCTCTCCCTCTCTCTTTATCTATCTCTCTGTCTCTCTGTCTCTCTCTGTCTGTTTCTTTCTTTCTCTCTCTATTTTTCTCTGTCTCTCTGCCCCCCTCCCTCTCTATCTATCTATCTATCTATCTCTGTCTCTCTTCCTCTCTCACACTCTCTTTCTCTCTCTCTCTCTCTCTCTCTCTCTATCTCTCTCTCTCTCTCTCTCTCTCTCTCTCTCTCTCTCTCTCTCTTTTTCTCCTCCTCAGGTTTACCTTCTATCTCTCTAATATCATCTGCTTTTTTCTTTCCATCTATTTAACTTTCCACCATTCTTATAAATCTTATCCATCTCTTCATGTCTCTTCACTTTGTATGTATCCATTAACTATCTATCAATCTATAAATATCTAAATTTAACTAGACGTGTCTTATCTATATCTATCGACCTATCCATCTACAGTATCTATCTCCCATATTATTATTCATCTTTGATCTACCTAGATATTACATCACAGCTTCTGTTGCTTCTGTATCTATTCACTAACCGCTCAATTCTACCCTCTTCAAGTAATGATCTCTAGTGACACTTTCCTACCCATTCTCCTAACCCCCCCGCCCCTTTGCCCCCTCTGTCTTCCCAAAGAGAGGCTAGTACCCATCAAACACACTTCCAGCCGAGTGGACCACACCCGAGGCCTCGCCACGCCCAGGCTAGATGTAGTAAGATCCAACCGCCACTAACCGTTATCCGCTACCCGTTATCCTGTTATCCGTTCCGCTCGAGTAGGCACAGCTCCACACGCAAGTCTTTCGTCGATGTCCCCCCTCCAGGCCGAATACCTCCCAGGCTCCCCTCCCAGGCTCCCCTCCCGGACTGTCAGATAAGCGGACACCACACTGGTGATGATGGCGATGTTGCGTAGACCTGGGATCAGTTGCTGAATCTGGCCCAGCTTCGCTTCTGATCTTATCTCGCTCCGCCGGGCTGAAGTAGGGGGGGTAGGAGGTGGAAGGGGAGAGGGGGGGAAGCTTCTGGTGGCGCAGGGTTTTTAACTGTTTCATACTCTGTATCATACGGCGAGAATTGGTCGAATCGCTATTGGTGTAGTTAAAGTGAACTCTGTTTCAGCCCTATTGCTGTTGGTAAAATAATTTTGTTGGAAGGTGGTGTTTGGGAGGGGGGGGGGGAGGTGTAGTAGTTTTATTATTTGTAGTTTTTTGGGTGGTGGGGTTAGCTTCTGGTGACGACAGGGGCATATTTCTTACTCTCTATCAAACGTAGAAACTGGTCGAATCGCTTTTGGTACAGTTAAAGTGAACTTAGTTTCAGTTGAATGGCTGTTGGTAATAATTAATTATCGGGGTTGGGATGGGGTTGGATAATGCTGGAGGTCTTCTGGTGGCTCAGTGTTAGATAGCATACTCGACATGATACGAGGAAACTGGTTGAATCTTTGTTTATGTCGTTACGGTAATTAACGTTATTTAAGCGCTACTACATGCACGGCTCTCACACTTTCCTGCAACTAATGCGAAAATTCAAAGCTTTTAAAACGAACTAAAAACATAACATTTGGGAAAGATTTGAATTAGTCGATTTCCTTTATTCTAAAAGAATTAAGTCATTTATCTAAATTTTGTATTTAGAATGAGAATTATCGAAATATCTAGATTCTAGGTGAAGATGGATAGGTAGAGGCAGATAGCTGGATCATGTAAGTAAAAGGAGAAATATCAAGACTATTTACAAGCCTCTTAGATACACACACGCACCCCAGCCCCGGCAAATTGACACTAGGGTCCTGTTTGTAGAACGGGGTTTTCGGCTTGTAATAATAATAATAATAATAATAATAATAATAATAATAATAATAATAATAATAATAATAATAATAATAATAATAATAATAATAATAATAATAATAATAATAATAATAATAATAATAATAATAATAATAATAATAATAATAAAGATAGATAGATAGATAGATAGTTTGAAGATAAGTTGGAATAATTGATAAGAGTGCTCAACATTACTGTGGGAGCATTTCATAGATATAGACGATCTTACCTTAAACTCTCTGCATACTACACTTGTGTTTCAAGATAGATAGATAGCTAGCTAGCTAGCTAGATAGATAGATAGATAGATAGATAGATAGATAGATAGATAGATAGATAGATAGATTGATAGATAGATAGAAGACAGGATCATAGATTTCTCTGAAGCGCCAAAGCTAGGGTATGGAATATGTTGATGACAAGGCGAGGCTGCTACCAACTGAGCCAGCGGCTATTTGGATACTAATCTCCTGACGTTGAAGAAACGGAGGGGAGAGTGTGTGTGTGTGTGGGGGGGGGGGAGAGGTGATAAGACGGACAGGTGTGGGGGAAGGGTGAGGGTGATATGTCTTCATGACTTGTTCGAGATAGCTGGAGTGTTGGTTACAATCATGACAGGGCCAGGCCCAGCTCATTGTGTCATCGACTGACCAGTGTGATGACAGGTGTCTTGACCAGTGAGGCGTCATGGAGAACTGTGGTCTTTCCGATAAGTCAGTGCGCCTCCCGCCCCTTTCCCTCCCTCTCTTCTCTCTCTCTCTCTCTCTCTCTCTCTCTCTCTCTCTCTCTCTCTCTCTCTCTCTCTCTCTCTCTCTCTCTCTCTCTCTCTCGCGCTCTCTCTCTCTCTCTCTCTCTCTCTCTCTCTCTCTCTCTCTCTCTCTCTCTCTCTCTCTCTCTCTCTCTCTCTCTCTCTCTCTCTCTCTCTCTCTCTCTCTCTCTCTCTCTCTCTCTCTCTCTTTCTCTCGCGCTCTCTCTCTCTCTCATACTAAACCTTTCTACATTCTACCCCATGTTAATGTAAACCACATCTTAGATCTTTTCCTACCCTACTCTACACCCATTAAGTTTTTCAACCACATAATTTATGTGCCCCCTCTCTCGCAATGTCCTCCTCTAAAGTATTAAGTACCGTTACTGTTACCTGTGTATTGTATCTCGCACTAACAACGCTTTGCTCCGCCACTTTCACTCTCTATACTCAATGATAATCCTTGAGCTACTTCACTACCCATAATCCCTCATTCCTTTACTCTTCCCTCCCGACCCCTCCTCCCCCCCTCTCTTCCCTCTTCCTTTATTCCTTGTTACACACGTATACAACACATTAAGTACCCTTAAAAGCCCCCTCCAGCCCCATTCTGACCCATTCCTAATCGTGTCCCATCATTTTCAAACTTATTGATTCACTTTTATATTGAGGTCTAGTCTGTAGTTAGCACTTTTATCCACAAAGTCAGAACTTTTTCCGAAAGGCTGTAAATCTATTTCTTCTTCTCCTTCAAACCTCGCACTTATACAGTACCACTCTTGGCCTGTTAAGTCCTGCCCCTTAAAACTTAACCCTTTTATCCTTTTCTGTACCTTGTCTCTCTTGCAAAATGCATTCGATGAGCAGTTACAATGACGGAGAGTGGGATAAATAGATATCGTAGTCGGTACTCAGATAGATTAGTAAATAATTAGAAAAGTAGGCAGGTCTAGAAAGATAATAGATAGATGGGTAATATTGTAGATGGTTTTTAGTGATAACGCAATTACTGACGTGTTAGAAATATGTTTTACATGTATTTCAGTTTTTTTCTTTGCCGTATGGCTGTTTATCCAAATAGAAAGCAAAAACACCACACTTGGAGGATAACTTGGTAGTTATAGAGGATCCAAAAGGGCGCGTGTGTGTCTATAAATTAGACTTTTAGACCTTGTATGGCTGTTTAGAGATGGATGGTTAAATGAGCAGGTAGACAGATGGAGATAGGTAGAGAGAGAGAGAGAGAGAGAGAGAGAGAGAGAGAGAGAGAGAGAGAGAGAAAGAGTGATAGAGGTAGAGAGTCGGTGAGATAGAGACAGAGAGTCGGAGAGATAGACAGAGAGAAAGAGAGAGGGAAAGAGTGATAGAGACAGAAATAGAGAGAGAGTCGGAGAGATAGAGAAATATATATATATATATATATATATATATATATATATATATATAGAGAGAGAGAGAGAGAGAGAGAGAGAGAGAGAGAGAGCTAGATCTAGTGTCCCTCTAGCCCGCTATCTACTTTAGGCCCTACCTGTCTCTCACAGTCACAGGCCAGTTGAGGGAGCGGTAAAGAGGCGAGAGAGAGAGAGAGAGAGAGAGAGAGAGAGAGAGAGCTAGATCTAGTGTCCCTCTAGCCCGCTATCTACTTTAGGCCCTACCTGTCTCTCACAGTCACAGGCCAGTTGAGGGAGCGGGAAAGAGGCGAGAGAGAGAGAGAGAGAGAGAGAGAGAGAGAGAGAGAGAGAGAGAGCTAGATCTAGTGTCCCTCTAGCCCGCTATCTACTTTAGGCCCTACCTGTCTCTCACAGTCACAGGCCAGTTGAGGGAGCGGGAAAGAGGCGAGAGAGAGAGAGAGAGAGAGAGAGAGAGAGAGAGAGAGAGAGAGAGAGAGAGAGAGAGAGAGAGAGCTAGATCTAGTGTCCCTCTAGCCCGCTATCTACTTTAGGCCCTACCTGTCTCTCACAGTCACAGGCCAGTTGAGGGAGCGGGAAAGAGGCGAGAGAGAGAGAGAGAGAGAGAGAGAGAGAGAGAGAGAGAGAGAGGGAGAGAGAGAGAGCTAGATCTAGTGTCCCTCTAGCCCGCTATCTACTTTAGGCCCTACCTGTCTCTCACAGTCACAGGCCAGTTGAGGGAGCGGGAAAGAGGCGAGAGAGAGAGAGAGAGAGAGAGAGAGAGAGAGAGAGAGGGAGAGAGAGAGGATGGTCCTGGTTCCATGGATACAGGAGAGAGACGACTCCGACATGATTGGAGAGAGAGAGAGAGAGAGGGGGCGGGGTGGGAGCTACAGAAAGGGAGGGAATCGTGCTGCCCAGTGGATGGTAACTCGCACGGTACCAACAGACCTGGTCACACACTGATGCAGACTCCAGCCTCACCAGCTATACACGTCCAACTGGAGTGGATGATGTAGAGGTTGAAGATAAAGATGTTGTATTTGTTAGAGGGATAATGCTCGTTGCTTACTAGTTTTGTTGTTGTTTTTTTTTTTTGTTTAGTTTTTTTTTAATTCGTGGTGAATTTCTCCAAGGTGTCATTTTTTTTCAAGCAGGAGTAGAACTTTTCCTGTGTGTTATACGGAGAAAGAGGATGGTTACTCCACTTCAGCAACACGGACTGCAGGTAAGATACTGTGATACCTCTACTATAATTATGTTTGATTTGTTTGATATAGCCCACCCGCACTACGGTGGGCTCAGGCTAGTATTGTTTTCTTTTTTTGTTTGTTTTTTTGTTTTTTTTTTTTGTTTTTTTTTTGGGATATCAAACCCTAGCCCCGCCAGGCAGGGTTTAAACGGAAGTAATGAAGTACCGGTATAGCTGAGATGATATTTTTGAACGGGGCGATGAAAAGTAAGAGGCCTTAAACTCGCCTACAGGCCAAAATTTAATTTAGTCCCGAGCGCTGTGCGCTTGTATGCGCTTAATACCTGAGGTTTTAAGTTTAGTTTAATTATTTTTTTTCATATACTCCGTACAAGTCTCTCCTTTTTGTTGTTGTTGTTGTTGTTGTCAATTGGAGTATGAATGTCAGTGAAGTTGTTTCTTCTCTTCAATAAATAGTTAATATTCTGCAAGACAAAACTTACTTCAAAACCAATCGCGTTTTAGACTACCAGAGAGGCTTTTGGGGAAGTTCAAACAATGACTATAGAATTTCGATCTACCCATAATTCTTTGCGATAGATTTAAGCTCCGCCTCCGTTTATCTCTGTGAATTGGGAGGGGAGGGGAGGGGAGGGGGAGGGGGCGGTGGAGTGGGTTATTCCAGGAAGACCCTCGTTTGGGTTATGAAATTTTAACGTTGTTATATAGTTGGAGACATAATGGTTTGAACTTTTTGTTCAATTTTAAAGATTTTTGTTCCTTTTTCTCTGGAACAATCATTCTTTCCTCGGTGACTGATAGCTGTCTTGATACAAAACACAATAATCAAATAACGGAGTAAAATTAATTACGTATAGTTTTCGTTTTTTGAGCACTTTCTGGAAGCTTCGCATAGGCTGTCGCGTGTAAGAATTCAGAGTAGAAAGAGCAGATAAGTCTCCAGAGAATAAAATCTAGGCGTAGAGTATAATTATTGCAATACAGATGGTGTAGATCTTGGATCCAGTAAAACATCAATAAGGGATCAAACTTTAATTAATTATGTTCTATTATCCTCGTTCTGACTCTAGATCTATCCCTCTCCTATCCCTTTTGTTCTATCCGTCTTGGAATAATTGTCCGTTTTCCTATTTCTCTCTGTCCGTCTATCTTTATCCCTAATCTTTATTTGTATTTATTTATATTTTTTTTTTTTTTGCTACAAGTCCAGAATGAGACTAAGTTTTAATCAAGTCTAAAGTATAATTATTATAAAACTCTTAGGACTGTTTTGCTGTTGAATTGAGTGTTGAACAAGGCATTGTTTAGAACCAGTAATGAAATGTTGTCAATATAAAGTGCGCCATGTCTTATTTACCCGTTCTGTTGCGTTGTTTAAGATGATAAAATAAAAAAATTACGTAAAGTTAGCTCACGATTAAGGAAAAAATGGCATACAATCATTTACGTGCATTTTAGTTAAAAAATAATAATTACGAAAACATTGTAAATTCACATTAATCAAAATCTGTCTTGCTTTCGAAAAATTTCCTGAAATCTCTTCATTTTTTTATCATTTTAAAATTTTGGATTCTAGTCTAAGATTTCATCTGACAGTAACTGTTTAGCTCACCGTGAAGTTCAAGTTATTAAGGGAATAGTTTTGATAATGTACTGATATATCCTTGTCAAAATGTTTTCTGCAACTGCAAGAATAAAAACTATTGTCCTTTAAAATAATATGAATTGATTTGAAGATGACATTGAAAAATTCTGAGATGATCAAGCGAAAACAGCATGGACAGGTGTAATTGTTAACCTAGTTCAATCAATTGTTTTGCTTCAATCTTAGGGCTGGACCAAAGTCTGAATCTGCAGGACACATCATTCTGGTTTTGTCTTTCAGACCAATTAAAACTGGATCTTAGATCTGCAAACACTGATCATACAGTTTGGAAAATGTTCAGGTTTAGAATTTTCTCCCAGCTTAGTTAGTTTGTCGCCATTTTCCACACGCTATTTTTTGTCTCGCTGTATCTCTCTGTTTCTCTCTCTCTCTCTCTCTCTCTCTCTCTCTCTCTCTCTCTCTCTCTCTCTCTCTCTCTCTCTCTCTCTCTCTCCCTCTCTCTCCCTCTCTCTCTCTCTTTCCCTCTCTGTAAATGTTGTAGTTTATTTTGGTTTGTATGTTATTTTGTTTTCTCTCGCTGGCAGCTTTTCTAAAGCCGTGACCACGCATGCTAATTTACAAGGACGCTTAAAAAAACCTTAAGAATGTTAATGTTTGGGGACGGCTGGCCATGCCAGCAACATGGTTAGAATCTGGAGGGGGAGGGGTGAGTGCTGCTGCTAGCAGTTTTAACACAGCTCACTCACAGAGGTAACTTGAGGTGTGGGTGCGTGTCTGGGTAAATATTCATTTAAAAACCTTCCCATAAAATTGTCATTTTGTTTGCATACAATTAACAAATAACCAAACTTCAAGCTTTATTTCAACAAAATAATACAATTTCTTAAATAACTTAATTATGATAAATGTAAGAGACGTAACAATATAGCAGCAAATTGTTTATTGTTATTTGTTTTATTTTATAATATTTACGCGCCTTGTGATCCGAAAAACTTTCTCAACTAATTGAACTCTGACATTTTCTTAATTATAATTTAAATATATAAATTCTTATAATTCATTGATAGCAGCTGCTTATTTGCAGGGAATGTTGGTGAGGATTAAAAAAAAAAAAAAGACTGAAAGAGGGAAACGTAACTCGTCCTCGGTTACGACTCTTAGACTCTTAGAGAAAGATAAACTTTAAAAAATTACCTAACAGTAACACTGTAAAGGTACTGTCCGCTGGGTGTATTCTCCACACCTAAACTCAAACACAGAATTCAACTGCCAATATTTCCGGAAGCATTACCTATAAGCCTTTCAGGGCAGGTCGTTTTCTCAGAATGAATGAATCAATGAGAGGTTCACGATGAAACTGGACGTTTTCTTTGTGTCAAGGGATGGGGAACTACTCACAAACAGAGGGTTTTTAAATTGTGCGAATGTCTTGGTAGATGAACTGTTATGAAGTGATTAAAGTGAAAAGAGTAACTAATTCTTAATTTTAGAGTATAATAGTTTGTTTTTTTCGAAAAATTTTCTTGCGGCTCCTTTCAGACAGCATTCTCTTAACTAGTGTTGCGGTACGTAGAGGGAGAGAGAGAGAGAGAGAGAGAGAGAGAGAGAGAGAGAGACAGACAGACAGACAGACAGACAGACAGACAGACAGACAGAAGGTCTAGAATTTGAGAGATTTGGGTTTTGGCCCCGAAAACGGCCCTCATCTGCAAACTTCTTTTTTCTTCCTTTTTTTTTCTCCTCAGATAATCAGTTCCAAAACCTGTCTTTTTAAAATCATTAATTGAATCAATTTATAAACAACGGTATTTGAGTACACCTCGGCCAATTCGAAAATCAACTGTACTAATATATGCGATCACGAATATATATATATATATATATATATATATATATATATATATATATATATATATATATATATATAAATAAATACACTAGAAAAAACCCTGATCCTTTGACTTTCAGACAAAGCCCTTCTCTCCACACTCTCTCATAGCCCGATCACTTCATGATAAATGTCGAACAACAATTCCTCCTTTATGACGCAATAGACAAAACACAATACCAGTCCTACATACACCGCGGCCCATCACCTCTCGCAGCCCTGAATCTCCTAGAGACTTAGATTACCATCTCTAGCCGTATTCTCAAGACACCAGGCCTATACGCCTTTGAGGGGAAAAAGCAAAACAAAACAAAAAAAAAAGTGGTACATGTATTTTCATGATCATGCGCTGCCGACAAAAATCATCAACAAAAATAATAATAATAACAACAACAACAGCAACAACAACAGCAACAAGAGACTGTCACGTCCATCGTGCCCAGGAAAACATGCCTCGTTTGTCTCCGGAATTCCCTATTCTCAAGGGCCTCGCTCGTTAAGGAAAATCTATGGCCGAGCACTAGCTAGACACACAAGGATATTATAGATACACGAGCTGGGATGAGCCCTACATATGGACAGACGCAGAGAGCTTCATCTTGGACCCAGAAACACGAGGGTCCTTAAAACCTTAACAAAATCAATGGACATAGACCCATGTGTACTCTCTGCGCATGCGCCATGTTGCAAGCGGAAGTCAGTTTTGCTCCCAATCGGAAATCTTTCAACGTAATTCTGGTCCAGAACTGTAATTTTCTTATCGATTTTCAACAATGAATGCGGGTCTTCAAAATAGGGGAGACATATTTTAAGATATCGATTCGATCTCCGTGGATATGGGATGGCCCTCTTGTAGCATTATTGGAGATTTTTCAAACATTATTTTTTTAATTTAAAAACAAAACAAAAAAAAAATTAATGATTTACAGTATTGTGGATTTAAACTCTCTATGAAGACAAACGTAGAGGACGTTCAACAAGTCGGAAGCAGTTCACAGATCAAATACTGCACAGGTGTTTGATATAGCGAGCCTACTGCAAGAGAATCTCTGTTCTCTCAGGCACGCGTATGATATAAGCTGTGGCTAGGCACAGTATGGCTACAGATTCATGAACGACTTGGTTCGAACCCATGGCCAAAAGATTTCTGTGGGTGTGAGAGCGCGTTTCCTAGCACACAGCCAACCGTTCGGGAACGTTGGCGATGGTGATAATGACAAAGACAGACGATGATGGTGTTTGTGATGATGGGGATGATGATAGTGATGCTAATAATTTAATCCCTTCCATAACAAAATTCATAACCCACATCCACTTTATTATCATCATTTGCCTCTTCATCTATCCTATTACCATTTTGATCATCATCATTATCATCATTGTTATTATTATAATCATTATCATCATCATCATCATCATTTTTATTATCATCGTCATCTTCACCCTCATCATCATCATCATTATCATTATCATCATCATCATCATCATCATCATCATCATCATCATCATCATCATCATCATCATCATCATCATCATCATCATCATCATCATCATCATCATCATCATCATCATCATCATCATCATCATCATCATCATCATCATCATCATCATTGTTATTATAAGCATTATCATCATCATCATCATCATCATCATTGTTATTATCATCATCATCATCATCATCATCATCATCAACATCATCATCATCATCACCGTTATAATCATTATCATCGTCTCCACAATCAACATTATTATAATTATCATTCTGCTATTTTTATCATCATCAACAAACTAAATCACACCATCTTTATCTTTTCCCTCCTCTTCACCATCCTCACTACTAAGATTATCTTGTTCACACCAATAGGATGTAGACTCAACATTAAAGCTAAGTGAAACCTCAGTTGACAAAAACCACCCGGACAGCAGTGTGAGACAGAAAACTCATGGCAATTTACCCTCTAGATCTGACTCTTACCCTCTTAGAATTTATGTTTCTAGCGTATCCCGGCAGCGGTACCCCGCAAGTTATGAGCGGACCGCACGCGAGCTGCCTAAGTGATACATGAACCGCCAATAATGAAAGAGTCTTTTCATCTGTCTTGTCAGACTTTTCATGCATACAGACATTACTTTTTTCTGTTTTTTTTTTTTGTTTTTGTTTTTGTTTTTGTTTTTTTTGGTTTTTAGATTTAAAGGCGCTGCTGTTTGTATGTTTGATAAAATTAATGTATTCTTCCTCTTACATACACAGACTTCCTTAATGCATCGAGTTATTCCTTTTTCCGATTTCTCTCTCTGACTCTCTGTATCTCTGTTTATCTACTAATCTCTCTATCTCTATCTCTCTGTCTATTGCTGTCTCTCTTGCTCTATATATACTTTCCTCTCTCTCTCTCTCTCTCTCTCTCTCTCTCTCTCTCTCTCTCTCTCTCTCTCTCTCTCTCTCTCTATCTATCTATCTATCTCGTCTTTTGCTGCCCCTCTTTCTCTACGTATACTTTTCTCTCCCTCTCTCTATTGTCTCTTTCTCCTCCTTCTCCTCTCTCTCTCTCTCTCTCTCTCTCTCTCTCTCTCACTCTCTCCCTCTTTCCGTCTATAAAACTTTTCCCCTCTTCCTATCTCCTACCATTTCTATTCCTACCCCTCTCTCAAATCCCTTCACTGATTTTTCCCTCCCAACTTTTTACCTCTCCGAAGAATGATTTTTCTCTCGTGTGCTCAGCATTATTTATATAAATGAAGTTTCTGCTCAGCACCACTTTCTAGAGTTTCGCAGAGTTTTCCTCCTTTTTTTTTCTTTAATCTGGATTATAGATGAGTTTTTCAGGGATTTTTTAAATCTCTCTTACTCCCTCTCCCCCCTACCGAACCACTCCCTCCGCACCCGATAAGACAAATATGTCATTCTTCTTCATAAACCTTTTCTTTCAACGAGACAGACAATTTTTTTTCCTCCAACAATGTCGTGTGGAAAATAATGATAAATGAAACAATATTTTTGAGACGTAATTTTCTGTTTATTCTATTTCTTTATTTTATTTTATTTTATTTTTTTTAAACACAAAATGCTCATTAAAAATGTTTTTCTTGTGTTGCCACAGTGGGACGTTTTCGGGGTAAAACCCCCAGATCTATGTAAATAAGACTGAGTGCAAGAGTTTATTTTAATCGTATTCTGAAGTTAAGTAATTAGCGGTGTGGAAGAATTATAAGAAAAAAAATTATATCTGCATTTAGCAATTTTTTCTCTCTCTCTCTTTCTCTCTCTTTCTCTCTCTCCCTCGCTTTCTCACTCTCTCTCTCTCTCTCTCTCTCTCTCTCTCTCTCTCTCTCTTTCTCTCTCTCCCTCGCTTTCTCACTCTCTCTCTCTCTCTCGCTTTTTCACTCTCTCCCCTAATTGCATTTATGCCTGGCTCTTTTTTTTTTCTTTATTTTTGTTTCTTTTTATCCTTACCTAAAGTAAACCTACAGACCCTTCAACAATTTGCTGCCTGCTCCATAGGTCTCACACCGACTGAGGCGCCTCACTTTCTGCTCCATCCCCTGTTAAATCCATCTGAAAAAAAAAATATCGGCAGCCCTAGGGTTCTAATACCTTTGGGTCACCCAAGTGATAATATGCAGAGAAAAAAATAGATACAAAAGCTTGCATCAACTCAACCCCTCCTTATCTTTACACACACACTCCCTGATGATAGCGATAATGACAGTCCAACACGCAATCAGACAGAAGCAAGTGTCACACACTCTCAGCGTCCATGAAAACCAGTAACCGCAGTTTTGACCTGTTAGAGCCTGACAAACGGGAGGTGACAACGATCGGGCCGCGACTGATGGCGTCCTATGACGTCACATCCTGTCACGTGTCACGGGTATCGTCCACGCCCACCTATCGGTGTCATCTCGACCCGAGTCACCTGTCATCAATGACTGACAGAGAGAGTGAAGGTACCTTTGACGCCCTGTGCTTGCTTGAGGTCACTCACCTGTCTTGTCGGCGCTCTACCCTGTCGCCCTCTCCTGCTTCTTCAACCTCCCCTTCCCCCTCCCTCTCCTTTAATCCCCCCCACCCCTAAAAAAAAAAAAACAAAAAAAACAAAAAAAACCACGCACTTACAATCATTGATAATAAAGTGCTCTTTATAACCCTTTTCCCTCCTGTTTCTCGTCTGTTCCAGGTATTTCTATCTCAATCATTCAGTACGTCACTTGCTCACTTTATTCTAAATTGTTTAACGGTTTCTGTCAACCTCAGATCCATGTACGAACAATAACCAGTGAACTCACCGTGATCGAGGAAAGGCAGACGACACTGTTACTACGCCTGTGTACCGCCATGATCTCTAAAAGCTG
>JAWDGP010007939.1:22500-32500 GCA_033675545.1 Elysia crispata
AGATTGATGAGTGAATTGAGAAAAGGCAGAATATTAAGGAAATAAAGAAGGAGAGAAAAAAATGGCAGAAAGCATGGGGAGGAAAAAGAAGAACAATAGTTTCGATGGTGTATAGAAATGTAAATACCAGACTAGGAAAAGAAAAAAAAAAGAGAGAGAGAGAGAGAGAGAGAGAGAGAGAGAGAGAGAGAGAGAGAGAGAGAGAGAGAGAGAGAGAGAGAGAGAGAGAGAGAGAGAGAGAGAGAGAGAGAGAGAGAGTGAGTGGAAAATTGAGTAACAAAGAAATCGACTGAAAAACAGAAGAACGAACTTCGGATTTAAAAAAAAAATAAAAGCAGTAAAGGCTTCAGCAAACTTTAAAGATTGACTAAGAGAATTTGGAAGATTGAGTGGTAGAGAGAGAGAGAGAAAGAGAGAGAGAGAGAGAGAGAGACAGAGAGAGAGAGACAGACAGACAGACAGACAGACAGAGACAGAGAGAGAGACAGACAGACAGACAGACAAACAGATAGACAGACAGACAGACAGACAGACAGACAAAAACTCTTCGTCTTGATTATGTCTGCTCGTTTAGATTACCGAACGCCGCTCGAATACAGTAGTCACTTATTTTATTTTCACAACTTTTTTGTATCAGTGGGTTCTAAGCGTTGTGCTGGGTAAATACCACGACAAATGTGCCAGTAATTGCCAAAATCAGTCTACGTTGCTAGCCATCATTATCGGTTGAACAAGTGTTGTGTAAATAGGCGGTTTGTCCTGAGATATCGGCACGGTAATTTGTCCTTTTCCAGCTATGGCAAGAGCTCGTAGAGTACCGCTCTGGTTTGGTTTTGTCCACGAATCTATTAATGCTAACCACTTGTTGTCAAGGTTTTTTGCACTTGGTGGTTTTTTAGAACATAAATTCAATTTTAACTATTGCATTGTTGTATTGGCCCTTCACCATTAAGATTATTATCGCCTTCAGCGTTGTGTATTTATTTATTGATTGATTGATGTCTTTATTACTTTTTATTGTTATTATTATTATTATTATTATTATTATTATTATTATTATTATTATTATTATTATTATTATTATTATTATTATTATTATTATTATTATTATTATTATTATTGTTGTTGTTGTTGTTGTTGTTGTTGTTGTTGTTATTATTATTATTATTATTACTATTATTATCATTAAATTGTTCTAGTTTTAATTTCATTTTATGCCTCTCAGCTTTTTACTGTTATTATTGTTATCATCATCCGTTTATTTTTAATTTTCAACATGTCACCTTTTTTTAACCCTTTTCGTGTGATTTATGACGACTATGGCCTCAACTTCTATCATGGACGGTTTGCTACTCTTGCTTGATTTTATGTCTTCACCGTGTTCAGTTTTATTTTTTTCTTCCAATAATTCCCCTCCATAGGGTTTTTCTCCTTTTTTCCCCCTTTTTTTCTCTCATGAGTCCACATCCTAACTGTGTGATCCCATTATTAACTTATGTTGACGTAAATGTAATGCCATCACCTTCTTTATTCAGAAAAGATGATGATTAAGATATCGACAGATCATCGTAAATAAACACAATAAACGATTGTGAAATAAACCGGTATCTCTCTACAACTAAAACCCTACTAAGCTTCAGTCCCTATGCATCTGTTTGTTTGTGTGTTTGTACCTGTGTTACCATGTCATCTCTCCCGCACATCCTCCCCAATACTCCAATCCAACCGCATACCAGACACCCAAACCCCACCTGGGCCAATCAAATTGGCTCGCTTGACCTGGGCGAGAGCAAACAGAAGAGACAAATCCAGGAAGGACCACCCCGCTCTTTCTGCCTCGTTCCGGTGTGACCTGCTCTCCGCTTAGCTGCATGCTCTTTAATCGGTTAAATTCTTTTTATTGAAAATGGAATATTAGCCTGGTGTAATGATTGAGGGCTTTCTGATCTTTGAAATGCTCGGTTAGAGGGTCCTCATTTTTCGCCTAGCTCCATTATATATAGAAGAGTCATGACTACATTGGAGGAAACAATAATATTAATAAAAGGGTAGGCACTTTATTTTTCTAATGCATACTTGTCGAATTGAATGTCTGTCAAAAAGCTACACAGACTGAATTGTGTGGAGAAAAAAAGGATAGCGAGAAAAACCTAAAATTTTCACTTTATCAATACAGATCCTGAAAACTTTCATTTTCATATACATTTAAAAAGAACACCCATTCCCACCAGTTTTGCACACAATCACATTTTTTGTTTGCACTGACCCGGACTTATAAAAACGTTTAGATCTTTAATGATCTTTAAATAGATTAGAGAAGTAGGTTATGGAATGAGCTATTCTTCAGTATTGATCCGACAACAATGTTTACAGAATAAGCAGGGGTTTCGATCTCTCAAGAACAAGCAGCACCTAATGATACATCACGGTGTTATTCTTCCCTGCACTCAAAAACTCGATCTATTTGCAGAAAAAACAATGAGATCAATTACCAAGCATTGAACTACTGTGGCCATGACCTCTGACGTCCCAACCAGCCGTTAAACTAACGAACCGCCTACACCAGTTCAGGGGTGCTAGGTCCTGTGTCTACACCCGTATGCTTGGATCTAGATTTATATCGGGTGTGAAGTGGACAAATATCGTTAGAGAAGATATCGATATAAGAAATGGCCGTGTGTATCGCTTGCTACAAGGATTGCTTACCTCAAGATCGATAACACCATACCCCCCAAAAAGGGCGAATTCATTTCTTCTTTCTTTTTATCGATTTTTACCTCTTTCAATAATATTGTGCGGAAACAGTGATATTTCATGATTACAGTTAATTAGAACAGTTTTTGGCCGTTGCCTAAAAAGAAGTTATGCTTATGAAGGGAAAAAAGAGGGAAAAAAGTTATAAATGTTTGGAGATAGATATAATCTTTTCTGGGTTCTTCTTACAACCTCCCCCACCCCCAACCATCTAATCCTCAATCCTTAAAAAAAAAGTTTATTATTATTATTATTATTATTATTATTATTATTATTATTATTATTATTATTATTATTATTATTATTATTATTATTATTATTATTATTATTATTATTATTATTATTATTATTATTATTATTATTATTATTATTATTATTATTTTTATTACTACTATAATTATTATTATTATTATTAGTATTATCATTATTATTATTATTATTATTATTATTATTATTATTATTATTATTATTATTATTATTATTATTATTATTATTATTATTATTATTATTATTATTATTATTATTATTATTATTATTATTATTATTATTATTATTATTATTATTATTATTATTATTATTATTATCGTTTCTTTTTGTTTTGTTTTTTTTTTCCTACGACTCTAAATTCTTTCTTTCCTCTCTCCTGCCTGTTCTCTTTTTCTTCCTCTCTCCCCCTCTCTCTATCTCTATCTCTCTCCTTCTCTAAGTTAAGAATTTCTTGCACACACTTCTAAGAGCCTTCTTTCCTTTGAGTTCGAAAATTTAATGGCGGCTGTTGTTTCTTGTTTTTTTTTTTTGTTGTTGTTGGTTTTTTTTTGGCCCAAGTTAATGTCTAAAGCTTCGATCTTTACTGCACTCTTTTGTCTGTTTACTCTGGAATAGTCATGTTCCCTGTTTCTTTCCTCTATTTTTCTCTCTCTTTCTTCCTCCTTCTCTCATGATTCTTTTAGTCTTTGGTCCCGTCTCTTTCTCTCTTACTCTGCCTTTTCCCTCTCTTTCGCTATTAAATGTTTTACATTTCTCCTTCCCCAGCTGCCTGTCTTTTCATGTCTATTTCTCTTATTCTGCCATCTCTTTCCTTTTTAAATTTTTCGATTTTTTTTCCTATTAATTTTCCTTCCCCTTTGAGCCTTGTTAACACACTATAAATTGCAGCCATTGTAAAGTGTTATCCCCCCCCCCCTTTCTTATTTACATAAGAATCATGGCTCATAATGGATATTTCTGATCACACTTTATTTGCTTTTCTGTCTCTCTCTGTCTCTTTCTTAAATTTATTCCCAATCTCTTTGACTTCATGTGTGTATCTTTATCCATACTGTGCTTTCTGTCTGTCTATATCTCTGTTTCTGTCTCTGTCTCTGTTTCTCTGTCTCTGCCTGTCTGTCTGTCTATCTGTCTGTCTGTCTGTCTGTCTCTCTCTCTCTGTCTCTCTCTCTGTCTGTCTCTCTCTCTCTCTCTCTCTCTCTCTCTCTGTCTGTCTCTCTCTCTGTCTGTCTGTCTCTCTCTCTCTCTCTCTCTCTCTCTCTCTCTCTCTCTGTCTCTCTCTCTGTCTGTCTCTCTCTCTCTGTCTGTCTCTCTCTCTCTCTCTCTCTCTCTCTCTCTCTCTCTCTGTCTGTCTCTCTCTCTGTCTGTCTCTCTCTCTCTCTCTCTCTCTCTGTCTCTCTCTCTGTCTGTCTCTCTCTCTCTCTCTCTCTCTCTCTCTCTCTCTCTCTCTCTCTCTCTCTCTCTCTCTCTCTCGTTTTTTTCTTCTAATCCCCAGTCCTCCCTCCCCCACAAACACTTTTCATCGACAGATTTCTATTTAACTCAAGCTTAAGAGGAAGTTAGCTACGCCATTTTTAACAACCTTCTTTGCCCAGTTTCTCTTTCTTTTCAACCACTTCTCCTTCCTTCTTCTCAGAACTTAATTACTTCTTGCTGTTTTCGTAAAATTCTACCAAAGACTGAGTTTGGGCCTAAACCTACGTCCAAATTAATATTGTTCTCCATCAACTGTTTAAAGACAAAGCAAAGTCTGCTGTCTGTATTGTACTGAAATTGTTTCTAGCTTCGTGATTTTCGATGTTTGTGCTGGTACCGAATTGGAACTGCCCGGTTAGATAATTGGGCATTTTTTTTACTGTGCCGAGTTTATGCTGTAAATAGTCGATGGTATGGGCATTTAACGGGGGGGAGATTGAAAAATGTTGGTCTCTTCCTTTGTTTGCCTGCCTGTGTTGTGCAGCGTCCCTAGGTCTGCTTTTTTTGGTTTCTCACTCTCATCCTTTATCTCTTTTTCCCTCTCATTGACTTTTAGTCTTTATCTCTTTACATCTTTTTTTTTCCCGCCTCTTTATAACCCTACATCTATCTCTATCTGGCTTTGCTCTTCTTTTTTTACCCATCTTCTCCTAAAACTTCTCCTTCTGTATCTCTCTAGTCTTTTCTCTGTGCCTCTTGTGTACTCAATTTACTGGCTCAGTCTGCATCCTCTTCCTCCCCCGTCCGGCTTATTTTGCGGTACCCCCCTCGCCTCTTTTTTCTTTCTTAGTGAGGGTTAAATCATGAATAAACAATTTATAGCCTAAGTGTCATTCCGTTTTTTATTTATTCTTTAAAAGAAAAAAAGAAACGGAAGGGCAAAACGGTGGGTGAAAGGTTGGTTTGGTGGAGGGGGGATGGGGAGAGGAAGGGGAAGAGGGTGGGTGGACGGTTGGTTTGGTGGAGGGGGGAGGGGGAGAGGAAGAGAAAGGGGAGAGGGTGGGTGGACGGTTGGTTTGGTGGAGGCGGGAGGGGGAGAGGGTGGGTGGACGGTTGATTTGGTGGAGGGGGGAGGGGAAGAGGGTGGGTGGACGGTTGGTCTGGTGGAGGCGGGAGGGGAAGAGGGTGGGTGGACGGTTGATTTGGTGGAGGGGGAGAGGAAGGGGAAGGGGAAGAGGGTGGGTGGACGGTTGGTTTGGTGGAGGGGGAAGGGGAAGGGGGAGAGGAAGGGGAAGAGGGTGGGTGGACGGTTGGTTTGGTGGAGGGGGGAGGGGGAGAGGAAGAGGAAGGGGAAGAGGGTGGGTGGACGGTTGGTCTGGTGGAGAGGGGAAGAGGAAGGGGAAGAGGGTGGGTGGACGGTTGGTTTGGTGGAGGGGAGAGGAAGAGAAAGGGGAGATGGTGGGTGGACGGTTGGTTTGGTGGAGGGGGGAGAGGAAGAGAAAGGGGAGATGGTGGGTGGACGGTTGGTTTGGTGGAGGGGGGAGAGGAAGAGGAAGGGGAAGAGGGTGGGTGGACGGTTGGTTTGGTGGAGGGGGGAGAGGAAGAGGAAGGGGAAGAGGGTGGGTGGACGGTTGGTCTGGTGGAGGCGGGAGGGGGAGAGGAAGAGGAAGGGGATGGGTGGACGGTTGGTTTGGTGGAGGCGGGAGGGGGAGAGGAAGGGGAAGAGGGTGGGTGGACGGTTGGTTTGGTGGAGGGGGGAGAGGAAGAGGAAGGGGAAGAGGGTGGGTGGACGGTTGGTTTGGTGGAGGGGGAGAGGAAGGGGAAGAGGATGGGTGGACGGTTGGTTTTGTGGAGGCGGAAGCGGGAGAGGAAGAGAAAGGGGAAGAGGGTGGGTGGACGGTTGGTTTGGTCGAGGGGGGAGGGGGAGAGGGTGGGTGGACGGTTGGTTTGGTGGAGGGGGGAGGGGGAGAGGAAGGGGAAGAGGGTGGGTGGACGGTTGGTCTGGTGGAGGGGGGAGGGGGAGAGGAAGGGGAAGAGGGTGGGTGGACGGTTGGTCTGGTGGAGGGGGGAGGGGGAGAGGAAGGGGAAGGGGGAGAGGGTGGGTGGACGATTGGTTTGGTGGAGGGGGGAGGGGGAGAGAAAGAGGAAGAGGATGGAATGACGTATATAAATTTTCCCCCATTTATTCAGCCCCCCCCCCCACCCTCCTAATATTATTGAACAATTATTTTATCTATTTGTCTGTCTATCTATGTATTTATCTACATCTACTTACCTAAAACCTACAACTTATCTATTTATCCAGCTGTCCATTTATCCATATACTTATCTATCCATCCAACTATATCCATCCTTTTACTTTTTTTTTTCTTTCAATCTACTTTTGGAATTCTTATCCATCTCTGTGATTTGCCTGTCTATCTGCAACTTAAGCATCTTTCTATAAATCGACTCAAAACTTCGATTTGCTCAGTAAAAATAAATCTTAAAGAGGACTTAAAGAGGACTTAAAGAGGACTTAAAGAGTACTTTAAATTTTAAAGTCCTGTCGACCTCCAACATAATTTTTTTGACACAAAACTTCTTACATCCTCACTCCTTCTGATGTCTTTATCTCTCTTCTTTCTGTATCTCTCTATATTTCTCTCTCTCTCTCTCTCTCTCTCTCTCTCTCTCTCTCTCTCTCTCTCTCTCTCTCTCTCTCTCCCCACCCCCTCTGCGTGTTTTTGTATCTTACGGTGTTTATTTCTGTCCCTCTAACAACATGCATTACGTATTTGACTAAAGAAACAATAAGCTCACCATGACAACCAGGGTTGAAAGTACCTCATCTCTGGGACTTGTCCACTCTGTGCTCGATGTGTCAGGCTACAGACAAAGGCGTCACGTACAAGAAAATCACTCGAGGAAGTCCAAACACCGGAAGAGGACAGCGATTTGTCTTATTTCCGGTGCCAAACAGTCTGCGCAGGCGTAGACATAAGAAAATGTGCATGCTGGGGTGGCATTCTCTTCTCTAGACTAGCACGGCACGCGATCTTTAGATAAATATGGCTCCAAGTCGGTCCGGCAGATAAGTAAAAGCCACGTAGGAGGAAAAAAAAAGGAAATGAGGAGGAGGAGCTGAGTGAGAGAGAGAGAGAGAGAGAGAGAGAGAGAGAGAGAGAGTGAGTGAGTGAGTGAGAGAGAGAGAGCGAGAGAGAGAGGAGACAGACAGATGGATAGACAGACAGACAGACAGACAAACAGAAAAATGGACAGGCAGACAGACAGACAGAGAGAGAGAGAGAGACAGAGATAAATTAGGAACCAGAAGAGGACTAAATTGGGAAAGGAAAGAAAATGGATGTAGAGAAAATTAGAAGCATCTCTTTCATGGATGAGGGTCTTTTTGGGGGTGGATGTAGCTTTGGAGTGATGGATGACTGAAAAATTGGGCGCCAGACATAGAGAGAGAGAGGGAGAGAGAGAGAGAGAGAGGGAGAGAGAGAGAGAGAGAGAGAGAGAGAGAGAGAGAGAGAGAGAGAATGATAGAGAGGCCGAGAGAAAAAAATAGTCAGAGAAATTGGAGAGATAAAGATAGATAAAAAAAAAAAATAAAAGATAGAGAGCGATAATTCTGTGATTTTTACCTTGTACCTTAGCGATAAGGGAATGTTGGCCATACTAAGGAAGGCCAACTAATTGGTCCTGTACTTCTGTCAGCAGTTATTAAAACGCTCAGGTTGATTTGTGCCATCGCTCTGTTGATGATGCGGATATCTAGCAAGGAAAATACGTTTTAAAATAAAGTTTGATAGCTTGTCGTCCATGACCCTTTTTAAATTTTTTTTATTTATTCATTGATTTTTTTTTTTTTGCATCGGTTGTTTACGAGTTTGTCCGTTGAGGTTTTGACTAGCTTTACTTTATCACCTCAATTACGCGTCTTGACCTCGTTACTTCAAACAAGATTGTCTCTGGTGCATCTCGTGTTTTTTGGCAAAAGGAACGGATAAATGTGTGATAGTAAATATTTAAGGTCAAAGGCTAAAGGTCACAGGAACTATCTTACAAACAAAGCTCTTAGTCCCCTTAGTTTTTTGTTTTTTTTGTTGTTGTTGTTGCTTTTTTTTTTTTTTTCACGCAACTCTTGATATTCGCTTATGCGACAGTCATTGTACTAAGATATACTTTCTATAGACAAACATTTTACTAGACCTAAAGTAAAATCACTGTTAGATGCCTTTTAGTCAAATTCTAATTAGTTCTTGCACGGATACTTCCGGTACCGTCAGAGACCTATCACTTCCGGTGATTAGTGCGTCTCCTCACTTTTGAAACCCTGCTACCAGATGATGATCAAGTAACATTTTATGACCCCCAGGCAACATCTAAGTGGATCTATTATATCAACACACCTGTCATGCGCCTCTGAAATCCAAATCTCTGATTAAAGTTCTGGCTGAATTCTAAAGGCTTTCTCAACATTCAGTTGATTAATTCTGCGAGATTCGCCAAAAGACGACATTTCTTAAGGCTGTGGCAAGTTCTACTTAATTTGTTACTTAGACATATTGACCTTGTATATTCGAAGTAGGATGAATTGCACGAACATCCCGCAATTAGTTAATCACCGAACCACCTTTGGCAAATTTGTCGATAGATGACGTCTTAATAAAAGGACGGCGTTTTTAGCATGCAAGTGAAAAGATTGATCCAATAATTAACATAAAATACATGTAGATACAACTGTGGGATTGACTTAGGAGATAAGAAAACCACTAGGTACAGGTCATTGAGTACTCTGCTATTTGGAACTAGCCACTTCCAAGAAGCAGAGCGGGAAACCCCGAGCGTGATTAGTTTCACAAATTGATTGAAATGAGTTCAGTGACTTGCCGAATTCTGGCGTTTCGTGAACTGGAAGGTGTGGATGGTAATAAGTTCATCCTCTGATTGGAACCTGAAATTACCTGCCCTTGGAACCTCATTGCAAGTTTTAAAGTATCGACTTTCTGGCCTTCTCCAAGGGGAGTGAACTGTAAAACAAGTTTTTGCTTTTACAAGGCTTTGGTAGAATCTATACTGGGCACTAATTCCATGACTCGCAGCATATTGCGGGCTGAAACTTTTCTCGGTTCGCTCATTATCCATCTTTCTTTCTATCTGTCTATCTATCTTTCTTTCTTTCTATATATCTATCTACTTAAACATCTATCTCTATTTATCTATCTACATGTCCAACTATTGTGCTTGATAATATGATCTTTTTATCTATCTATCTATCTATCTATCTATCTATCTATCTATCTATCTATCTATCTATCTATCTATCTATCTATCTAGCTAGCTAGTATGAAGAGAATTTAAGGTAAGATCTTCTACATCTATGAAAAGCTCCCACAGTTGAGCGCTCTTATCAATTATTCCAGCCTATTTCACGCTATATCTATCTGTCAATATATATATATATATTGTGTTTAAGAAATAAGATCTATCTATCTATCTATCTATCTATCTTTCCGTCTATCTATCGGTGTATCTTTTGATTTCAATCAAGGATATTTTTACAGTGATCGTA
>JAWDGP010007939.1:40000-55000 GCA_033675545.1 Elysia crispata
AACAGACCCTAAGGGAGAACTGTCTCAGCGATCTTTAAATAAAATAAAGCTTTTCGGCTCATCAAATCTTTTCCAAGGGGATGCGCACACAAAAAACATTCTCCATATTATCAATATTTTAAGTAAAAAAAAAAAATGGGATAAGAGAAGGATGAAAAAGAACGCCAAAGATAATTTTAAAAAAATGATCCAAAATAAAAAAAAGTTGATTTTCCCACTCCGCCAAAAGCCAAGAAAATAATAGTAATAATAATAATAATAATAATAATAATAATAATAATAATAATAATAATAATAATAATAATAATAATAATAACAATAATAATAACAATAATAATAATAATAATAATAATAATAATAATAATAATAATAATAATAATAATAATAATAATAATAATAATAATAATAATAATAATAATAATAATAATAATAATAATAATAATAATAACAATAATAATACAACCACAAAATATTTAGACATAGATCATGACTCGAAGCTCTCACTACCTTAACACAAACACGCAAACGAACTGTTATACCCACACACACACACACACACACACACACACACGGAAACAGAAACCCAAGAAAGCCCGGATGGATAATGACAACGCAGACAATGTTTTCTTCAAGAGTTATCGGCCATAATTAAAGCCCTTGTGACAAGGGGAGACTACCCTAGACATACGGGCCTGTCAGTTGTGGCCCCTGGGGTCCGGAAAATTATCCTCCTTTGGCTTTCCTTCTTAGCCTGCGAGTTTCTCTAATTGTCGCTTGCTTTCTCTTTCTCTAACTCTTTCTCTCACAACTTCCAACTTCCAAAGCAGCAAATATTTTTCTTTTCGATCTATTAAATTTCTATCTATCTATCTA
Organism: Elysia crispata; assembly: GCA_033675545.1. Classification (NCBI taxonomy): domain Eukaryota; kingdom Metazoa; phylum Mollusca; class Gastropoda; family Plakobranchidae; genus Elysia; species Elysia crispata. Next base: position 40,874 of record JAWDGP010007939.1, read on the forward strand.
TTTAGCTTCATATGTATGTATGTATGTATGTATGTATGTATGTATGTATGTATGTATGTATGTATGTATGTATGTATGTATGTATGTATGTATGTATGTATGTATGTATTTACCTATGTAAATTAAATCTATTAAATACGCTCTCTCGCTCTCACTTTTTTTCTGAAAGACGTCATTCTCTCTCTCTCTCTCTCTCTCTCTCTCTCTCTCTCTCTCTCTCTCTCTCTCTCTCTCTCTCTCTCTCTCTCTCTTCTTTCTCTCTTTGTTTAAGTGCATTTTCCTCTCAGCTTGCCTGTCTTTTGGCTCTCTACTTCTCTCTCTATATCTCTTTCTCTGTCTCTATCTGTCTTTCTCTGCCGACTCTCTCTTTACTCTCCAGCCTGTCCCTCTCTCATGCTTCTGTTTGTTTTGTCAACTATCAGTATCTGCCATACAGACTTTTATTACATGTCCGAAAAATAGGACTCATCATCTCTCACTGTCTCTGCTATTCTTTCTCTCCTTCGCACTTTCAATCTCTCTCACATTCTTTCTGTCTTTCTCTCTCTATCTTCTCTCTCTCTCTCTCTCTCTCTCTCTCTCTCTCTCTCTCTCTCTCTCTCTCTCTCTCTCTCTCTCTTTCTCTCTCTCTTTCTCTCTCTCTCTCTCTCTCTCTCTCTCTCTCTCTCTCTCTCTCTCTCTCTTTCTCTCTCTCTCTCTCTCTCTCTCTTTCTCTCTCTCTCTCTCTCTCTCTCTCTCTCTCTCTCTCTCTCTCTCTCTCTCTCTCTCTCTCTCTCTCTCTCTGACAAATGATAAACTTGTGTCCGTCTCGATTATTTTAGATCGTACAGTTCTGAGTATGTGTCCACCTGTGTCTGCCTGTAAGACTTTAATGTGTTTGTCTTTCTATGTGACTGCATTGTATTTAATACAGAGTTCATATTCGTTCCATACTTTTGTTTTATGAAATCCTCAATATTTTCTTGTCTCTTATTTTGAGCCTCCCATTTGTACGAATAAAGATATGTTCCCTATGCAACATTGCATTTCATTTTACTTTTTTCCCCCATCTCCATTCCCATCTATTCCAGTCTACTTAAGTCTCTCTCTCTCTCTCTCTCTCTCTCTCTCTCTCTCTCTCTCTCTCTCTCTCTCTCTCTCTCTCTCTATCTATCTATCTATCTTCCTCTCTCTATCTCTTTCTTTCTCTCTCTCTTCTTTCCCTCTATATCTTTCTTTCTCTCTCTCTCTCTCTCTCTTCCTTTCTCTATCTCTTTCTTTCTCTCTCTTTCTCTCTATCTCTCTCTTTCTCTCTCTCTCTTTCTCTCTCTATCTCCCTCTCTCTCTCTTTCTTTCTCTCTCTCTTTCTCTCTCTCTATCTTCCTCTCTCTATCTCTTTCTTTCTCTCTCTATCTCTTTCTCTCTCTCTCTTTCTCTCTATCTCTATCTTTATCTCTCTCTTCCTCTTTCCTATCTCTTTCTTTCTCTCTCTCTTCCTCTCTCCTATCTCTTTCTTTCTCTCTCTCTCTTCCTCTCTCCTATCTCTATCTTTCTCTCTCTGTATTCACGTCTTTCTCTGCGTGTCTCTGTCAATTTTCAAACCCGCATTTCTCACGATCCTTTATACCTGTCTATGTATTTGCCTGTCTGTGTGTTGGTGTTTTTGTATGCCTGTCTCAGTCATTCCTTCTCTCAGTCTATCTCTAAGCACATTTTTTATGTATCCATTTTTTTTTCTTTTTGGCCAACTCTTCTTCCCTGGAGGCACCGAACAATCGAGGAGATGAAGATTACGCTAATTTGTCTAAGTTGTGAGAGGATGTTCTAGCGGGCAAACAGGATGCCAGGAGATGGGGCACTGAAACAGAGAATGGTGGGAAGTTGAGGGAGAGGGAGGGAAGTCAGACTGGCTGAAGAGAGAGAGAGAGGGAGAGAGAGAGAGAGAGAGAGAGAGAGAGAGGGAGAGAGAGAGGGAGAGAGAGAGAGAGAGAGGGAGAGAGAGAGAGAGAGAGAGAGAGAGAGAGAGAGAGAGAGAGAGAGAGAGAGAGAGAGAGAGAGGCAAGAGAGCAGTATAGAGGCATGAAAGGAAAGAAAATAAGAGAGGGAGAGAGAGAGAGAGAGAGAGAGAGAGTGAGTGAGAGAGAGAGAAAGAGACACAGTAAGTCTGACAGACAGACAGACAGACAGACTGACGGAGAGCGAGAGAGAGATAGAGAGAGAGCGAGAATGACAGAAACATTGTTATCGAAGAAAGATAAAGATAGGAATGGAAACATTATTATATATAGATATAGAAAAAAATAGGTAAAGGGAGCGAAATAGAAAAGTCTGTAAAGACAAGATGATCTTTTTATAACATTTCGCTAATTCTTTTCTCAACGATACCCCTTCTATCAATGGTTTTTCCCCTTTGAAATATGAATATTAATAATCTAACATGTTTCTATTCACTATTTCTATCTATCTTCTTTTTTCCCTCCTCCAGACGACCTTGACCTAACAAGAGAGATAACTCGCCAGTCAGCCCTGCGTGTGTTTACCCATCATACCCAGCATGGACCTAGACGATTGTTCTAGAACATACAGTGTTACCCCGAGAGACCCAAGGTATCCCACAAGTCTCTCCTACTGCCCTCCATTCTACGGAGTTCTTGTGTGACCTTCACCGGTGACCTGACACGGAACTGCCCGGATGTGATTCGCAAAGCCAATCGGATGTTTAGTATTTGGTTTTTGGATTCAGTCAGCCAATCAAATTTCTTTTACGTGTTTCTCCCACTGTTAGGACAATCAAAATGCTGAGCTAAGATTTAATCGGTTTTAGATACTCAATTTACTTACTTTCCATCCGGCAAACTTTTGGTAACACGGTTTGGCTTGATAACATTTTCCTTCATAATAACCATTATCGAGGTCAGATTGATATTGACACTGTGGTAGACATTATGATCTAGTTTCTAATTACAGAACACAGGTGATTGTAGAACCACCCAATAGAAAGATAGCTATGTACACCTTTAAGGGACGGCCAAGAAAATTTTTTTCGAGTGGTTTCTCAAATCTTAGGTAGGTAGGGTATACTTTGATATACACATAACTTCCTCGCTCATTATCAAGTAATAAACGGGTCGAAAATAACTTTATATCTGATAACAACAACCTGTTGATTGGCAGACAGACACTGATTTTAATGACTGAAATATCTCAGCAAGCCAAGTAATGTTGTTCAACAAGATAAAAGGGTTTTGAGAGGCTTCCAGCTTTGGCCACTGATAAGTGTGATAAAGAAAAAAAAAAAGAAGAAGACTGAAGTTCGTTCAAAACTGTAACGGATGTGGTTGTGATTAAAAGCTAACTTTAAGACTTCACGATTTGTCTTCTGGTGACAAAAATGTTAGACTTGACTTGAATGGCAAAGTTTTAAGTTTTGAATTTTTATGAGAATCGCCATTTTGACGCGGAAAATTGGATTGAAGATATATCCGAGTTGTTGAAGAGTTTCTGAAGGAGATTATTTCATACAAAATGGCGCCGCTTTGGAGGATTACGTCACAGAATTTCGTGTTCTTCGTCAGAGTTGCAGCGACGATACTGCTTTGTGTCGTGGATATAACGGGGGCATCAAAGAAAGGTATGGTGCAGACTTGGTTGCTGCGGCTTCTACTTCTATTGTTGATGATAATCTTAATGCTGTTTTTGTTGTTGCTATTGTTATTGTGGATATAGTTGTTGTTTGTGTTGTTTGTGGTGGTTGGGGTAGTGGTTTTGTGATTTTATTTCGCTCCACTGCTATTAGAGACGGCTCGACCTAAACCAATGGACATTTATATTCCTTACTGACTAAACTCCCAAAACATTGAAGATTTTGTCGTTGTTGCTGTTTGATAACTGCTAGTTTTACCACGTGATTAATGAGTTATTTTTTTATGCTAGCATCTAGACCGTAAGTTACAGTAATAACATATCAAAAATCAAACGCTTGAATTGATCACAGCTAGTCTGGTAACTAATACTGCTAGGCTTCTAGGTAGAGAACGTTCGTCCACACACACATATATATATATAATGTTCTTTATTGTCTATCCTGCTCTCTCCCTCTCTCTCTCTCTCTCTCTCTCTCTCTCTCTCTCTCCCTCTCCCTCTCTCTCTCTCCCTCTCTCTCTCTCTCTCTCTCTCTCTCTCTCTCTCTCTCTCTCTCTCTCTCTCTCTCTCTCTCTCTCTCTCTCTCTCTCTCTCTCTCTCTCTCTCTCTCTCTCTCTCTCTCTCTCTCCCACCCTCCCTTCTCTCTCTCTCTCTCTCTCTCTCTCTCTCTCTCCCACCCTCCCTTCTCTCTCTCTCTCACTCTCTCTTCTCTCTCTCTCTCTCATTCTCTTTTTTTCTAGAGCTTTCTTTTCCTCTCACAAAATTCCGACATCACAGATATTCTTGTCAGTCGATCTTCTTCTTCTCTCTCTCTCTCTCTCTCTCTCTCTCTCTCTCTCTCTCTCTCTCTCTCTCTCTCTCTCTCTCTCTCTCTCTCTCTCTCTGTCTTTCTCTCTTTGATTTTATACCAGTGCGTATATGTGTGCGTATGTGTTATTTTGTGTCAGATAATTGATTAATGCTTCTGAGCTTCGTCTTTCTCTTTCTTTCTCTTCTCTCCCACTCTCCCTCTCTTTTTCCGACTTTTATGTGTATAATTTATTGTTGTGGGAGAAGTCATTAATTCTTTCCGAGCGTTCTCTCTGTCTATCTCTCTCTTTCTTGCTCCATTTCTCTCTTTCACGTCTATCCCCATCTCTCTATCCTTCTTTGATTCTATGTCTGTGTTTTTAAGAGCACATGTGTGTGTGTGTGTGTCTAAGAGCTGGTTGATTCTTCCCGTGCTTTATCTCTTTCTGTCTCGCTTTCTCTTTATTTCACGATCTCTCTCTTATTTTGTGTTCTTGTGTAAAAGTGTGTGTGTGTGTGTGGTTTTTTTTTTAAACTTTGTGTGAAGAGCATTATTTTTAGACGGTTGCCTTAGCTTCCAGCAGTTTACTATTACAAGCTTTTACCTCCAGCAGAAGGCAACAAGTGTCTGTCTACAGTACTTTAAACCCACTTTCTTTTTGTACTCTCTCTCTCTCTCTCTCTCTCTCTCTCTCTCTCTCTCTCTATCACTCTCTTTTTCTCTCTCTCCCTGTCTCTCTCTTTCTCTCTCTCTATCTTTCTCTCTATGTCTCTCTCTGTCTCTCTCTTTATCTTTCTCTCTCTCTTTTCTCCTTTTCCTTCTCTCTCTCTCTCTCTCTCTCTCTCTCTCTCTCTCTCTCTCTTTCTCTCTTTACCTCCCTCTCTTTCTCTGTGTCTCTGTGTGCAAATCTATCTATTTGTATGCCTCCTTTTCATCCGTCTGTCTACCTGTCTGTTCGTCTCTCTCTAACTATCTCAATCTCTCTCTCTCTCTCTCTCTCTCTCTCTCTCTCTCTCTCTCTCTCTCTCTCTCTCTCTCTCTCTCTCTTTCTCCCCCTTCCCGCCCGTCTTTCATCTGATTGAACTAAAGTTGTCGCCACTCAAATCCGTCACCTCTAAAAGCCTACTTCAGCGAAAGCCCACGGCTTTATTGAATAGCAATTTGTTTCAAGTCTTTTATCTTTCAAACAAATAGAAACAGATGGAGAGGAAAAAATACAGACAGAATTTTGCAAACGTTTCCAAAGTGTTAACTGCTGGACTAAAATCAGCGTTACCTTTATTTCTCTTTTTTAAAGGTTTTTGTTACCATAGCAACAATTTGTCATAACACAGCGCAGAGCCAGAAGTTCAAACCTGACCTCTCGGAATGGTTTGTTTAGGTAAAAGTTTTGCTTGCTGATGTTGCTTCTGCTACTTGTTGTTCATGTTGATACAATTTTTTGGTTTGTTTGTTTTTTTTTTTTTTTTGCTTTTTCGGTAATTACACATTTTCTTTTCTCATATAACCATTTTTGTCTTGAAACATTCGTTTTGACTTTCGTTTGTTATTATTAATGACATATTTTTTTTGGTTAAGCGGTAATAATTATTGGTTTGATAATTAAACTAGTAAAGACCGATTTTATTGGGTAGAATCATTTATCTTCTCTTTTATTTAATTCTTATAAATAGCGGCCTTATAGTTATAGTTATATTATTATCCATCATTATAACTTAAGCTGCTACAACAACAACAAAAAGAAATCAACAGAATAATCAAATGCTACAAATACATTTTACTAATATGACTGCTTACTGCAACTAATGCTGCTGCTGTTACTATTACTACTACTACTACTACTACTACTACTACTACTACTACTACTACTACTACTACTACTACTACTACTGCTGCTGCTGCTGCTGCTGTTGCTGCTGCTGCAACTGCTTGCTGCTACTACTACTACTACTACTACTACTACTACTACTACTACTACTACTACTACTACTACTACTACTACTGCCGTCCATGCTGCTGCTACTGCTTCTATAACTACAACATTAACTACCACCACAGCCACCACTCCTGCCCCTTTTCCCAGACCCTACTACAATCGGTCATAAGTCTAAATACTGTGCGGTGCCACAAAGTGCCATTTCTCAACTTCGCCCATTCCCCGCGCCATCCCAGACTGATGGTTTGTGTTAGCTGCGAGCCAAGTAGAGAATGTGTCGCCACTAACTTCCGTATGACCAGACACCCACAAGAGCCGGGCTATTTTCGGCTGCCATTGTGCGGCCCTCTAATCTGGTGGGATGGAATCTTCATTGGTGTTTATGGCCCTGATGGTCTAGTTCTCGTTCTGAGAGCGGTGTGCCTCTTTCTGCAACCGGCTGTCTGTCTGTGAGTGTCTTTTTTTCTTTCTTTTCTATCTCTGACGAGTTGTCTGCCTCTCTGTTAGACATTCTGACTTCAGTATTTCTGTCTGTGAGTCTCATTTTTTCTTTCTGTCTATCTCTGACTAGTTGTCTGCCTCTCTGTTAGACATTCTGACTTCAGTATTTCTGTCTACTTTTTGTCTTTCTACCTGTCTCTCTCTCTCTCTCTCTCTCTCTCTCTCTCTCTCTCTCTCTCTCTCTCTCTCTCTCTCTCTCTCTCTCTCTCTCTCTCTCTCTCTCTCTCTCTCTTTCTCTCTCTCTTTCTCTCTCTCTATCTTTCTCTCTCTCCTCCCCTCCATTTCTCCTTCTCGAGCTATCAATATCGTCATACAAAAATCTCCTCCACCTCTCTCTAATTTCTCGTCAATCCGCTTGTATGTTGCCTCATCGACCCTGCTCTCTCCTACATTTTTTTGTTTACCGTCCCATCCTTTTCAGATTTTCAAAGTACTTTTCCTGCAACAACAGTCAAAATGACTGAGTGACAATTTTACCGAGCAATCAACACGGAATCTGCACACTGGTTCTAAATATTCATAGCTTGGGTGGTTCAACTTAAGTTTCTCATTTTAAAGGGAAAACCCCTTGACACCACCTCGCACAAAAACGGGTTACGTCTGGCAATCTTGCTCACGTAATGTGTTAAAAGAAATTTTTTTTTTTTTTGCTTTAAATTTTGGTTTGTTGAAATCTACACTGCTCCTTTGAATTTTGGCTTCACAAAATGCTATTTCAGTTTTACAGCTTGTAACTTGGCATTTTGAAAAAATCCAAAAAAAAAAAAGAAAATATTTTAGAACTCGCACTCAACATTCTTTAGCTCTTTACCCGGGGTTTTGTTCACATTTATTTCAGCTCTTGTTTAAAAACTGTTCGGATTGAGTTACAAGGAATGATGAATACACATCATGTGATATTTTTGATTGGCTAAAGACGCAATATGGACGCGCAGTCGTACTAGTACTGTTAGAATTTTGTGATTAATCATAAAATCGAAGGTGCCCAAAGTTTCTTTTTGAACGTTTCATACATGATTATTACTATGGAATCATTGTATTTACGTTTATATATATATATATATATATATATATATATATATATATATATACACAGAGAGAGAGAGAGAGACAGAGAGAGACAGATAGATAGATAGATAGATAGATAGATAGGTATAGAGGATCTTACCTTAAATTCTCTTCATACGGCACTGGTATTTCAAACGGAGGACAAGTGACATACCTCTTCTGGTATAACTGAGGTGTGTTCGATTGCCGTTCCGACCTTGTAACACTCTTATCAATTATTCCAAGTCATCTTCAAACTATATATATATATATATATATATATATATATATATATATATATATATATAGGTAATCGTACGACTACAAACACATCCACTAAGGAATACAGTATTCGAACCTCGCAGTTATCAATGAGCTGTGGACAGAACAGCCTCAATCCTTAAGATTGTCAACCATGAACCATGTGTGTAACAGTGACAGAGTGGACCGATTCCACCAATCACCAGTCACACCAGTCTACCAGTTAACCAATCAAAAGTGTAGCTATGGCACCCAAAGGCGCCAGAAAGCTCAGCCAGTAGCGTGTTGTACCGCACCGACGATAATTATTAAAGGTCGCCAGTTCAAACACCCGTGTTGGAGCTGACGGTGGTGCGACAGTATCTCGTATTATCCCTGGCCTGGGCAAGTTGGGAAACTCCCGTTTCAAAATATTAAATACCTAGGAACCATTGGCGTGAAAGCAGAACAGAGGAACTTATGGGATTTCGAACTTTATTTTGGACGTACGGAACTTATGGGATTTCGAACTTTATTTTGGACGTAAGGAACAGAGGAACTTATGGGATTTCGAGCTTTATTTTGGACGTAAGGAACAGAGGAACTTATGGGATTTCGAGCTTTATTTTGGATGTCAGGAACAGAGGAACTTATGGGATTTCGAGCTTTATTTTGGATGTCAGTAACAGAGGAACTTATGGGATTTCGAGCTTTATTTTGGACGTAAGGAACAGAGGAACTTATGGGATTTCGAACTTTATTTTGGACGTAAGGAACAGAGGAACTTATGGGATTTCGAACTTTATTTTGGATGTCAGGAACAGAGGAACTTATGGGATTTCGAACTTTATTTTGGATGTCAGGAACAGAGGAACTTATGGGATTTCGAACTTTATTTTGGATGTCAGGAACAGAGGAACTTATGGGATTTCGAACTTTATTTTGGACGTAAGGAACAGAGGAACTTATGGGATTTCGAGCTTTATTTTGGATGTCAGGAACAGAGGAACTTATGGGATTTCGAGCTTTATTTTGGACGTAAGGAACAGAGGAACTTATGGGATTTCGAGCTTTATTTTGGACGTAAGGAACAGAGGAACTTATGGGATTTCGAGCTTTATTTTGGACGTAAGGAACAGAGGAACTTATGGGATTTCGAGCTTTATTTTGGATGTCAGGAACAGAGGAACTTATGGGATTTCGAGCTTTATTTTGGATGTCAGAAACAGAGGAACTTATGGGATTTCGAACTTTATTTTGGATGTCAGAAACAGAGGAACTTACGGGATTTCGAACTTTATTTTGGATGTCAGAAACAGAGGAACTTATGGGATTTCGAACTTTATTTTGGATGTCAGAAACAGAGGAACTTATGGGATTTCGAACTTTATTTTGGATGTCAGAAACAGAGGAACTTATGGGATTTCGAGCTTTATTTTGGATGTCAGGAACAGAGGAACTTATGGGATTTCGAGCTTTATTTTGGATGTCAGAAACAGAGGAACTTACGGGATTTCGAACTTTATTTTGGATGTCAGAAACAGAGGAACTTATGGGATTTCGAGCTTTATTTTGGATGTCAGGAACAGAGGAACTTATGGGATTTCGAGCTTTGTTTTGAACGTACGGAATGCTTCTATTTTTTTTTTTTTTTCATCAAAGAGGACACGGTGACTGTGGTATAAAAAGTATCTCGGAGAATTACATGGGGATATGCTGGTTAAAAACCTTCTACTGGCAGGGTTTCATTGTGAAGGCTGTTTTGGGCCTTGATCTGTGCTCTCTGTTTAAAGAGATCTAACACATCTGCGTTAATGATAGAACAATCTGTACACCTTGGAAGCAATATCCTATTTTTCAAAGATAAAGAATTTGTTTTTTTTTAATCACCGCTTTTCGAGCTAACTTTAACAGAACATAAAATATTATCATTTCTTGTGTTTATTCCCTTTTCCTATCCTCAAGTCTCTGTCTGTCTATCCGTCTCATTCTGTCTCTGACTCTTTCTTACTTACTTTCTCTTTCTCTCTCTCTCTCTCTCTCTCTCTCTCTCTCTCTCTCTCTCTCTCTCTCTCTCTCTCTCTCTCTCTCTCTCTCTCTCTCTCTCTTTCTCCTCTCCCGCTCTTTCTCTCCTATTACTCTCCCTTCCTCTCTCTCTCCCCTCTCTCCCGGTCTGTCGCTCTCTCTCTCTCTCTCTCTCTCTCTCTCTCTCTCTCTCTCTCTCTCTCTCTCTCTCTCTCTCTCTATCTATCTATCTATCTATCTATCTATCTATCTATCTCTCTCTCTTTCCCTTTCTGTCATTCTGCCAGTTTGAGTATTTCTACCCATTCTCTGATACCCCTCTATCCTCTAACAAACAAACACACGCTCACACTAAACTTTTCTTCATATCCTTTCCTCTAGCAGCAAAATCTATCTGTCTATCAAGATCTTCATATCTATATCCCCACCTCTCCCTCCCCTCCCCTATAACATCCATAGTTACACCGTCTCCCCTCTCCTAGCGAAATAATCCGGAACTAATTGCTCGCGACCAGGCTCACAAAGCATTCTGGGCCGGCGCGCACTTAACTCATCTACCCAGGGCTTTGTCGCCAGTCCCCGGGTCTCGTCAGGTTTATTTACCGGAACCTGGGGCCTATGGAAATCTCGCCGTTCACGCACTTAACCAGAGCGGTTGCGCGACACATCGCGGCTATTATCGCGCTCGGGAGCGTTTTCAATGCGGCGAAGTTCGAATACACGGTTTTAACGTTAGTTCGGGGCCGGGGTTTAATTATGTTCGGGTTTAAAAGAAATTGGAATTAAATGTTGGGGGAAGATGGAAGAGAGGGGGAGGGGGGGGGGGGGCGAAGGGATAAGATAGCTGCTCAGAACTAGAGGTAAAAATGATTGCTTCTTAGAAAGAGAAAGATATATTCTTCTTCTTCTTCTTCTTCTTCTTCTTCTTCTTCTTCTTCTTCTTCTTCTTCTTCTTCTTCTTCTTCTTCTTCTTGTTCTTGTTCTTGTTCTTCTTCTTCTTGTTCTTGTTCTTGTTCTTCCTCTTCTTCTTCTTCTTCTCCTTCTCCTTCTCCTCCTCCTTCTCCTTCTCCTTCTTCTTCTTCTTCTTCTTCTTCTTCTTCTTCTTCTTCTTCTTCTTCTTCTTCTTCTTCTTCTTCTTCTTCTTCTTCTTCTTCTTCTTCTTCTTCTTCTTCTTCTTCTTCTTCTTCTTTTCCTTCTTTTTTCTCTTCCTTATTTTTTTCTATACAACCCAACTTAAACCTCCACAACGCAACCTCATTCATTATGCTTTTTAAACTCACGTCAGATCATATATATCTAAAACCAATAATAATTATGTCAAAAGCTAAAGCTGCACCCTCTTGTGCCGAACCCCCCTAGCTTGATAAATGTAATCCTGGAGTGTTGCCACCTGACTCTGCACCTCGCTGAGCCGAGCCTCACCAGGGCCGCCCCGCTGTACCAGTCATGTGACCGATTAGGCTCAGTACAGCCCAGGACAGTCAGACAAGCTGCACTGGGTTGTCTCTCTTAACAGCACGGCCACCAGAGGCTGTCACGCGATGTTCACCGTTAAAAAACACTAGCAAAGGAACTTAATGAACTTTTAAATCTCCCTCCTCCCCCCCCCCCTCCAAAATCCCCATCCTATTGCTCCTGATCTAGGCCTATAACCCTTTCGAGAAAACCATCAATTCCACCCCCCCCCCCCCCCCCCCCTTTCCCTCCTCCCCTGCCCCCATTTTTCAGTCCGTCAAAACGGAAATACGACCGCAACTGTCTTGTCAAAACAGTTGCACTGAAACCGCTGTAAAATAATTAATGATGGCCAGTGTTTACTTGTTTATTGTCTTTTTTTTTCTTTTCTTTTTTTTGTATTTTTAGAAATGAAGTGTGTGTCATATTTCACGCTTTAAAGTTCTTGTCCTTGTATTGACAGAGTGCATCCGGTAATAATGCGTGTTTATGTGCGAGGGTCTTTTAAGAGGAAGTGAGTAGAGGGGTGGGGGGGAGGGGGTGATGAAAGGGTTACAAAGGGAATCAGTTATGTCAGACAAATCTTAGTATGACGTCATGATTAGCAGAACGTTTTACATTTAAATCTATTCTGTTTCATTGTTCATTTAGTCAAACAATAACCTTAGCTTTGTGCTAGTGTTTGAGTTAATCTTGTTTAAGTATAGAATAAAGAAAGGCCATATTATGGAATTTTCAGTTTTCCATCTGAGGTAGTTGTTACGGAGTTTTATGGTTTTGAAGAGTTTTCGCATATTTGTACGTCGGTAAGAAGGACAAAGTTGTGCGATGCTATATCAGAAAGGTTTTTTTATTTTCCATATAGTAGCAGTTTATCTCAGTTTTGAAGACAGAGCAATAAACAGAATCTGGGATTGAGCAACACTTTCGGATTTCCATTTTGTCACTGGTGTGAGCAGCACAACAAACGACAGTCAAAATATACTGAATCATATTACGACCCTCTGTTCGGTTATAGATCTATATCCGCCGCTATAAACCGATCCAAAAACTTAAAACTATCTCAATGTACCCGAGTACCTAACCGTCAAAAGTAAAGTAACCGGATTTATAGCTCTTGTTTAAACATATTGGTTCATAACATGATTCTCTACTCGGATATATTTCCGCGAGATAAACTATTCCATAAACTTAAATCTATCTCAATGCATCCAAGTATTTAATCGTTAAAAAATAAGAACAAAACAAAACAAAACAAAAGTAAACATAGTCCATGTTCAAGATGCTTCCAAAATCTCTCTAAAGAAACCTTAGGCTGAACAAAGTTCAACAGAGATGTCATAAAGTAAAAGAGCTCCTTTGAACCGCTCTATTTCCACGTGTATTACCGGTCTTGGGTCTTACACCAAGGCCTTGGGTTTTTTTTTTTTAATATTCTCGAATCAACAAGTGGGTGTAACAACAGTCTTAGTGAAGGTAATGTCCCCCTGGGTCAATAGATGAGTCTCATATTGAGTCAAGGAGGTCAACACCACAAGATTGACGCTAGTGAGAGTAATGTCCCCTGGGTCACTAGATGAGTCTCATATTGAGACAAGGAGGTCAACACCACAAGATTGACGCTAGTGAGAGTAATGTCCCCTGGGTCACTAGATGAGTCTCATATTGAGACAAGGAGGTCAACACCACAAAATTGACGCTAGTGAGAGTAATGTCCCCTGGGTCTCTAGATGAGTCTCATATTAAGGCAAGGAGGTCAACACCACAAGATTGACGCTAGTGAGAGTAATGTCCCCTTGGGTCACTAGATGAGTCTCATACAGAGACAAGGAGGTCAACACCACAAGATTGACGCTAGTGAGAGTAATGTCCCCTTGGGTCACTAGATGAGTCTCATATTGAGACAAGGAGTTCAACACCACAAGACTGATGCTAGTGAGAGTAATGTCCCCTTGGGTCACTAGATGAGTCTCATATTGAGACCAAGAGGTCAACACCACAAGATTGACGCCATAACAATATGATTTATACCCACATATAGAGAGACACTTCAGCGGTTTACGGTACAGGTCCTCTTATATTGAAAACAAGCGAAGCTCTAACCATGATTGTTGTGATATTTTGGGGACATCACGACTCAACAAAAACTAGACAAAGCAACATCGACATAAACAAATCGCCACAATTTATGCTCTTTGGCATTGCCACACTGCACAGACCAACATGACAAACCAATTACAACCTCGGGTTTGGCTTTTTCTAATATGCCATCAAAGAGCAAACATCTTACCTCCTGTCCCAATCCAAAAAAAAAAACAAATGACTCTCGTCATTGAACCAAACAACGTATTTACGTATTCTAAAATCTGAGCAATAACATTTGAAATTAAACGCTGCCCACGGCTCCATTGAGTCTGAAGTTTTCCATTTCAAACTGGTGAGAGTTACGTTTTTAGCCACAATATTGTGACATTCCGGCAGTTATTTGGACAATCTTGTCTAACTGTACTCG
>JAWDGP010007939.1:60000-85000 GCA_033675545.1 Elysia crispata
GAGAGAGAGAGAGAGAGAGAGAGAGAGAGAGAGAGAGAGAGAGAGAGAAAGAGAGAGTTTGAGGGAAAAGAAGGTACTTGGGTTAAGAAAAGATAACAAAAAAGTCAAAAAGAGAAAAAGAGAAAGAGACAGACTAACACAGAAAGAGGAAAAGAGAGGAAGAAAAGAAACTTGTTCAAGTTTGGTCTTTAGCTTTCTGTGTCGCCTGTAGGGTGGATGGTTAGACCCCAGATCTGACACCAGGGGTCCGCCCTTCGGATGCTAGGATAAGGTAATGACAGGTTAATACATTGTTACTAATACACGACTTCCCTTATACGAGTAGTAGATAAACTTAGAGGACGTTGGACAATAAGCAAAACTTTACTAATCCTGCACTACCCTAACCTGTTTAGGATTCTTTCAAATGCTTATAGAAATCTATGAATTCAGGTAAAAATTGCCTTTTTATGAAATGTTTTGCTTGAAAACCTATTTTTTCCTACACGCCAAAGGTATGTTCAAAAGGATCCATAAATAGATTTAGGTTTAAAAAAAACACTGAACTATTGTAGTATATACTCTAATGAGGTATTTTGATGTAGAGAGACCCAAAATGTTGATAAAAGTGATAGTTGTACTGGCTAAGGCAGGGGGAGAGGGGGGGGGGGAGGTAAGGAACCGAGAAATTAAAAACAAACAGGAAGAAACTAAACTTCATTTTGATGATACGCGCAGGCAAACACACTGGAATAAACCAATAGAAAGATCCAGCTATGAAGACCTTGGCAAAAAAGAGTAATGAAGTTTTAATCGTTGGTTCTCAGTGTTTGCTTCAACCTGGTTCACTGAGAGAGAGAGAGAGAGAGAGAGAGAGAGAGAGAGAGAGAGAGAGAGACAGACAGACAGACAGACAGACAGACAGACAGACAGACAGACAGACAGACAGACAGACAGACAGACAGACAGAGACAGAGAGAGAGGGAGAGAGAGAAAGAGAGAGAAAAAGAGACAGAGGGAGAGACAGAGGGAGAGAGAGAAAGAGAGAGAGGGAGGAAGAGAGAAAGAGGAAGAGAGAGGTAAAGAGAGGGAGAGAGAAAGAGAGAGAGAGGGAGAGAGAGAGAAAGAGAGGGAGAGAGAGGTAGAGAGAAAGAGAGAGGGAGAGAGAAAGCGAGAGAGATAGAGGGAAAGAGAGAGAGAGGGAAAGAGAGAGAGAGAGAAGGTGTGTGAGGATGAGAGGATGAGATATGACAGAGAGGGAAGGGGAGGTGGAACAGGGAGGCAGCAGAATAGCACCAAAAAAGGACAGAGAGGGAGGGAGTGTCAGAGAGGGGGAAGACAAGCAGGCACACAAAGATAGAGGACAAAGAGACAGAGACAGACAAAAGGCAGGCAGACAGACAGACAGACAGGCAGAAAGCCTTAGAAAAATATTAAGAGAAAGACTATAATTATAATAATGTTTAGCGAGAGAGTTACAGAGAGATAGAGAGAAAGAGAGAGAGAGAGAGAGAGAGAGAGAGAAAGAGAGAGAGAGAGAGAGAGAGAGAGAGAGAGAGAGAGAGAGAAAGAGAGAGAGAGAGACACACACACACACACAGACAGACAGTTAGACAGACAGACAGATAGGGGGACGTGGAGAGAGAGAAATGATAGACCCATTAAGGGTCCTTTAAATAACTGTTATAAGTGATAAGGAAAACAGAATAAACCTTCTAGCTAAACACACGTTACACCAAGTTTATAAAATTAGTGACAGATTTATTGACGCAAAACTCTTATTAACTTGTCTAATATCATACAAGACCCAATATGGAATTTGGTTATTTCTTTTAAGTGGACAGATTACTCAACATATTGTGAGCAGATCTAACCTGAGCATAATGCATTACTTGACATGAAGCAGTCTGCCTTATTTGATTGTTGAAAAATTGTGACAAGGGCACACAATCGCAGGCCATTGAAATTGTAAGTTTTTTCCTAAAATCTCAAGGGCTCTTGAAGCAGTTGTTGAGTTTTTTTGTGTCAAGTACATCGTGTGCTATCCATTTATGTTTCTCTTGGCTCGAGAACTTTTGTTTCAAGAAGTCCTTGATCTTGACCAACATGCATATCTTTGTTTTGTCACCAAGAATAATCGTGGAGTTTGGTATTTGGTGTTCTATTTTTCTTCACGTTTGCATAGCTTGTGTGTGTGTGTGTGAGAAAGAGAGAGAGAGAGAGAGAGAGAGAGAGAGAGAGAGAGACAGACAGACAGACAGACAGACAGATAGACAGGCAGACAGAGAGAAACAGACAGGGAGAAAGAGAGTGAGAAATATGCAAAGAAAGAAGATAGAGAGAGAGAGAGACAAAGAGACAGAGAGAGCGCAATAGTGACAGAGAGAAAAGAAAGAGAAAAAGAGAGAAAGACTGCTTGCCACTTGTTACATTAAGACAAGTGTGAAAGAGAGATAGCTCTTCATGCTTCTTTCTACCATGATTTTGATCGTTTCATATTTTTTTTCTTAACACAACAGTGAAAAAGTTCTATTTTGATATGCGCAAAGCAAAAGCAAAATATGATTCATATTGTGAATCTTATATGAGGAGAGGCTCTAGGAAAAAGGGGATACGATTTGCTCAGGAGACTCAGGACGTTAAAGCTTTGAATATCATCCATTTTTGAGAAAGTATTTTATTAACAAAAATTCGTTTACTCTTATCTGTGGGCTATTCCTATCAATTTATCAATCAATAAGTATTGCAAACAATCAATCAATCAATCAGTTTTTCTGTCAGTCCATCAATAAATCAAAAACCAATCTTTATACAGTCAATATATCATTAATCAGAATATCAATCAGTATACCTGAAAGTACATCAATGAATCAATCATTCAGTATAACCAGCAATCAATAAAACGGCATATCAGTCAATCTTCCAATCAACCAGTATATCAATCATTCAATCAATCAATATATCTGTCGGTATATCGATCAAACAATCAACTGACATCAACTCAAAACCCATTTAAGTTTACATTTGGAAAATCTAGAAAGTGTAAGCCCTCGTGCTTCTTTGGTTAAGTTAGTTCGAAACATTCTATATCTAGAGCACACAGTCTTATGTTATGCAAGGTGAAAGTGCTGTATTCAGCCTTTCTACAGTTTTGAAATCTATTACAGCAGAATAGGTGAATTTTCTTTCCTTTCTATTAGCAAAGGAGAGAAAAAAATTATCCTCTTTTTAGAAAATAACGCCACGAGTACCAACCCACCCCTCACTGTTGTCAGATAACAAAAGAATCTTTGAGGTGTTATATTAAGCTTCATGTGTACAAAAAAAGAAGAAAAAAAAAAAAAACATAAAATCCTCCTCAAAACTTGGACAATATTGTTTGCCTGGCAACGGAACAAAAGCCGTTCTGACAGGTAACTGTTTTGTTAGGGTGCTATAGAAACCCACTCAGCTTCCTAGGTAAACTTCTAGCGGACAGGGGAGCTAATTGTTACGGCCCCTGAGCGGAAGAGAGTTAACTCCCTTGTTGCCATGGTAAACCGAAAGCCAACTCTGTCACGCCCGTGTCAGGGGCTACAACATGGGGAGGAACGAATTGACATTTGCCTTTTTTTTTTTTTTTTTTTAAATTTCCTCTTCCCCTTCTTAGAACTAGGCTTGTCGTGACATCTAGTTCGGTTGACATGATCTGTGAGAAATTCTTAAAAAAACACACAAAAAATTGTTTAAGAGGGAAAAACACACACAAAAAAAAAAAATTAAATAAAATTAAAAGAAGTAGTAGTGAAAAGCAATGAAAGCAATATCCCTCCTGCACAGTGAAGAAATAAATTAGACTAAATTATGTGGGTTGCTATTGTTTACCATTTAGAAAGTGATTTTAAGGCGTTTTTGTAAACTTCTAGAACATTTCTTCTGGCAGGTTACAAAAGAAACAACCTTCCGCTGGTCATTTTTGACAGATTTTAAGAATTCTCCCTACCCCTTTTCATCTTTTACTCTGGAATGGGTATAATTATTTTCAGACAGAAATAATGGATCTAATCATTGTGATTTTTTTAGTTGGTCAGAAATCGTGAAAAGAGTAAAAAAAAGTGAGAAGGAGTAAAAAAAGAAAGGAAAATAGATGAGGGAGAAAGAGGTCGTGAGCACTTAAACAGGGGGAAAGAAACTGAGACATGAGAGACAAAGAGCGAGAAAGGGAGACTAAGAGATGTAAACATATAGAGGAGACAAGCAGAGACAGAAGAAAGAGTGGAGGGAGTCAGTGAGGGGCAGGGAAAGAGACAGAGAGAGACATAGAGAAAAAGAGAGAGAAAGGGAGAAAGAGAGAGAGAGAGAGAGAGAGAGAGAGAGAGATAGAGAGAGAGAGAGAGAGAGAGAGAGAGAGAGAGAGAGAGAGAGAGAGAGAGAGAGAGAGAGAGAGAGAGAGAGAGAGAGAGAAACAGCAAGGGGAGGATGCACACAACACGTGTTTCAAATGTAATCGAAAAGAAAACAAGAAAGTTTTGGTGATCCCTTTATTGCCAAGATAAGAGAAGAAACCCCCGTCATCTTGGAAGACATTATCATGAACCCCACTCGAGCCTTAATTAAACCGTAACCTCGTATCGGGAATACCCTATCTCCAACAATGCTCTTAGCCGCCCCTGCTATTGTTCCTTTATAAGAAGGCTTGCACCTTGCAGAACACGCCTCAGTCTTGTATGTTTGCAGAGCATTAGTGTCAAGAAGCGACGGCCTCATGGGATTGTTACAGGTACTATTAAGTTCTGAACTTCCGGTGGCCATTGATAGAGTTAGGGGGTGGATGTATGTATCAATGGGTGGTGTGAAGTGGAGCAAGTTTTGTTGTACATCACTTTGCTTGAAGTAGCCTGCCCACAATGAGATGATCTCAGGCATTGACTGCTGGACTTGTCGGATGCTAGAGTTCCTTTAAGCTCTGGACTTCCTGTAACAAAAGACATTTGTTTGAGGAGTGGATGTATGTATGAGCGTTGTGGGAAAAAAAGTTTTGTTGAAAATCAACATGTTTGATATAACCTTTTAAAAACATTGAGATCTCTAGCCTTTTTATGAAAATCAAATACATTTCGGTCGGATGGAATTAAAAAATCCGAAGCCCCAACTTTATCCATCCCTGTTGTAGAGGCTTGAACCCGCATGGAGCTGCCCCTTCGAGATTAAGGCACACGGTCTAACCATATATAGTTACTAGTGCTCCTAATTCATTTGTTTATATCTCGTATTGTAAGGAGGTACATGACACATTAAACTTTGTGTTTTTGCTGAGATGGGATGTACAACTTTCACGTTCACTGGGCTTGATTTATCCTGTATATCGTCTTGTGCTTCAATCTAAAAAAAAAGTAATGTTTAATTCTTCGAACTTTTCACGAATCTCGCGACATGTTTCACTCTTTTACCAATTGAGATATTGTGACTCTAGAACTTATCTTCATGAACACCTCTAGGATATTTATATCTTCTTTAAAAAGTTCTTCTTTATTCGTTATTTGCATATCTAAACCTAATCATGGCTCTATCTTATTGATTAAGATGGTGAGCTTATTGTTATGTTAGAATACACCAAGCAATTTGCAAGCATACGATTTTTAGTCACTCAAAGTGATCTAAAAGAATTTAGGAAAAAAAAACAAGCTGGTTATCATAAACAACAACAGTTCTTCCAAATTGGTAAGTTTTAACATTCAAACTTATTTGAGCAAAGCATAACATCGTCAGGTATATTTGAAAGTCTATCCCGCTACAATAGCTTCAGTAGTGTCTCACCGCGGAACTCGGCCCCGTATCTCTGGACTACTTTCTACATGATGTAGCACTCCGCGCCGGCCTAGAGCGCCCTGGTCTTGTTTAGATCATTACACCTGATGGGATTTGTGTCAAGAGTCGCGCCCCTTGCCACAGTGCTGTCAGTACAGGTGGGGTACCTGACTACCTGTGTAGCGGATCTGTACCCCCCACCCCCCCCGCCCCCCCCACTCTCTCTCTCTCGCACACGCGCACACACATACACACAACTACCTTTCTTGCTGCTGCAGGGAGAGACGGAGCAAAGGGTTAGCTTGTTACAGATGAAGAGAAATTGAAGATCAGATTAGGAATAAAATTATTCAGATGGAGGGATAGTTAGATGGGTGGTTAGGTAGGAAGATATTAAGTAGAAAAATAGATAGGTGGATACATTGATGTATAAATAGACATTTATAGATAGGTAGATAGATAGATAGATAAATGAAAAAGCTTGTAAGTTGGATAAAATTAATAAACAAAGACTTAGAAAGGAGAGGAATGCGTGTGTAATGGAATTTCAAATTGTTACACGTCGTATTACTATCAATCTGTTTTTAATCTTTTATATTGTCTGGCGATTATATAGACAGTGACATACGAACTTATAATCAAACTTTAATAGTCCAGTGGGCCGTGACTGATTGAGTAAATCTCTGTGGCCCTTCTTGAGAAAAAAAGTTAAAACACCCTTTACTCACACCCATGTGGGTGTGAGGCATTCACCATGAGAGATGAAGGGCAAAACTCACAGGATAATTATAGAACACCTCGAAATGCATGCAGTTCTTACTTTTCTGCTTTGTTTTCTATTGAACTAATATCAATTTTTGTCTTTAATCTCGTAGATATTTTTTCCTTATCTCTTATACGTACAAGATTTCCAAGATAACTATATAACAATGGCCTTTCTCATTCAAATTTTTAAAATAAGTTATTATGGTTATTTAATCTATCTATTGATCTAACTTTTTTTTTCTCAACTTTTTTTTTGAATTTCCAGCCGGATTTTTCTTCGACTTCGTGGGCAACAACGTGACCATCTTGCGTCTCCAGTGTCACGCCGGTTCGGCCAGTCCGAACGATTTCGTGATGACCATCAACATCTTCAACGCCACGGCCGGCACCCAGATGTCCAACATGGCGTGGATCTCTAGGGGCAGACAACCCGAGATTCTCGACTCTGCAGCGCAAGGGAGGTTATTCGTGGCTGGGAAAATCTCCAAGTAAGACATAGTGTTATTATTTAGTGTCTCTATCCGGGGAGGCCTGGAGGAGGAGAGGGAGGGGGAGGAGAGGGAGGAGGAGGGGGAGGCTGAGAGAGTCAGAGAATAGACTTACAGACAACCCGAGATTCTCGACTCTGCAGCGCAAGGGAGGTTATTCGTGGCTGGGAAAATCTCCAAGTAAGACATAGTGTTATTATTTAGTGTCTCTATCCGGGGAGGCCTGGAGGAGGAGAGGGAGGGGGAGGAGAGGGAGGAGGAGGCTGAGGAAGTCAGAGAATAGACTTACAGACAACCCGAGATTCTCGACTCTGCAGCGCAAGGGAGGTTATTCGTGGCTGGGAAAATCTCCAAGTAAGACATAGTGTTACTCTCTAGTATCTCTATCAGAGGGGGGGAGGGAGGAGGAGGCTGAGGAAGTCAGAGATTGGACTTTTGAAAGAAGAAAGGCTTTTAGATTTTTTTTTAAAATAAATAGAGATACAGAGAAAGAGAAGAGAAAGGTATTTCACTCAGTCCCAATACCTCTGCCTCAGTCTCTTTGTCTGTCTGTCTGTCTGTCTGTGTCTCTCTGTCTCTCTCTTTCTATCTGTCTGTCTGTCTGTCTGTCTGTCTGTCTGTCTGTCTGTCTGTCTGTCTGTCTCTCTCTCTCTCTCTCTCTCTCTCTCTCTCTCTCTCTCTCTCTCTCTCTCTCTCTCTCTCTCTCTTTTATCTGTCTGTCTCGCTCTCTGTAAGATTTTGTCCCTCCTCTGTTTTCTCAGTGCCAAACATTACTCTGACAGAGACGGTTTTCTAACAGTTATACAAACCTCTCTTTCCCTCTGTCCACACTCTGTGTAGCCATCCTCCCTCCACCCAATGACAACAACTACCCACGCCGACTAAAATTTCTCTCCTTCAAACGTAAATATTTCTCCTTCCTCATCCGACCCCCATATTTCTATTTCTCTCTCTCTCTCTCCATGTTAAATCTCTCTCTCATTGAATTTTTTCCTTTTTGCAATTATGACTCTTGCAGACTTGATTTTCTGACTTCGGAGTAAACAATTTCCCTTCTTCTCATTCTCTTCTTTGACTCTCTCTCACTTCCTCCCTCTCTCTCTGTCTCTCTCTCTCTCTCTGTCTCTCTCTCTCTCTCAATCCCTCACTGTCCTTTATCACTCTCTCTCACTTCCTCCCTCACTCTCTCTCACTTCCTCCCTCACTCTCTCTCTCCCTCACTCTCTCTCTCCCTCACTCCCTCTCTCTCAATCCCTCACTGTCCTTTATCACTCTCTCTCACTTCCTCCCTCACTCTCTCTCTCTCTCTCTCTCTCTCTCTCTCTCTCTCAATCCCTCACTGTCCTTTATCACTCTCTCTCACTTCCTCCCTCACTCTCTCTCACTTCCTCCCTCACTCTCTCTCTCCCTCACTCCCTCTCTCTCAATCCCTCACTGTCCTTTATCACTCTCTCTCACTTCCTCCCTCACTCTCTCTCACTTCCTCCCTCACTCTCTCTATCTCCCTCACTCTCTCTCTCTCAGTCCCTCACTCTCCTCTATCACTCTCTTCCTTCTACTCTGACAGTTTCTTCCTCCTTCCTCCCAGTAACAACTACAACCCCGGCCGATTTGAGATTCTCATCTTTGAGAACATCTCTCGCTCTGTCCCTCCCACACTCTTCTCTATCACTCTTTTGCTCCTACTCTAACATATCCTCCCTCTCACGCCCTCTCCTCCTACTCTAACAATTCTTCTCTCATCCCTCCCCCCCCCCCCAGTGACAACTACGATCCTGGCAAACTAGAGATTCTCATTTTCGAGTATGCCTCTTACTCTCACTCTCACTCCCTCCCTCTTACTCTCACTCTTTCTCCCTCCTACTCTAACAATTCTTCTCTCATCCCTCCTCCCCCTCCCCCTCTCCCCCCCCACCCAGTGACAACTACGATCCTGGAAAACTAGAGATTCTCATTTTCGAGTATGCCTCTTACTCTCACTCTCACTCCCTCCCTCTCCTCAAGCACTCTCTCCCTCCTATTCTAACAATTCTTCTCTCATCCCTCCCCCCCCCCCCTCCCACAGTGACAACTACGATCCTGGCAAACTAGAGATTCTCATTTTCGAGTACGCCTCTTACTCTCACTCCCCCCCCTCTCTCCTCAATACCTCTCTCCCTCCTATTCTAACAATTCTTTTCTCATCCCTCCTCCCCCCCCCTTCCCCCCTCCCCCAGTGACAACTACGACCCTGGCAAACTAGAGATTCTCATCTTCGAGTACGCCTCCCACCGTGACCAGAGGTTTGGCTGCAACGTGACCAAGTCCAACCAGGGACAAACCGGGGAGGTCAGCTGGATAGTCGCGGTCAACAAAACATGTAAGTAGGGGGATTCGATTCTCTTTATAACTATGTAAGTCGAGGGTTCGATTCTTTTCATAACATGTCGGGATTCATCTTCTTAAATATGTAAGTCGGGGATGATTCCCTCTCATAAATACAAGTCGGGGGTTCACCTTCTTCACAACATGTGTAAATACAACATGTAAGTCGGGATTGATTCTCTTCATAAATGTCATGTTTGAGGATTCGATTTTCTTCAAAAATATAAAATGGGATTCGATTCTCTTTATAACTATGTAAGTCGGGGGATTCGATTCTCTTCATAACATGTAAGTCGGGGGTTCGATTCTCTTCATAACATGTAAGTCGGGGGGTTCGATTCTCTTCATAACATGTAAGTCGGGGGTTCGATTCTGTACATAACTATGTAAGTTGGGGGTTCGATTCTGTACATAACATGTAAGTCGAGGGTTCGATTCTATACATTACATGTAAGTCGAAGTTTCGATTCTGTACATAACATGTGAGTCGAGGGTTCGATTCTGTACACAACATGTAAGTCTCGGATTCGATTCTGTAAAGTCCGGGGCTCGATATTGTGCACACTATGTAAGTCAGGGATTCGATTCTGTACACAACATGTAAGTCTCGGATTCGATTCTGTAAAGTCCGGGTTCGATTTTTTTGCATAATTATGTAAGTCCAGACTTCGATTCTGTACATCGAAAGAAAAAGGCCAATTTTGGACGATATAAGTTAGAAATTGCTGCAAGATGTTGTCGTTTCGGATTGTTTAAAAAAAATTAAAGAATACCATAATTGTATCTCGCAACCTCATCAGTTGTCAAAAAATACCAACAAAACAAGAATGTTGACATCAGCAAGCTCTTAACTATCAAAGAAACCAGAAGCGTGCTTTCAGAGATGGAAATAAAATGTTGAGTGATTGATATCGTGACAGCGCCGTTGGCGAATCTTACTCAGTCACCATGGCAGAAAGTAGTTAAAAGAAAAGGCCAAATACACAAGACACGAATAGAAGGGTTTTTTGATTAAACACATTATACGCCATTTTTTTTTTAAATTTAGGAAAAGGTGCAAAAACTATCTTTTTTAAGTCTCTTACAAGTTTTGTTTTCTTTTTCCTATTTTTATCTATTAGGTTTAGATCCAGTACTCCTATAAAGGATTTGGCTAATTCAAGATCTATTTTTTGAAAAAAAAAATTATAAATGATGAGTTTTCATTTGTACACAGAATAAAATAATGGATATGAGACGAGTTTTGTTTTTTTTTAAAGCAAGATTTAAATCTGGTTGGAAAAAAAATATTAACCCTTTATTAGTGAGAAAATATTTTCGACACCGGGGAGTGAACCTAACTTTGTTTTTTTTTTTTTTTTTTTTTTTTTTTGTTGTTTTTTTTTTTTGTTGATTTTTTTTTTTTTTTTTTGGTTTCGATCATACTCAAGACCAAGAAGTGGAAAAAAAATGAGAATGAAACAGCATTTACTCGAAGAAGATACTTCTTGAAACGATGTTGAAAAGCTGTGAAAGACAATTACCCCCCCCCCCCCCCCCCCCACCTTTCCCTACCGCCAGTCCTATTGACACTTGCTGAAACCATCGAGTCTTGTCAACAAGTCAACTTTCTAGATGGTTCGTCAAGTATTGTTCAAATTTCTCTTTCTTCAGCTTTGCGAATTTAAAATGAGTTTTTATACGTCTCTTCTTATACGAGTTCATGGTTGATTCTCTCTCTCTCTCTCTCTCTCTCTCTCTCTCTCTCTCTCTCTCTCTCTCTCTCTCTCTCTCTCTCTCTCTCTCTCTCTCTCTCTCTCTCTGTCGCTCTCTGTCTTTCTGTCTGTCTGTCTCTGTCTGTCTGTCTGTCTGTGTCTGTCTGTCTGTCTGTATCTCTCTGTCTGTCTGTCTGTCTGTCTGTCTTTCTGTCTGTCTGTCCTCTGTCTCTGTCTCTCTGTCTCTGTGTCTCTCTCTGTCTCTGTGTCTCTCTCTCTTTCTCTCTCGCTCTCTCTTTCTCTCTCTCTTTCTTTCTCTCTCTTTCTCTCTCTTTCTCTCCCTTTCCCCTCCTCCCCCTTCCTCCTCTTTGAACAAAATACCCACTACTAGTACTGTAATTTTGAAACAATGATCAGTCGCTCTGTACTGGCTCAGAAACATTTCTCTTAGATTATCTCTATTCTTTTTATTTTTTACCTTGTTTTGGCTTGAGTTAAATCTTTATTAAACATCCTCAGCAAATTTTATTTTCTATTTGCAACTATTAAGTAAATCTAGCGATTTAGAAAGAAAAATTACATACGTCACTGAGTCTAACTGCAGGCAAGATAAGACTGTTCTGTGAGGCGGTGATCTACTTCTCTTTTAGGACTAAATTAATATTATAAAATTCGTGCTACGAATTTTTATATCTTCATTTTCTGTAAAAGAAAAAAAAAACCGTTCCGTATGAAAACTTGAGATAGCTAGAAAGCTTTAAAACCAGGGATAAGCCAAAGATTTTCCTAGATTCTCATCACAGGCCAGTATCTCTATTGAACTGTGGATTTTTCTATATTTAGAAGCACTCAAATCGCAATCAGCGTCTTTGCTAGGGTGCGTTGAGTTTTATGACCTTAGGTAAGTGAAAAAACTGTCATCACTTTTGCTAGAGTACTCTGGATTTGTGATGTTTTTATTTTTTTAAACGTGTTGTAAAGCTATCAGCATCTTAGTCAGCATTAGATTTAGGTGCTGTGGATAACGATATAATTTAAAAGCTATCGGCCTACCCGCTTTTCTCAGTAAGGGAAATCGACTTCTGTATTTTTCCAAATCTATTTTAAGGTCTTTTAAAGGCATA
The DNA here is from genome assembly GCA_033675545.1 of Elysia crispata. Lineage (NCBI taxonomy): Eukaryota > Metazoa > Mollusca > Gastropoda > Plakobranchidae > Elysia > Elysia crispata. Next base: position 72,202 of record JAWDGP010007939.1, read on the forward strand.
ATATAAGGAGACTTGCGATTACCGCATGAAGTGCATAAAGATGCGCTGTCTTTCGGGTTTTCCTAGCTGCGCATTTATTTCTACCTACATGATAATGAACTTTAAAAGATCTTTACATAGGTTTGGATTCTCCATAATTTTTATTAGCCAATTACGAGGGCAGGCTGATAATTAAGTTCCGTTTGCTAATAACTAGGTCAATTTTCGTCACATCGACCTAAAATTTCATACATATCCTCTCGAACCATTTTTCTAGACTTAACTATAACAACAAGTTTGTGTGACATCATTCGTGCTCATAATGCAGTGACGCGCAACACATTATGTGGTAGCCATGTTTATGAGACAATGGCGACTTCCAATGACCTTCTCATCAAACAGCGCTCTGTTATCGAGTTTTTGGCAGCTGAGGGATGTTCTGCTGCAAACATTCATGCAAGAATGAAGACAGTTTATGGTGAAATGTGCATTTCAGACTGTGCAGTTCGCAAATGGGTGAGAATTTTTAAAGGGAAGACCCCAGAGAGACAATTCTGCGTGATCGAAAGCGTTCGGGTAGGCCCCTTTCCGCATCGGACACGGCTCATCGAGAGAAAGTTGACTGCATGATTAGAGCTAATCGAAGGGTCAAACAAAAGGAAATTGCAGATGAAGTAGGCATTTCGAAAGAACGAGTGCACCATATCGCCACAACTGTACTGGGTTACCGAAAAGTCTCTGCCCGTTGGGTCCCAAGACAGCTCACTGTAGAGATGAAAGCGCAGAGAAAAGGACATGTGTACTCAACTCTTAGAGCGTTACAATGCAGAAGGAGAAGCATTTCTGCAACGCATTGTGACTGGAGACGAATTCCTGGGTCCACCACTACGATCCAGAATGTAAAGCCCAATCGATGGAGTATAGGCACAAAACTTCTCCAAGTCCAAGGAAGTTCAAGGTTGTTGCCTCTGCAAGAAAGGTCTTGTTCACCGTTTTCTGGGACATGGAGGGGAGTGGTCCACATGGAATTTCTGGAGCAAGGGCAAACTGTGAACTCTGAGCGATATATTTCAACACTCCGAGCTCTCAAACTCCGACTCAGACGTATTCGGCGTGATAAGGACTCAATCCTGCAACACGACAATGCGCGCCCGCACACCAGTCGCCAAACTCAGGACGCCTTAAGGCAGCTGGAACTTACGACCCTACCTCACCCTGCATACAGCCCCGATCTTGCCCCCTCTGACTATTATTTGTTTCCCCAACTCAAGAAGTACCTGAAGGGCCATCACTATGACAATGATGAGGAAGTTATCGCAGATGTTCGCAGATGGTGCCGTGGACAGCCGTCTGAATTCTTCGCTGACGGCGTGAGCCAACTAGTGAAACGTTGGAGGCGGTGTGTTGATCGCCACGGTGACTACATCGAAAAATAGAGTGCTACGTATGTAGCTGAGATATTAAGCTTTCGTTTGACGTATTGTTTATGTATATGCTGTGAAAAATTAAAAAGTTATGATTAAACGGAACTTAATTATCAGCCTGCCCTCGTATTCCTGTAACTTTGATGTATGTGAAAATCCGTTTTTACAACCCCTTTTGAATGCCTCAATTCCCAAACATGGAACCTTTCTTTCATAGAAACTCAACTGAAAGTTTCATAAAAGTCTAGAATTTAGACAACTATTGTTCTCTAGTTTTAGATTTAGTAAATCTTTCATTGATTTTCTTCTTTCTTTTATTCGATGATGGAATTCTATATCCAACAAAGTCTCTTCATTTACACGTTTGTTCAAACCTATATCTTGGTAATATTTTGTAAATGAACAGAAATTACGGGTTTTTTTTTTTTACACAGAAAAAATAGATGCTTGGGTTATCTAGATTCAAATTGCCACTTTGCGGACTCAAGAAATAAAGCTCTAGCAATACTTGCTGTGTGTTTTCTGTTAACCCTTCTCACACCTCGTTTTGCTGGGGTTTTTTTTTTTTAAGTTGATGTCCCCTTAACATAATTATTATTTTGAACAGTAAATCAGATAGAAAATACAACCACCACCACCCCAAAGTCCTCCCAAAATTATTTAATTAATTAATTAAAAAATAAAGTAAAATGAAAGAAATAAACAATAAAAATGAAATTGAAATATAAAAACAAATAAATAAAATTAAGAAATAAGATACAAAACAAAACAAACATACATAGTCACAGTCACGTCACAAACTAATCCCTGACTCAAATGTTATCACTTTATATCTTCCCTCCTCCCTAAGGCTTATACTTCCAGTTAACATACGCTACACAGATTGATATCTGTCGATGTAATGCAGGTCTGCTCCCCCATTGTCCTCACTGCCCTGCTTCAGAGATATTCCATATCTCCGTGCTTCATCTTGTCATGAAAGCTATCGCCTCAGGGTATCTCATGCTGTTTTCAATGAATGTGTTTGCTTGGTATCACTACTGAGTTCATTATAAGAGGACGCCTGGATAAATTTCTATTTACATTTTTGTAGACAAGAATGCCCTTGGTTCTAAAAATAATCTCTCTAAACAGGTGAAAAGACAATACGTAAAAAAATTATTATTCATCACATGTTGCCATCCTTTAGTGGCAGAGATGAAGATCTTACCTCCCTTTGATAGAAACACAGCTTTGATCCTACAGCAATAATGGACTTCTGGTGACATCTTTTTGTGGTCCGTTTCTCAACATTACGGACTTTAACCGCAGAGTGATATTGTTTTTATTGTTGACCTAGCCGAAATATGGCGCGCCCCTCAAGCGATTGTTTCAACATCCTCGCCTGTGGAAGCAGCTGAGATCAATAATCGTTATTTGAGGATAGAACTTTGCCACGAAGTGACTTGGATGTTCCGTGCTTGTCGTTTTGTCAGCTTGCTTGCTGGGGAGATTCGACTTTATTTATTTGTTATTTTCATTTTTGTAGGTGCCTATTCCTAAATAAGTGATTTAGGTTCAGAAACTAGTCTCTGCAGAAGAACGAGCTTTGAACCCGATCCATCCATGCAGCTTGAAACTCCCATCTTTTCTACATTGTCATGATTATGTTCCTCCCTTTGCTACTGAGTGAAAGCCTTAAAAATTATTATCTTTAAACTTTCATTTCAAAAGTCTAAACTACATTGTCACAGCTTGAGTTTTGATTCTCTGCACTCAACTCCTGTTAAATTACGTCTCACAGGAGATGAGAAAAGTTTGTCAGCACCGAGACATTGTCTTCGGACTATATCAACATCATGATATGTTGAATATGAAATCTTCATGTATTGATTTTTATGTAAAAGATGGTAAGCTGTTCTGTGTGAGAAATGAAAAAAAAAAAAAGAAAGATAAAAAGAATCCAAAACGCTTCTGCCCACTATATATATATATATATATATATATATATATATATATATATATATATACATATAGAAAATGGGACCTTACTAGCAGAATTCTTATATATCGCCCTGCCCGATGGGATGCGACGAACCAATATTACCTCTTATTTAGCTGGCCGGGCGAAATCAATAAAAAATAATCATTATGACCCTCCTGATTTCCAGGAAACCTAAGAAGCGTTACTTTATAAACTGGACAGTCCCACGCCCCCCAACTGGGAATTCCCACGTCCTTAGGTCGCCCGGTGCACTGGAGCAGTTTTCGCCTGTCATTGTCGTCTGCTAGTCTTGACGTTTTGGCTTGTCTGCCCTGGACTCGTCTGGCGCGGGGATTGTCTTTAGAGTCCCGCCTACTTCAGTTCTTCCGGTGATTCTGACGAGACTGTTCTTGGTGTCATGTATTTTCAAATCATATTCCCTGGGGCAACTCCCTGGTCTTTCGTCGGCTGCTTACCGTTCTGGTGTTAAGAAAGTTAGAGTAGTACTCGTTTGTTGGATTATCTGTATAAGGGATCGCCATATATTTTTTTTCTCCTTTTTTCTTTCATGTTTATGTCCATTGTCTCATTTTTGTTCCCTTCCCAATATCAGTAGTGTCCAATTATCGTAGGTAATTCAAAGATCAGGTTCATTCTTTTTAGTCTCCAACTTCCTTTTCTTTTTTTTTTTTTCCACATTACAACAATTGCCCTTCTTGCACTTGAAAACCCGCAATGCTTTCGTTGGTCTCCTTTGTCTCCTAAGTGGGTCTCGTTTTCACTTTATCGAGCGGTTATCTTTCTCCACTCGCTAATATTTCCTTGGATTTCATGATCAGCTTTCTATGATCTTTTTCTACTCTTCCTTCATTTCCCCTTTCTTTTATTTCAGCTATTTTTCCACTCTCTCTCTCTAAATCTCTTTCTCTCTCTCTTTCTCCCTCTCTTTCTCCCCCTCTTTCTCCCTCTCTCTCTCTCTCTCTCTCTCTCTCTCTCTCTCTCTCTCTCTCTCTCTCTCTCTCTCTCTCTCTCGCTTTATTTTCTCTCTTTGAATCGCTATCGCAAGCTGTACATTTCGTCCTTTTCTCAGAGAAGAGCTCATTTCTCCCCATTAAGTCTTCCTCTTTTATTCTTTTCACCATTCACATTCCCCTTCATCCTGTTCTGTGTTCCACACAACTCAGTTTTCTGTTTCCCACGTCTGATCCACTGACCGCACCTTGATCATCATTGACTGCACCTGTCCTCAGCTTGACCACTGTCCGTCTTGCCCCTATTGTACATCCCCTCTTTCTCAGACAATTATCATTCTTTCAAAATATTCTGACTTTCTCACCTTTCTGGTCATCTATTGTCCACTCGTTCCTCTGACCACTCTCTCTCAAACGTTTTAGGCCTATGATTTCCCCAAGCTGCAGGCTTGGCCACTGGTCAGTTATCCAAACAAGAAAAGATTGTCAAACTGCTGTTGTAACCGAGTTGCTGGTTTAGTCTTACATTTCAGATTCTAACCATACTATTTGACTGGCTGAGGCTAAGTATGGGATCTCACATTGTTGGCGTTCAACTCTGTCATTTAATGAGGCATTTTTGTTTGTAAAGGTTTGTAGCCTTGAAAACGACAAGGCTTTTTCTTTTATAACCAAGGCTTTGAAAGAGTTAGGATTCTAAGAAACGGCTGAGTTAATAATAATCTCTCAGTGTTGTGTGACCATCCTTGACTTTCCTGTTCACTCGGATCAGACCATTTCTTAACTTCCGGTCCGGAATTTTCTTTGATTAGAAAAGCAATATGATTCGTTTGTTTGTGAATATGAGTTTGGGAACAAATTGATCTCTGATCAACACATTTTTTGCCCTTTTTGTTTTGACGACTTTCAGAAACACGTCTTCTTTGTTTCTGTTATTTATCTTCTTTGTTTCTGTTATTTATCTTCTTTGTTTCTGTTATTTATCCCCTTAAAGATGGTGAATTCAAACAAGGATATTCCTAAATGGCCAATAAATCCTGATGTATATTGAGAGGTGGATAAAGGCTGCTACCAAGATTTGACGATATACAGAGAAAGTGAAAAAAGGGGTGTCGGTACATGTTAGATATGCATTCAGGGAGGAAGAGAGAGAAAGAGAGAGAGAGAGAGAGAGAGAGAGAGAGAGAGAGATAGAAAGAAAGAGAGAGAGCGGGAGGGAGGGAGAGAAAGAGAGAGAGATGGAGGGAGACACAGAGGCAGAGACAGAAAGAGAGAGAAAGAGAGAGGGAGAGACAGAAAGAGAGAGAGAGAGAGAGAGAGAGAGAGAGAGAGAGAGAGAGAGAGAGAGAGAGAGAGAGAGAGAGAGAGAGAGAGAGAGAGAGAGAGAGAGACAGAGACAGAGAGAGAGAGAGACAGAGATTCAAAGAGACAACCAATCAAATTTAGTATGTCCGTAGAAACGTAGAAAGCGTGAAGAAACGATTTGAGCCTGTCCTATATGCATTCTGACAGGTTTACAGCAAATAAGTTTCTTTCGCTACCAAACATGCTAATGTGTGATAATATAAAGTCACAACATATTACGCCATTCTTTTTGTTTCTCTTTACATATATACATGTTGCTGCGCCCATCTTAAAATCGTAAAATCTGAGTCTAAACATCACTGGTAAACCTGAAGGAAAAATTCATCGACTTTGAAGACTCAAACACGTTTCTCCCTCTTCTGCTCTGCTTGAGGAAATACCATTTGCCTAGTTGCAGTTTTTTTGTTTATAATTGTGGAAATCGACTAATTCTTTATTTTCCAAATCCATTTTAAGATCTTTTTAAACGCATCTAAAAAGACTTGCGATTTCCGCATTAAGTGCAAAATGGTGCGTGTACTGCCTTCCGGGAATTCCTAGGTGCGCATTTATTTAAACCTATACGATAATGAACTTTAAGAGAGATCTATAAATACATTTAGACTCTACATAATTAACCTACTATTCTTATTATATTATAGCAGTGTTTCTGAGCGATACAGTATAGACCTAGATCTCTAATAGTGTCATTCTGAGGAAATTTTAAATTTGTTGGAGTCTTGCGTGACTGAGTTGTTTGTTCACGATGAGGTTGTATTTTGAGTCAAAAATTTTTCCAGCTGTTTTCGATAGGAGGTCGGGCAGGATCTGATGTGTGCAAGACTGAAAAACTCGCTATTTTTTGTAAGACAGGAGTTACCTCCATTGCAACAATGACAGATTGATTGACAGACAGACGGATAGAGAGAGAGAAGGACAGAAAAAAAAAAAAGACTTAATCACTGATAGGAAAGAATGTGCGATCACAGAAAAGGCGAGACGAAAAGTAAAAGTAAAAATGGAAATAAGAAAAAGAAAAAAAAGAGGAGAAAAGGAGAAAACAGTTTAAGTGTGAGGTGTGTGTGTATGGGGAGAAGGGACGGCGTGGGGGGGGGGGGGATTGCGTTTGTGTAACGAGTAATTACTCACGCGAGAAGGCGTTGAAAAAGAGACTGAAGAAAATAATAAGATTAAACTTTCTAAAGAGCGAGTTCGTTTCCTATGACAGTTTTTAACATTTTAGATAATGAGGAAAAAAAAAGAGAGAGAGAGAGAGAGAGAGAGAGAGAGAGAGAGAGAGAGAGAGAGAGACACAAAGATAGACAGACTGGCTTACGGAAAGAGAGAGAGACAGAGAGAGAGAGAGACACACAAAGATAGACAGACTGGCTGACGGAAAGAGAGAGAGAGAGAGACAGAGAGAGGGAGAGAGAGAGAGCAAAGATAGACAGACTGGCTGACGGAAAGAGAAAGAGCGAGAGACAGAGAGAGAGAGAGAGACACAAAGATAGACAGACTGGCTGACGGAAAGAGAGAGAGACAGAGAGAGAGAGAGAGACACAAAGATAGACAGACTGGCTGACGGAAAGAGAGAGAGAGAGAGAGAGAGAGAGAGAGAGACACAAAGATAGACAGACTGGCTGACGGAAAGAGAGAGAGAGAGAGAGAGAGAGAGAGAGACACAAAGATAGACAGACTGGCTGACGGAAAGAGAGAGAGAGAGAGAGAGAGAGAGAGAGAGACACAAAGATAGACAGACTGGCTGACGGAAAGAGAGAGAGAGAGAGACACAAAGATAGACAGACTGGCTGACGGAAAGAGAGAGAGAGAGACAGAGAGAGAGACCCAAAGATAGACAGACTGGCTGACGGACAGAGAGAGAGAGAGAGAGAGAGAGACACAAAGATAGACAGACTGGCTGACGGAAAGAGAGAGAGAGACAGAGAGAGAGACACAAAGATAGACGGACTGGCTGACGGAAAGAGAGAGAGAGAGAGAGAGAGAGAGAGAGAGAGACAAAGATAGAGAGACTGGCTGTAGGAAAGAGAGAGAGAGAGACAGAGAGAGAGAGACAGAGAGAGAGAGAGACACAAAGATAGACAGACTGGCTGACGCAGAGAGAGAGAGACAGAGAGAGAGAGAGACACAAAGATAGACAGACTGGCTGACGGAAAGAGAGAGAGAGAGAGAGAGAGAGAGAGAGAGACAGACAGAGAGAGAGACACAAAGATAGACAGACTGGCTGACGGAAAGAGAGAGAGAGACAGAGAGAGAGACACAAAGATAGACAGACTGGCTGACAGAGAGAGAGAGAGAGAGAGAGAGAGAGACAGAGAGAGAGAGAGACAAAGATAGACAGACTGGCTGACGGAAAGAGAGAGAGAGAGAGAGAGAGAGACACACACAAAGATAGACAGACTGGCTGACGGACAGAGAGAGAGACAGAGAGAGAGAGAGACACAAAGATAGACAGACTGGCTGACTGAAAGAGAGAGAGAGAGAGAGAGAGAGAGACAGAGAGAGAGACACAAAGATAGACAGACTGGCTGACGGAAAGAGAGAGAGAGAGAGAGAGAGAGAGAGAGAGACACAAAGATAGACAGACTGCCTGACTGACAGAGAGAGCGAGAGACAGAGAGAGAGAGACACACATAGATAGACAGACTGTCTGACGGAAAGAGAGAGAGAGAGAGACACAAAGATAGACAGACTGGCTGACGGAAAGAGAGAGAGAGAGACAGAGAGAGAGACGCAAAGATAGACAGACTGGCTGACGGAAAGAGAGAGAGACAGAGAGAGACACACAAAGATAGACAGACTGGCTGACGGAAAGAGAGAGAGACAGAGAGAGAGAGACACACAAAGATAGACAGACTGGCAGACGGAAAGAGAGAGAGAGAGAGAGAGAGAGAGAGACACAAAGATAGACAGACTGGCTGACGGAGAGAGAGAGAGAGAGAGAGAGAGAGAGAGACACAAAGATAGACAGACTGGCTGACGGAAAGAGAGAGAGAGACAGAGAGAGAGACACAAAGATAGACAGACTGGCTGACGGAAAGAGAGAGAGAGACAGAGAGAGAAACACAAAGATAGACAGACTGGCTGACGGAAAGAGAGAGAGAGAGAGAGAGAGAGAGAGAGAGAGAGAGACACAAAGATAGACAGACAGAATGACAGAAAGAGAGAGAGAGAGAGAGAGAGAGACACACAGATAGACAGACTGTCTGACTGAAAGAGAGAGAGAGAGAGACAGAGAGAGAGAGAGAGAGAGAGAGACAGAGAGAGAGAGACACAAAGATAGACAGACTGGCTGACGGAAAGAGAGAGAGAGAGAGACAGAGAGAGAGAGAGACAGAGAGAGAGAGACACAAAGATAGACAGACTGGCTGACGGAAAGAGAGAGACAGAGAGAGAGAGAGAGAGAGAGAGAGAGAGAGAGAGAGAGAGAGAGAGAGAGACAGAGAGAGAGAGAGAGAGAGAGAGAGAGAGAGACAGAGAGAGAGACAGAGAGAGAGAGAGACAGAGAGAGAGAGAGAGACAGAGAGAGAGAGACAGAGAGAGAGAGACAGAGAGACACAGAGAGAGAGAGAGACACAAAGATAGACAGACTGGCTGACGGAAAGAGAGAGAGAGAGAGAGACAGAGAGAGACAGAGAGAGAGACACAAAGATAGACAGACTGGCTGACGGAAAGAGAGAGAGAGAGAGAGAGAGAGAGAGAGAGACACAAAGATAGACAGACTGGCTGACGGAAAGAGAGAGAGAGAGACAGAGAGAGAGAGAGACACAAAGATAGACAGACTGGCTGACGGAAAGAGAGAGAGAGAGACACAAAGATAGACAGACTGGCTGACGGAAAGAGAGAGAGAGAGACAGAGAGAGAGACCCAAAGATAGACAGACTGGCTGACGGAATGAGAGAGAGAGACAGAGAGAGAGACACAAAGATAGACAGACTGGCTGTCGGATAGAGAGATAGAGACAGAGAGAGAGACACAAAGATAGACAGACTGGCTGACGGAAAGAGAGAGAGAGAGAGAGAGAGAGAGAGAGAGAGAGAGACAAAGATAGACAGACTGGCTGACGGAAAGAGAGAGAGAGAGAGAGAGAGAGACACAAAGATAGACAGACAGTCTGACGCAAAGAGAGAGAGACAGAGAGAGAGAGAGACACAAAGATAGACAGACTGGCTGACGGAAAGAGAGAGAGAGAGAGAGAGGAGAGAGACAGAGAGAGAGACACAAAGATAGACAGACTGGCTGACGGAAAGAGAGAGAGAGACAGAGAGAGAGACACAAAGATAGACAGACTGGCTGACGGAAAGAGAGAGAGAGAGAGAGAGACAAAAAGATACACAGACTGTCTGAAACAAAGAGAGAGAGAGAGAGACAGAGAGAGAGAGAGACACACAAAGATAGACAGACTGGCTTACGGAAAGAGAGAGAGACAGAGAGAGAGAGAGACACACAAAGATAGACAGACTGGCTGACGGAAAGAGAGAGAGAGAGAGAGAGACAGAGAGAGAGACAGAGAGAGAGACACAAAGATAGACAGACTGGCTGACGGAAAGAGAGAGAGAGAGACAGAGAGAGAGAGAGAGAGAGACTCAAAGATAGACAGACTGGCTGACGGAAAGAGAGAGACAGAGAGAGAGAGACAGAGAGAGAGAGAGACAGAGAGAGAGACACAAAGATAGACAGACTGGCTGACGGAAAGAGAGAGAGAGAGAGACACAAAGATAGACAGACTGGCTGACGGAAAGAGAGAGAGAGAGACAGAGAGAGAGACGGAAAGATAGACAGACTGGCTGACGGAAAGAGAGAGAGACAGAGAGAGAGACACAAAGATAGACAGACTGGCTGACGGAAAGAGAGAGAGACAGAGAGAGAGACACAAAGATAGACAGACTGGCTGACGGAAAGAGAGAGAGAGAGAGAGAGAGAGAGAGACACAAAGATAGACAGACTGGCTGACGGAAAGAGAGAGAGAGAGAGAGAGAGAGAGAGAGAGACAAAGATAGACAGACTGGCTGTCGGAGAGAGAGAGAGAGACAGAGAGAGAGACACAAAGATAGACAGACTGGCTGACGGAAAGAGAGAGAGAGAGAGAGAGAGAGACACAGAGACAGAAAGATTGACTGACTGACAGAGAGAGAGAGAGAGAGAGAGAGAGAGAGAGAGACACAAAGATAGACAGACTGGCTGACGGAGAGAGAGAGAGAGAGAGAGAGAGAGACACAAAGATAGACAGACTGGCTGACGGAAAGAGAGAGAGAGAGAGAGAGAGAGACAGAGAGACAGAGAGAGAGAGACACAAAGATAGACAGACTGGCTGACGGAAAGAGAGAGAGAGAGAGACAGAGAGAGAGAGACACAAAGATAGACAGACTGGCTGACGGAAAGAGAGAGAGAGAGAGACAGAGAGAGAGACAGAGAGAGAGAGAGAGAGAGAGAGAGACAGAGAGAGAGAGAGAGAGAGAGAGAGAGAGAGACAGAGACAGAGAGAGAGACAGAGAGAGAGAGAGACAGAGAGAGAGAGAGAGAGAGAGAGAGAGAGAGAGAGAGAGAGAGAGAGAGAGAGAGAGAGAGAGAGAGACACAAAGATAGACAGACTGGCTGACGGAAAGAGAGAGAGAGAGAGAGAGACAAAGATAGACAGACTGGCTGACGGAAAGAGAGAGACAGAGAGAGAGAGAGAGAGAGAGAGAGACACAAAGATAGACAGACTGGCTGACGGAAAGAGAGAGAGAGAGAGAGAGAGAGAGAGAGAGAGAGAGAGAGAGACACAAAGATAGACAGACTGGCTGACGGAAAGAGAGAGAGAGAGAGAGAGAGAGAGAGAGAGAGAGACACAAAGATAGACAGACTGGCTGACGGAAAGATGGAAACAGAATGGACAGGTTAAGTTATGTAAAGAAATTAAAGAAAAGAAAAGAAAGGAAAGGAGAATGAGAGAGAGATAGAGAGAAAGAGAAAGAGAGACAGAGGGGGGGGGGGGGGGACAAAAACATAGACGAGAGAAAGAGAGGTGTAAGTACTCAAGAAGAAAGATTTATAGATGTTTCAAAATAACACATGAACAATTCTTTCAGCACAATACTGATGGTAAGTAAACGATGCATAGAAAAAAAAACAAAAAAAACAAGAAACGCCTACTTCGTTTTGGAAGGAACACAAATTTGTCAAAAATTTCGAGCAATTTGCGCAGTGTAAGAAAAATTCTTAGCCAGACAGGACAAGAACAAAATAAATCAAGGTGCTAAAAGAAGAAGACAGAACAAAAAAAAAATCGTTAGCTGATGAATTTTTCAATGGACCAATCAGCAAGGCGGAAAATCTAATATTAGTTGCGCAGTTACCTTGGCTTTCAAACTTGTTAAGTTGAAATACTTTGGGTATTGCCGTTACTCATCTGTTACCTGGTAACAATACGCTTCGTTTAGAATTTCTCGGCACCGAACGTTAAAATTATTTTACCAGAGTAACACTGTTAAGGACAATACGAAAATAATGTATGCAACATGAAAGAAAGTTTTGGGTCTAATAAAAAAGGTTTTAACTTTATAGTGATAGAAATTATGTAAAGAAATAAAAATAGGTTTAAGATTGATCGGAAAGTTTCAACGCAAATGATATATACGATATATATATATATACGATATATATATATATATATCTTTCTATCTATCTATCTATCGATCTGTCTATCTCTCTCTCTCTATATATATATATATATATATATATATATATCGATCTGTCTATCTCTCTCTCTCTTTATATATATATATATATATATATATATATATATATATATATATATATATGTATAGAAACGTAACATGTGCTTCAACTTTCAATAGGAATGTAAAGTGTGACGTAAGTCGTGATTCTAAACAATAGAAATCAGAGTTTATGATTCCTGATGTGCTACTCGTGCAGTTAGTTTGTCTTACAACCCATAACGCCTTTCAAGAGAAATATTGGCCTAAGTTGTTTATGTTTCTTAACACACTTGGGGAAATCTTTCTGCTGGGAGCGACTAACTTCAGAGACGTTTAGATCATGTGACTCGGCGTCGTAGGGGGAAGGTGCCATTATGATCATTTTGTGTTTCTGCTGCT
>JAWDGP010007939.1:95000-112500 GCA_033675545.1 Elysia crispata
ACTTGTGTGCGTGTACTGCGCAGAAGCTACTCGCATGTTTTACTGAGAGTTGGGTCAGATCATTATTGTGTAACGAAGTCGATATGTAAATTCCCATCAATAATTTTCCACAAATATGCATGATATTTCCTTACCGTCACGTTCATATCAATACCATAATAAATAATAATTATAGTTCGTAAGTTTTCATGATGATACACGGATGTCTACAGAGAATGCTCAGTGGTGAAAAATCGCAATATTGTTTTCATGTCTCTGTTGAAATTCGTTCAAGGGGGATAGGTAGGTTTTTTAGAGACAATTATTTTTTTTTACATGTCAGTATGAAAAAAGTGCTACAGACTTTTAAATTCCACTCTAAGTCTATTGATAACTATTACTATTTTCTTGAAACTCTGACAACGTTGAGCCTAGAGCTGGTTATGAAACTCAAAATCAGGCGTAGGTCTATTAGATATAGCGATGAGTGCGGGAGGTTCCGACACCGCATTACACAGCTTGGGGTGGGGTCAGACCCTATCTGCCCTGCCCTGACCTTACATTGGACAATATCAATGCGGAGCAAGGAGTTGTCATTAGTTAACGATCCCAAGGTCTCTCTGCGAGTATGAATTTTACAAGAGATAACATAAGTACCTGTTATATCAACATGTGAGCAGGTTTGACAAGCTTGTGCGACATAAAAACTATGGGAAAAAATTTTTTTCCTTTGAAATCTCTGAGATGAGGCTTTTTTTTTTTTCAGAATAAACCCCTCCATTTACATTAGTTTTGTTTTCTAAATTTGATTTTGGGATATAACTAAAACCAAAAAAAAAAAAAAAATGCGTTTCTTAGTTAAAAATAGATTCAAAGAGGTCAGTAGGATATGTGTTGGTTTAATTTCAAGGTGTGAAATATTTACTTAGCCATTTATGTCTGATGAGATGAGAGATAAAAAAAAAAAATGTTCGGATGTGATAAAAACAAGAAGTATTTATTTGCCCTAATCCTGGTCCTTTCTGCAAAAAGTAATAACCATTTCATTTGACAATAATTATGTTTTACCGATTGTTTAAATCAACTTTTAATAGGGGATGATCAATATTTATCAAGCATGAGCCTTTTATCCTGTTTCACTTTATATTTCCCGATGAATTCAGCAAGATTTTCCTACCGTTAAGTTGGGGTATTATCTTATCACAACAACCTTTTTTTTTGCTTTCGGTTACTGAGATGAGCCATTGCATTTTGACAATTTGGTCCCATTATTTATCAATGCGATTAAGCCACAGCGCGAGTTCAGTTCCCCATTAGTTAAAGCTTTCCTAAATCTCTCTTGAGTTTTGAACAGGGATCAAATGAAATAGCAGGACACCGTCTGTTTGTCGATATTGACAAATTTTGTGAATCTTACACTGACTTGATTGTTCATAAAATACTCGACAGTTGACATAGTGAACTAATTTAATCTTTTTTTTTTATTTCTATGATAATGTTGTCAAACGTAAAGCCATGTTCATACGAAGCAATTTTCAGTTTGCAACAACATTTAATACAACTGATGTTTTTAAGCCAAAAGCAAAAATATGCATTGGTTTAATGGTTTTTAGAAGTTAACAAGCAGAAAATCTTTGATTTCGAAAAATCGCAAGCAATACGAGTCGTTGCTTGTGATGTAAGAGAATTTTGTGGATGGTTTTGCTTGCTGTAAAATGCTTCTAGCAAACGTTTCTTATAAGGATTCGATCTAGTCATTGTTTCTCTTAGGTTGACTTCAATGTTTGAACTCCAAAATAATAATTTTGATGGGGAGTTGCTTTGACTTTTTCACTTTTTTTGATCACGAGATTGTTCTCATTGCATGGCATTATTTGACCAATTTTGTTTCTTATGTATCTTGATGTAAAGTCTGCCCATTTGCTCCGTTTAATTTGAATGTCTTATGAAATGAAGTCGCCGCTAATTAAGAAATAATTTGATTGGTAAATGTCTGCATTTGACTATTTCCTGTTTTCGGGAGATGCCTGATTTTCTGCCATGGATTTGAACAGATGTCTGTTTAGATGAATGTCTGTGTGATCAAAAGCTTTGAGCAATGCTCACATACTGTAATGTCCTACCTACCAGTTTCAACTCGGATCAATTTATTTATCACCTCATAGTAACTTGATGTAAATGAACACAGACATCTGATTACAAGAAAACTTCGGTTTCTGTGAGAACAAACTGATAATTCTATAGAAGAGCTCGTACTGAGCGATACAAAAGTGGGAAAACTTCCTCTGCTGCCGTGGGCAATACTTAGATTTAACAGCATTTACAGTTTCATACACGATCTCTTCGATAGGTTCAGAGAAATAAAATGCTGCGGTTTGAAGAACAATTATTCCAGTGGAATATCTGTGAAATGCGAATGAATAAAAGGAACGGATTAAAATGCCAGTCTTTTTTTTTTTTGGTCAATATTATGACAAAATATCTTAAACTTCAAATACAGTTAAGCAAAATATTTCAAGATCCGTGGGCACAGATAAATAAAGCTGTTAATTGGCGACACAATAATAGCTATAAAAGTGGTCCTGCTCAATTTTTATTTTAAAATACCAAATTAAAGGTTGCATAGTAAAATCAATAATGTCATAAGAGAAGTGAAATAGCCTTATGCCCCTTCGTCACTAGTTCAGATTTTAAATGCAATGTGCTCTAAAGCAGTTTTAGAAAACCCTTGAGTCACAATTATACCAGCTTAATGATCCGGATTTGTGTCCAATTCATCTTTGGCTTGTTACACTTTGTTTTTTTTGTTTTTTTGGCGATGCTAGTGAAAAATAGAACTATGTTTCTGTATGAACTGACCATAATTGTACACATTTTGAAATAAACCTTGGAAGCTTCAACTGATTGTGTGTTCCTATTCCATGCCATTACATTAAAAAAAAAAAAAACACCTAAAATCAAGATGTATTTTACACATCACATGACCATAGGCGACCTTCTTCGTGGTTGAATTAAAGACCTCACTCGCTATTCTCCAGTTAAATTCACTTTCGGTTAAGAGATCTTTAACTTAACTTGCAATTTACCAGGAAACTACTCCACCAACCACTATGATCTTAAACTGCAATGTCTTCCTCATATTCGACACTTGAAGTGACCAAACGTTTGGGTTTTTCCCCTCAAATTTGATTCTGTCGGACTTTACCATTTTAGGTCACCAATAGTAGATTTTTTCCAAAGATTTATTCAACCTGCCTTTAGACACTTATATTTACTTTTAGATCCAGTGATGTCATACTCGATCATCAATCTGTTTTTGTTTTTTTTTTTAATAGGTCAAGCATTTCATCTTCAATTCGCTGTGTAATTAGTTTCTAACTGATCGTTACCTCCTGTAAAAAACATAGCTTGAGTAGATTTCTGTTTATCACATCATAAATGGAGTTCTGAACTTTTATGATCGACAAATGTTTGCTGTTACAAATGGAAACCAGTACGATGCATCTCCATCTTCTCTTTCATTGTTATGATACTTCAATTCAACTGGAGTTTCTACATTATAAACTTGATTTCTTGTCTTTTCGTCATTTAAAAGCGAACTCTAGTTTCTACATAAGTATCAAGGGATTCTCCCATACCTCAAGCCAGGATGGAAGCGTTTAAAGAGCTTTAGATAGGAAGGTTCTGTAATGAATCCTCCACAATGCGTCACAATGTTTAGTGAATCAAAACACTTGTACGGAAGCCTCTGCTGGAGTAGAAAACCTGGATACATTGCTTTGCCTTTTTTAATTTTTTTCTTTCACACGACATTTGACTCTACATTAATCATATCTCTACAATATAAAGCATTGATTTTTTTTGTTGTTGTTTTTTTGCGTACTAACGCCCTATAATTGAAACATTCATTGAAACAATCATTTCACATCAAGAAATTTAGATGCTAGAATTTGAAAGGTATCGCTGGAATTAATATTCGTTCTCTTTTACACTATATTTCACTAGACCGTAAGTGAACCTAGGTTTATCAAACATAATTATAACGTTATTCTACCATTTGGAAGCCAGTTAAGAAAAATTGACTTATACTAGATTTTCCCAACTTAGATTTTTTAAACACCTATTGGAATCAGTGAATGTTCGCTTTAAAAGCATAAAAATGTGCTGCCTTGCGGGAATTCTTAGCCGCGCAATTTTTATTACCAACATGATAAGAAATTTTTTTTTTAAAATCTGTGAATAGATTTGGATTTTACCTGTTTTTGCGCCTCATTGTATCTTTTCTTGGTTATTCCGAACCATCATGAACAAGAAGTTTAACATTTTTCTAAGGTATAAAAGCGCTATGATTCTACGCACTTTTTACCTTCTATTTCAGTTAGAAGTTGACTTGAAATTAAGTCCGTGTACATATCTTTAAAACAACAAGCTTCAAATAAAGACTCTGCGTGGGACTCGTAACATCATCATTATGAAGATTTGAAGCAATTGAGACAATGAAACCCATTGCCTCCACCATTCCATCTTCCTAGCCAGTCCGTCTTTAGTGCAGTACGATGTTACGATGACTTGTGGCTTCGTTTAGCCTAAGAACGGTAATTTCTTCTGTTGAATGTGTGTGCGTGTGTTCCACCAGGTCTAGCCTCTACATCAATAACCCTCCAAGATTTAGAAGGATGTTTCTTGGAGGCCATGAGCCATACACTGTTATTTGGTCTTCATCATTGGAAAAAAATATTTGAAAATACGAGTAGTCTGTGGGACCAGTCAGGTGACACACTTGTCGTTTTATTCTAAATTGTGAATTCCAACCTTGAACCTCATTGCATCCTAATGATGATAATTATTGGAATACTGCATTGTTTTCTTATGTTGTCTAAAAAGTAGTTCGAATAATGTGATGATCCAGAAAGAAGATCATAGAGAGGTGGACGGAGAGCTGGTAAGGGCTGCAGATCCACTTTTCCACTGTTTCAGCACATTTCAGGTAACCTGAACGCCGTGCAATGTAAACAATTTGTCCAGAGATCATTGGTAAAAAAAATTTAGGGAGTAAATTTGTCTGCTTCTTAACGAAGTGCTTTGAGCAGTTTTTTTTTTTTTTTATTTTTATGGAAGACCCTCTTCGTTTACATCTTCTTAATTATAGTTGTCCTTAAAAATGATGTGCTTGGCTGCACAAACTCAAATGAAACCAACCTATCATAGCAATAAGCCTGTATCGGCTTAGCTTGAAAGAAGCTGTAAACCTGGATTTTTTCAGGCAAATGCCTGATTTCAGGCAATCATAACATGGGAAATTTTCCAGTTAAAATCTAAATAATGTACTCAAATTGGGTGCAAATCAATCGCCAGCTTATCTTCAAACCTGAATATCGCACAACTTATGATTTGTGAATGCTTGCAGTCAAAGTCGGCATTCCGGCAATGATTGCCTGAATCGAGAAGAATGTAAAAAATGAATTGTGATGACGACTTCTAAGCAAAGGCAGAGCGAGACCAAGCTACATGAAAATCTACGCCTAGACCTAGTTTTTACAGTGCTGACATATAGATCTAGATACTAATGACTGAACAGCTTGTTGCTCAGAGGGCCAATCTGAAAGTTTTAGAAAATGGAACAAAAAACAAGCCGCTCGGATTATGTAAGAAAACTTTGGGAAAAGGGCATCTTGTTTTGTCTTTTCCTGCCTCCGAAGGCTAGATTATAGTAAGACAGAGAAGTAAATGTCATGGAGATGAAAATAAGATGACAAAATGTAGGGCTGCATTTTTAATTTTCAGCCAGTTATGTTGTGCCATACATCCAGATCTATTCTTCTAGCATTTTTCTGCATGTAGATGTTAATTTTATTGTAATTTATCTTTTTATAATTTAATTCTCCAGGTATTCTACTCTCTCAAGCTAATCACATCCAGAGTTTTTTTTTTCATCCTATTCTCCATGAACGGCGATTTTCAAAGGGACCCTGTAAACCTAGTTCTGTGTAAAAAAAAAAAAAGAGTTGAGTCTTTACTCTAACATAAAGCTCTGAGGACCGTTTATCCCAAGGCCAGCAAATTTCAGGATGAAAAATACCATACTATTTGCCAGATATTTTTTTTTAAATTGACTTTCAGCTGAAATACATCTTGCAGCAAAAATGTAAGCTGAAATAATCATGCAAACCCTAATTCAGAGTCTTTTTTTATTTGGTTTGTTTCTTTAATTGAAGTCTATAATATTTTTTCTGCAAAATTTTTCAATCTATTTCTTATGAAAACAGCTTTACTGCAAGCTAATAAAATATTTTAATTTTTTAGAGTCTTAAGTTTAACTGATTGCCATACGTACTGAAAGAATTATCAATAAAGTTTTGCCCAATTTTGTCATAAAAGGTACCATTGCACTTATTTAAGTTATTCTTACTTTCATTTTGTTACGCTTAGTGAGGTTTCTTTATATTATGTCTTCAATTTCAAATCAAGTCCAAGAATATCTTTGTGTAAAAATCTAACGCTGCTCTTTCCTTTTGCTGTATAGAGTACATAATTTTTCCAAATAAAAGAAATAAAACAAAAAATACTGGTACACAGATTCCAGTAATTTTATAGGCTCTTTGATTGAAAAGACGTTTAAAGGAAAGTTCTTAAACAATGAACAGTATTTTATATTCCATAATTGTAGTGGAGAAAATAATTATCTGAGCACTGACATCACTCTGATATACTCTATTGGACTTTTAAAAGACACCCTCCTCTTCTTCTCCTTATATTTTTTTTCAAATGTGGTTTCTATAAAGGTAGGAAAAGAAACTAAAAACTTGTCGTATTAGAGAGACCTTGTAAACTTTTGTTATGGAATGGGTCAAAAAAAGAAAAGAAAATGTTCGCCAGTACTTCCGTTTTTCTGTACCTCAAATCCAAAACAGCCTTAACAGAATTTGGATTCCAAAAATTTATGGTGCAGATCAAATTTAGAAAAATTAGCTAAATGTATTTAGAAAGATAGAAAAAGTATGTGCATATTCTAAAGACTTGTATAAAATCCTGTGAAACGTGGAAAGCTATACAATGGATAATGGAAGAAGAGATAGGATTTAGGTTCTTGGTATTTCAATTTTATGGTATTCAATATCATTAAATTTATCACATTATATTAATTTTGAAGAGACGTGATTTGAACTCTTAATGGACTCATTGAAAATGGCGTCATGTGTACTTGAAGACAATGCCCTACCAACTGAACATCAAAGCAGTTATTGTGCTTTCGTTTATATCTGTGAATATTATAGGCTTCCCTCTGGCAAATTCATTGATAACTAAGGGATGTAATTAGAGAACTTTGAAGCCTTGCAACAAAAATTGGGTTGTGTATCAGCAGTTGTTAAAAAAAAAAAAAGATAAGGTCTAGAAAAAGAAAATCAAGAATTACTTTGTAAAGAATTTAATTGTCTTTGTAGATAAAAGAACATTAAAAACTATGAAATCATTTAAAAAAAAAAACCAAAAAAAAACCAAACAAACTTGGTGCTTTGAAAGGTCAGGGTTTTGAAGAAAAAAAATCTGAATGAGTTTTATCAAAATTGCGATTCCAAGTGTCAGAAGTGTTTGAAACAATCTCTACATTTCATCTCTTCAATTTGTATTTTTCATAATCAAACGAATTGGAGATAACTCCTTTTAGTATGTAATATTTTAAGTACTTCTTAAAATAAGTTGTAAATACCAGAAGTAAGTTTTTACTGATGCATATATTATTTTAAAAAGTATTGTTTCTTTTTTGTAAGTAAACGAACATTGTCCTCCGTTGTGATAAATTTTTACCCAATGAATGCAGACAGCGACCTACTATAATTTAGAGTACAAAAGTAAAAATCAGCTTTGATAAATCTTGACGGCTCCGAACAGAATGTGAAAAAGATCACATTTAACTGTCAGAATACCCAGTTACATTTTACAATTTCGATCTAGCTCTAACAGAAATAAAAATCAAATCACCCGCCAGTTTGACTTTGAATAGAAACTCATTTTTTTATGAGATGGATCAATACAAAAATAGAAACGAGGCGTCCTTTCTGATAAAGTTACGCAAATACCATTAGTAAAAGTGTTTCAATTGGATTTTTAACAACTAGAATCTCCCAACTTTCCATTTAGATTAGGCTTTTGACATAAATAGAACCATCAGACCCCTGTTTATTTTGTCGCGCAGTTTTCTGCGCCCGAGTCATTGTTCCAATCATACTTATGCGCTAAAGAAAAACTATTGTTATAATCCAGGGAATTCCCTGCTGCCCCTCTATTTGACTAGAGGCTACAGTATACATGTCATAGATCCACTCGCCGGATCTATTGTTATAATCCAGGGAATTCCCTGCTGCCCCTCTATTTGACTAGAGGCTACAGTATACATGTCATAGATCCACTCGCCGGATCTATTGTTATAATCCAGGGAATTCCCTGCTGCCCCTCTATTTGACTAGAGGCTACAGTATACATGTCACTGATCCACTCGCCGGATTTATTGTTATAATCCAGGGAATTCCATGCTGCCCCACTATTTGACTAGAGGCTACAGTATACATGTCACTGATCCACTCGCCGGATCTATTGTTATAATCCAGGGAATTCCCTGCTGTTCTGCTATTTGACTAGAGGCTACAGTATACATGTCATAGATCCACTCGCCGGATCTATTGTTATAATCCAGGGAATCCCCTGCTGCCCCACTATTTGACTAGAGGCTACAGTATACATGTCACTGATCCACTCGCCGGATTTATTGTTATAATCCAGGGAATTCCCTGCTGCCCCGCTATTTGACTAGAGGCTACAGTATACATGTCACTGATCCACTCGCCGGATCTATTGTTATAATCCAGGGAATTCCCTGCTGCCCCGCTATTTGACTAGAGGCTACAGTATACATGTCACTGATCCACTCGCCGGATCTATTGTTATAATCCAGGGAATTCCCTGCTGCCCCGCTATTTGACTAGAGGCTACAGTATACATGTCACTGATCCACTCGCCGGATTTATTGTTATAATCCAGGGAATTCCCTGCTGCCCCGCTATTTGACTAGAGGCTACAGTATACATGTCACTGATCCACTCGCCGGATCTATTGTTATAATCCAGGGAATTCCATGCTGCCCCACTATTTGACTAGAGGCTACAGTATGTATTACATGTCACAGATTTACTCGCCGGATCTTCATCTCAGAGAATGACGCCGAGTAGCTGAGAGTAAATGACGACCAATGTACTCCATTGCTGTATCTAGCTTTCCATTTACCATTCAGATTAGATCCGAGGCAACTTTTATACCACCAGGCTCCTGTGTACTTCGCAGCGCAGTTTCCTCTGTCCCATGTGTCGTTGTCTCTGTCGAATGTTGTAAATTTATGTCCGTTGTGCAACATGAGCTCATCTCCTGCTGTCCCACTGTACGACCCAACAGTCAATGCGTACTTATAATCCTCACCTGCCAGATAAAACTTGCCGTAGTGGGCGTACTTAGACTGACCATTGTATTTGAGGTCCACCCTGAGCTCATACTCCCCACTGCTTGTGATAGTGTGGATTTTTTCATTCCCAAGCCAGAAGTCATTGTCAAATGTGCCAAAGCCGTTCTTGTACTGGTCCCAGTTTCTATAGAAGTCAACGTCACCTGTGGATCGTCTCTGGATAACTATCCACCCGCCACCATCGGTGATCGTGTCACATACGACTGGCCTGTCCAGGCCTGGGAATTTACTCCAGTATAAACCAAAATAAGAGGTCGAAATTGGGTGAACCAAAACAGGTGTGTTTTTCTTGCACGATTTTAGCGCGAAAAAGTCTGTTAAAGCAGACTCCATGTTGCTGCTAATGTTAGAATCAAACTCTGATGTTATATTCTGGACAGCGGCTAGGGTTTTCAAAACACTTTGGTTCATCCTAGATTCTAGCTGCTGCCAACTTAGCTCGACGTCATGTTTAAAAAAATTGAAATTGGCTTCCATTGTGTCCGTCACGTCCCTGTTGCGGGTCAATATCTCATCTACACCTCTAGTGACATTGTCAAACAGGTTCTCATAATGCTCCATCATATTGCTAAGGGACTCTTTGTTGTTTGAGCTTACAGTTGTCAACAGTGCTGCAGTTTTATTAAGAACGTCATCTGCTCGCTCAGTAGACAACAGGACCTTTTCAAAGTGATTGTCTATTTGAGTTTTCATCGTTCCCAGGACCTTTTCTTGAATTGCTTTGCTATCAATGGCGGATAACTTGGAGTCTAAGCGACATAACTTATCTTCGGTGCTCTGTAAAGATTTTTCCAAGTTGTCAATTCTGTCCATTAAATCTTTTTTCGTTTCAGAAGACCGGTCCTCCATGATTGCTAACTTGACATTCATTTGTTCTATCATAGAAGTAAGTCTAATCACTAAGGGAGAGGTCAAACTGGCGTCTTGTGCAGTGCCTTCGCCTATATAGAAAAATAAAGTAAAAAAGTGGATCATAGAATTTTTTTATATAAAAAAGAAATAAAAACAGGAGAACGGCTGCAGCTTCTTCCACATTTTTTTTGTTTTTCAGCGACGATGATATTGTTTAAATACCTTCTGTTAAGCTGCTAATGAGTCAAGGACACGGATTGTTTGAGAAGGCAATAGAAGTGGACAGATTAGCTGCAAAATTGATGTAGGTATATACACTTATAAGGATGTAAAACTTAAAGTAACTATGCATATTTATTTTAGAACTGTTTATAGAGCTTTACAGTTTTCCAAGGATCAAGATTCTGTAACTTATGGTGAAATAGATAATATCTTGTCAGTTAGAAGTAATCGATGCTGATCGTTAAGAAAAATTCCAAGAAGGTTGCCATAATGTTTTCCAGTAAAAAGAAAAGTGGATTTTAAAGCCTAATGACTGAGAAATGGTAATGCTTAAATGATGCAGTTGTAATTACCATCCCATTCTTACATTACGGGTGCTGAGTTTCCGCAGATTACATCTCGCACAATTTAAACGAAATTAGTTTTAAAGACAGCTAAGGGGAAAAGGGGGTGGAAGGGGAGAGGGTCAATTAAATTGCTTAGCAGCACTTTCTTTTTCTTTCTTTTTTTTCTTTTTTCTTCGTCATTAAACATGCATTTTGAGAAATGGATAATATTATTACTAAAATCCAAAGCGTATGAATATTCGAAAAGTTTAGCTACTGGTTAGTTCTAAACAAAAATTCCAGATAACCAGTATAAATTAAAACGACATACGGAGAGCAGAAAACAGAATGAGTCATGAAACAAGCACATGATGCATCGTTTTGCTCTACATTTGTAAAATAAAAGAAGTTACATTTACCTATTTTAATAATTTCTGAACGCTTGGTTATCAATGGTCCAAGCTCTTTCATGAGTGAGCTGTATTCCCTACTCATGCGCTATAAGCATCTCATTTCACTATATACAACATCGCAAACAGTAGTAGATAAATAAAAGAAAATGCAAAACAAATCAAAGATGCCGTCACATATTAACAAGGACAGATATTCTGACTGAGCAAATACGTCACCTTTTCTGCCCTTTTTTTTCTGCCATCTTGACTGTTCTACACTTTATTATTTTTGGGCCACAACAAGCTTAATACGGATACCCTATCAGCATTTGTCAACTTGCGTGGCTAATTTTCTATTAAGATTCAAGTCAAAAATTTTTTTCAGGCTCCACAGTACACCAAAATGGATAAAATTTGCCAATTTCACCTATATTGCGGCCAGAAACTGACGCCTTACCGCTATAGACTGAGGCTTCTGGAGATTACTCTAACTGCTATCTTTCATTGATAATTTAAAAAAAAGCCTAATCGCTTAAAAATATGTAACATCTAAACGTAAACTGCAAATGTATTTCAATATAGTACTCCAAAAAAATTCACCCGATGGAAATTATTTCTATAGAGATCTAGACCTAGAACCTAAGACTGACCTAGATATCTAAATCAAGATTTAGATCTAGTGCGTCTGATGACAACGTCCACAGCAGTGAATACCGTCCAGTTTACTTGAAACAGCTATATATATATATATATATATATATATATATATATATATATATATAGTGACCAAGATCTATATATTTGTTTGTGACAGATCAAGCATCTAATTTTGCTATTGAATTTTTAGATTTATATAGTAATAGAGTGAGGTTAAGTGAAGACCAGAAAAAAATTTTAATTTTTTTTTAAAGGCCAGAAATTTACATATGGAATTATTTATATATATATATATATATATATACATATGTGTTTGATTCCAACCTTTTCCCAACTTATAAGGAAATAAAAAAAGTAAAAAACTTTTACTGTAGCATATAATTATGAAAAGAAAACCCTTTCAGCACCTCGTGGACTCTACGTTGTCTACCATCTTCACACTCGGGTTTGCCCTGGGGTGTTCAACGCAGACCGAACCATTAAAAAGATTTAAAAATTTTATTTATTCATTTCAGGTTTTTGTGTGTGTGTGCAAACAATTAAAAAAAAGAAAACAAGCTAACATCTCCTGTAGTGACAAAATAACACGTCAATGGATATTCATTGTTACTTTATGGCTCAATACTAAAACTTGAAATAGGTCTTGACTTTCGGTTAAAATCTCATGAAGAGAAATTTTGGCAATTAAAATGTTCTTGATTTTTTTTAAAAAAAGAAAAGAAAATTAGTAAATGCATGGCTTTTTCAATGCAATTTTCTCTCTCGCATCCAGTAAAAGATATAACAGATATAATACAGCGCATCCATTCTTGAAGACATTAAAATGTTCTTATATTATTCTTTGTCTTTTTTATTAACCAATAAATTGACTGTGGGAGCAAAATTCAGCAAGCATTCCATGACAGTGACGTCATGTTCTCAGTGAGATTTGAAAGAGAAGAAAAAGATCTCTGTCTGTCTGTCTGTCTGTCTGTCTCTCTCACTCTCTCTCTGTCTCTGTCTCTCTGTCTGTCTGTCTGTCTGTCTATCTCTCTCACTTTCTCTCTGTCTCTGTCTCTCTGTCTCTCTCTCTCTCTCTCTCTCTCTCTCTCTTTCATCCCCTCTCTTTCCCTTTCTCTCTCCATCTCACAGTGTAATGTTAGACCTAATTTTTTCACTTTTTGTACTACTCTTAGGTACAATTATATTTATTTAAAAAAATCTCTGTCTCCTATGACATTTTCATCTTAACAGCATTGTGTGTTCCTATGATCCTAGATGAGTCGCTGTTTCAGTGGATCCCAGATATTTGGTAGTCGAAGAAGAGATAAAATATTGTGAGGAACGTAAAATAACACAATCATTATTGACTAAAATTAACAAGAAAACATTAGCTCTAAAATGATAGTAATAACAACAATATAAAAAAGATAAAAGGGAAAGAAAATTGGAACAAAACTTTTAAAATGTGTTACAATTAAGTTTTATGTTTACAATCGCTGAATGTTAACGAATATAAGCACTTGTTGATTATATAACATATGATAACATAATGTCTTCATTAAGGTACATGTATCTGAAATGCACATACACGCAACTGCATTTTGTTTAGTATATATTATATAAAGTCGCCGTACAAGTATATTTATTTAATAGCCTACTTGTGATACTTATGAATGATTCTAAATTTTTTTCTTTTTTTTTTTCTTTCATAATTTTGAAAAAAAAAATTGAAATGTCCACTCGAAGATTTGCTATTACCTTAATTATTTTCTAATCAAAATTCCTTTATTTTGGTCTTCGTCGTGCGAATAATAAATCCTTGTTAAATTACCTGTTTATCAAGCTTCAAAGACTTCCCAAACGAATGTAAGATACTTGAAATATCAGTACCGGTAACTATACGAGCTACAAGTTTCTGTTCCAAGCTTCTTGCGTTACCTTGACATGGGGCTGCCAGGACCATCACAGCTGGAGGAAGCGGCTGTCTCCATCTCAGTACCGGTAACCATACGAGCTACAAGTTTCTGTTCCAAGCTTCTTGCGTTACCTTGACATGGGGCTGCCAGGACCATCACAGCTGGAGGAAGCGGCTGTCTCCATCTCAGTACCGGTAACTATACGAGCTACAAGTTTCTGTTCCAAGCTTCTTGCGTTACCTTGACATGGGGCTGCCAGGACCATCACAGCTGGAGGAAGCGGCTGTCTCCATCTCAGTACCGGTAACCATACGAGCTACAAGTTTCTGTTCCAAGCTTCTTGCGTTACCTTGACATGGGGCTGCCAGGACCATCACAGCTGGAGGAAGCGGCTGTCTCCATCTCAGTACCGGTAACTATACGAGCTACAATTTTCTGTTACAAGCTTCTTGCGTTACCTTGACATGGGGCTGCCAGGACCATCACAGCTGGAGGAAGCGGCTGTCTCCATCTCAGTACCGGTAACTATACGAGCTACAATTTTCTGTTACAAGCTTCTTGCGTTACCTTGACATGGGGCTGCCAGGACCATCACAGCTGGAGGAAGCGGCTGTCTCCATCTCAGTACCGGTAACCATACGAGCTACAATTTTCTGTTACAAGCTTCTTGCGTTACCTTGACATGGGGCTGCCAGGACCATCACAGTGAACAGCCATACCGAGCTGGAGGAAGCGGCTGTCTCCATCTCAGCTCTCAGCAAGGCAGCTGGCAGGTCACGCAGCAGTGACTTCTAGGCAGAGGAGATAGTAATATAGAGGATTGCAAGAAGTTTTATACGTGATAAAACCCGAATCTTGCACGAGATATGCTCGCACTTGCTGACAATAACATTGCTTCTAATGGGTGGCCAAAACTGTAATAAGCCTTATATAAGGTTTTTCTGTTTTGCCACAAATAAACTGTCTAGTCGAGATTATAATTGACCCTCTGTCCTTGACCCAAACATATTAAATATTCAGTAACATACTTGCAAAACATTAATTTTGCTGAGTTTCAAAAATAAGGTTAATTTGACAATTCTTTTTTTTTTATTTATCCTTTTGGTTTGAGAAGAATGACAACTTTCAAGGACTTTATTTTGTTTAGTAATACTTAGAGAAAAACAAAACAAGCGTTTATGTAACTCTTTTTTCTTTTCACAAGTATGTTTGTATTCATTTCTAATAGCACAGAACGTTGGATCTTTAAGAGGCTCTTATCAAGGGGCATAATGTTGACAAATGTTGTGCACTCTTAACAAAAACGGATTTCACTTCTTCTACTTAAGTCTTAAGTATCTGGTAAGGAAATTTCAAGTTTTCTTTTTCTTCATGACTTTTCAAAAAAAGGGAAGAACATTCCACACATATGATGCTTGATAGACGTAGTTTTACAAACAGATTGTGATACTTTCATTTCTTGACGGTTATTTTACAGGTTCAATTGAACCCTTTGTAGTGATGAATTAGGGCATACACGCCACGCCGTAATACTATTAATTAAGAATAATAAATCAGATAATAAGTTATTGTCTTCATGATTGAGGAGGCATCGAAGATAACAGATAAAAATTGACAAGATAGAGAGAAAAAAAAGAAAGACAGAAAATAGAGGAACAGATAGGGAGATATACAGAGACGGAGAATGAAGTAAAAAAATGGAGTATAAATAAAGAATATTTGAATTTTTTTGGTTGAAGTTAAGAATTCATATTTTAATAAGAGTGGAATTAGCCGACTCCCCACATTAGCATTTTTTTTTTAAATGAGTCGGAAAAAAATTGAACGAATCGCCAAAATTCAAAATGTTTTTTTTTTTAAATATATATAAACACAATTTTTTAACACGTAGAACAAAAAGGAAAAAAAAGAGGTGAAAGAAAAACAACATAGATCAAGCACAAGTATGTAACCGGTAACGATTTATACATTACTTAAATAAAAAGTTTTTCTGAGGAATTAAAATGGACAAAGGAAAGTGCTTTGGAAGACCAATTAATGTTAGAGTAATA
Source organism: Elysia crispata (assembly GCA_033675545.1). Classification (NCBI taxonomy): domain Eukaryota; kingdom Metazoa; phylum Mollusca; class Gastropoda; family Plakobranchidae; genus Elysia; species Elysia crispata. Next base: position 110,889 of record JAWDGP010007939.1, read on the forward strand.
ATAAGCCTCAAGGACATTATGCAAGTTTTTAAGCTGACAAAGATGTTTAGACATAACTTTGTTCTTTAAAAGATATCGTGATATAACAGTAAAGCACACTGCATTGCCACGCTTTTTTCACGTGGACTCTGAGACAAAACGGCATAACAGGATGTAGCATCTATAGAAAGACTCAAGTGTTGTGGGAAAGTTGAGAGAGATCCTTACAAACTTTTTCTCTTGACAATCTTAAATTGGATATAATAATATGAAAAGATAGCAGAGGATTGCAATACTGGGTTAAAGAACGACACATAGAAAATGGTAGAGAATGAGAGAACGAAGAGATCGGACGATAAATTTTCCGCACGATAAACAAAGTAGAATTTAAAAAAAAATTATTAGGAGGAATCAGAATGAGAAAAAAAAGACGCGCAAGGAGAACGAATATGTATTGGAGAGCAAAAGATATGAAGAGGAGATTATAAAATAAAAGAAAAGAAGAGAATGTAGGCCTAACAGAAAAAAAGAAACAAGTTTAATTAATAATAAAAAAAAAAAAAAACAGACGAAGACATTTTGAAACCAAATGCTACTAATAGTTATACTGAGAAAAAAAGCTTTCAATGAAAAAGAAAGAAAGAAACAAACAAACAAAAAAGGCTAACCCTTGGTCAATTTAATTCGCAATTAAAAATCCCTTTCAAACAAATAATCAGCTATAAGAAAAGTTGAAGATCTACAATGGTAACTTAAATTCATATAAATAAATATATATATATTTCAACTCTTGTATGATATATTAAACTAGATTTTTGTAGAGGCACTGAAAATTACAAAAAAAAATTAACAAAGAATATTGTGCTCTATATGGGTTCTAAAGAACGAATGCTCGAACTGTATTCAATGCTAATTATAAATACTTAAGACTATTTTGCTCTATATGGGCTATGGTCAGTGCTCACCCTTCTAGAACACGAATGTTTTAATTGTATCCAATGCTAATTATAAAGACTTAAGATTATTTTGCTCTATATGGGCTATGGTCAGTGCTCACCCTTCTAGAACACGAATGTTTTAACTGTATCCAATGCTAATTATAAAGACTTAAGATTATTTTGCTCTATATGGGCTATGCTCAGTGCTCACCCTTCTAGAGCACGAATGTTTTAACTGTATCCAATGCTAATTATAAAAACTTAAGATTATTTAGCTCTATATGGGCTATGGTCAGTGCTAACCCTTCTAGAGCACGAATGTTTTAACTGTATCCAATGCTAATTATAAAGACTTAAGATTATTTTGCTCTATATGGGCTATGGTCAGTGCTAACCCTTCTAGAGTACGAATGTTTTAACTGTATCCAATGCTAATTATAAAGACTTAAGATTATTTTGCTCTATATGGGCTATGCTCAGTGCTCACCCTTCTAGAGCACGAATGTTTTAACTGTATCCAATGCTAATTATAAAGACTTAAGATTATTTAGCTCTATATGGGCTATGGTCAGTGCTAACCCTTCTAGAGCACGAATGTTTTAACTGTATCCAATGCTAATTATAAAGACTTAAGATTATTTTGCTCTATATGGGCTATGGTCAGTGCTCACCCTTCTAGAGCACGAATGTTTTAA
>JAWDGP010007939.1:122500-132500 GCA_033675545.1 Elysia crispata
GTAATTTGTCTAGTATTTTTAGTGTCAGTACCCTCTGCATATAAAAGTTGTATTTAAAACTTAGTCTTGATATATAAACAATATTATGAGCCTTTCACACTCAGAAACTTTTTCTGTCGTTATTGTTTTTATTTGGTTGTTGTCATATGAAAAGTTATTCTTATCACTGGCCGTCACACGCTTGGACAGGCTTTATCTAAGGTGATATATATATATATATAAATTTTTGATGAAGTTTGAAGCCAGTTAAGCTAGTTGTAAACTAGAACTCCGAAAGGATCTCTTAATAGTCTTCAACTTAGAATGTTTCTTGAGAGAAATTCAGATTATCCAGAACTCACAAGATTCCTAAATATACCAAATCAGAAACGAACATTTTTCGTGTTTTAGTCATTAACTTATATAATTACTTACAGCAATTTCGTTGCTAGAACCACATGATTATTACTTAATTTTTTTTTACATCATATAAATTTGCGCAAAATTTGCAGCAGCAAAAAAGCAGATCACAGTTTTAAAAAGAACATTTGTGACCATCTTTTATAAGATTCGATAGGTTTAGAACTAGCCGTTCATTAGACCAAAGTTTTCTTCCGGGACGCAACAAATCTTGGTGCGAAGCTCACTGCGATCATAATTATGTCAAAGAGGGTAGAGCCACACTCCAGTTTGTAAATAATAATGAGGTGTTGGGAAAGAGAGAAAAGCTGTCATCACTTTGACAGCAAAAGTTGGTCCTCTAATGAACTTGAGAGACGTGTCTTTTTAAGTCCAAATAGAAAGCAAAAAAAATCACACTTGGAGGATAATTTGGTAATTATAAAGGATCCAAAAAGACGCTGTGTGTGGCTATATAAAAATAGTAATATACTGACGAAGCTTACAAAGTGAAATGTTTAAATGTTGAATTGATAATAGTTTTGTTATTTCTTTTTTGTCCCGTGATTATAAAGTTGTGTGCCTATTTCCTTTTCTACCTTGTATCTTTTTAAAGAAAGTTTGATGTAACAGAAGCGTTGGTTTCTTGTAAGTCCTTGTAAGTTGTGCCATGGTGAGTGCAGTTCTTAGTGCTTAGTTTTACTGATGCCCTAATTATCTTAGTAGAGAAAAGCTACAAACATGTAAACTTTCAAACTATAACCGTCAGCATCAGTATGTACATAATAACTTTCAAACTATAACGGTCAGCATCAGTATGTATCTAATAACTTTCAAACTATAACGGTCAGCATCAGTATGTACCTAATAACTTTCAAACTATAACGGTCAACATCAGTATGTATCTAATAACTTTCAAACTATAACGGTCAGCATCAGTATGTATCTAATAACTTTCAAACTATAACGGTCAGCATCAGTATGTACCTAATAACTTTCAAACTATAACGGTCAGCATCAGTATGTATCTAATAACTATCAAACTATTACGGTCAGCATCAGTATGTATCTAATAACTTTCAAACTATAACGGTCAGCATCAGTATGTACCTAATAACTTTCAAACTATAACGGTCAGCATCAGTATGTACCTAATAACTATCAAACTATAACGGTCAACATCAGTATGTATCTAATAGCTTTCAAACTATAACGGTCAACATCAGTATGTACCTAATAACTTTCAAACTATAACGGTCAGCATCAGTATGTATCTAATAACTTTTTCAAACTATAACGGTCAGCATCAGTATGTATCTAATAACTTTCAAAAAATATACCGGTCAGCATCAGTATGTATCTAATAACTTTCAAAACTATAACGGTCAGCATCAGTATGTATCTAATAACTTTCCAAACTTATAACGGTCAGCATCAGTATGTATCTATTAGTTTTTCATTTTATACATTCATACGAACCGCAACATAAGCTGTATCCTTTTTTTTTTTTTGTTGATTATCAAATACTTTCACTGACTTTTAGACTAAGTTGATAACATTCAGTTTGCGACTCCTTAAAAAATCAAACCAAATCTTATACACCTAATGTCAACAAGAAGCCCCTGGAAAATCTTTAACTTAGGGAAGACTGCGTGTGATCAAGTCCTCTGAAACTTTTTAGACCGAGTTACACACTCAGCAATACGAGCAACAGCAGAAATTGTAAAATCAGGAGCGTGTGATCAAGACCTCTGAAACTTTTAGAACGAGTTACACACCCAGCAATACCAGTAACAGCAGAAATTGTAAAATCAGTAGCGTGTGATCAAGCCCTCTGAATCTTTTTAGACCGAGTTACGCACCCAGCAATACCAGTAACAGCAGAAATTGTAAAATCAGTAGCGCTGCCAGTAGCGCCGCTAGCAGCCACGCCCACGGCACTGGTAACGGTACTGGTGTCAGCAGTAGCACCAGTAGAGTCAGGACCATTATCAGAGGCAGGGATAGTGGTAGCGACTCAATCATGTCCCAGACCAAAATTCTGCTTGTGATATTCTTCTTAATATCCTCAGTCAGGTCAGCGGTTTCGTGTACAAGTCGTTCTTTCAGTTGTGTAAACTGTTCCGTCATCTCTTGTCTTATTTTAGACACATTACTGGGGTCGGTTTTATTTAGCCCAAACAGGTGTTTTTCATTCTCTTGTATTCTTTTTACCGCCTGTTCCAGTTTGAGATCCACATAGCTGCGAAGATCAGACCTGACATCCAGTGCGGTAATTTCCTTCAGGCTGTTGGATGTCACAGGCCACAGTGACGATAGCAGTGGCAACAGCAATAGCACTAGAAGAATTAGTATAAGCAGCGGTTTTCGTATCTTCTCCAATTGGATGAAGTTGTGTTTCCAGCGTTTGCAATCTTTGTGCTGCTCTCTTGCGAAACTGTTGCACAGTTCTTCTTCAATATGATCTCTGTTTGCCAGCGTTTGGAATCTTTGTGCTGCTTCTTGTAGTACTTGCACAGTTCTTCTCAATTTTATAGGTTGCGTTTTCAGCTCTTGTGAATCTTTGTGCTGCTTCTTTTGAATCCTTCTACATTCTAAGTTCCCAACTGTTCTAACCGTTCCGATCTAATACCTGCCTCTTGTGAATCTTTTAAGTTCTTCTTGCAGTCCTTTAAGTTGATTATTCTAGCGTTTCAAACATGTCTCTGTCTTCTGAGACTTTTCTTCCAATGAACCTATATTTTTGTGAACTTTTTGTCGTAGCTCCTGAAGATCTTTATTCAGCTCTCGCGAAAACAGCTCAGCTTCTTTAAACTTCATGTCAGTGTAATGCCCTCCCCCTAACACCCGACTGTCTATCATGTGAATTAATTCATCACGCTGTGTATTGAGAATATCCTCCGATCCAGCGTTATCAAACAGAATACACCGCTCTTGTGTCGCTTGGAGAATTCCGGGAATTCCCCGACAGTTCCTAAACCAATCTATAAAAGATACCGTGATTTCTCCTTTGTTCTGCGCCTTAGAAACCTGTCTGCTCGGGTCACGACAATCACACCTTTCCTTTTTACAAAGTTCCTCCAAGGCGTGTTTTCCGTCCAAACTCCTTCCGGCAAGAAGTATGACAAGCTTAAGTCTGAATTAATCTCCATGACGAGTATCACCGCGTCGCTGGCAGTGGCTATGTGTGAGAAAGGTTCCTCACTCGAGAGAAATACAAACACGGAAAACCGGGATCTTCTCTATAACGCACTGGGGTCACCTGAAGCGACCTTCCATCCGATAAACTAACTGTCCCTTGTGCAACATGTGGGTCTGACAGACTAAAGGCTTCCCGCCCCAATAGAGCGTTACCTGTTTCTGTTGTCCATCTATCTCTGCCAAACAACCAAACCCGAAGTTGCGATGACATCTGGTAAAAGTAAAGAACATGAGGTTTGATCAATTTTATTCAAATTTTTAAGACCTTGAAAATTGGGCAAATTAGAAAGTAAAGTTTAAAATGAACATTAGGATGAAATACAAGAAAACTATAATGCATGTTCTAAATCCAAAATAGAATATTCGTTTAAATGGGTGAAAAATATTTCAAATGATAGAAGGAAAGAAATAATAACCATGGTGCATATATTTTTTTGTTTGCGTGTATTTTTTTTTAATCAACAGAAGCTATACGGACAAGTCAGAATACAACGTTACGAAAAAATAGCGTTACTAAGGAGTGGTTACATTAAAGCTGAATTAAAAAAAAAAATAGGCATTATGCATGAGATAGAGCGTAAAATGTAGGGGCAGAATAAGAGAGAATCTCAGAGAGAAAAAGAAACAGAGAGAGAGAGGAAAAAAGGGATGAATGACACACAGCATTTAAAGAGAGAGAAAGAGATAGACGGAAAGAGTCGGAGAACGAGAGAGAAGAGAGAGGATAAAACAAATTATCCTGTAAGTAAGATATGTAAAAAAAAATAGGACTTCGGCCGAAAAGGACAGGAAATCCATACAGAAGTAAAAAAAGAATCTTGAATGATAAATAAAGATATCATATAAAGACCCAGGGCACCGCATACAGAGTTGCGCAACTGGAACGAGTCGCTAGAGAGAAAGGGAGAAATATATTGATAACTACCAATATATGGAGAAAAAGGGAGAAATATAGTGATAACTACCAATATATGGAGAAAAAGGGAGAAATATAGTGATAACTACCAATATATGGAGAAAAAGGGAGAAATATAGTGATAACTACCAATATATGGAGAAAAAGGGAGAAATATAGTGATAACTACCAATATGTGGAGACCATAAAACCGTGGAAATTAAAGAAAAAAAAAAACACTTAAAAATCGCTCACTTAAGTAACTGTTATATGAAAAATGAATATGAACAATGAATTATGAGTTTAGCACTACTGGTTTCACTTCGTATACTATCCTTCCTACACCAAATAAAAGTTAAAACAAAGACCCCTACAGCCGCTACTGGTATTTCCATAAGTGTTTTCCTCTGTGCGTTGTTGTAAAGCATTGGGATAAACCTAACACACAAAGGTACCTTGCGCGGGAAGAAACGAGGAAGTTAAGGCGTCAGGAACTTTTCGGTCATGAAGTCAGGTAGATCAGCCAATGGGAGAGAACTCAAACTGTTCAGCTTTTCTCGCGTCACGTCAGGCAGATTTCTGGTGAATCAAATTAACAAAAAGAAGAGACTAAATGATGGTTAAGGGGTACTGCAGAGGGTCAGCGACAGTCGGACAGTCAGGCAGGGCGGCTATCATACATACAGAGAGAAAGACAGAGTAAGAAATGAAGACCGAGAGATTTGAACAAACAGGAAACACCTAAAAGAGAAAAAAAATGGAGAAAGCTCTGCATTAAAAAAATTTGAATTATATAGGGCAATATCTTTAGACTAGGTACCTGTATGTAAATGTAGAAAAAAAATGCGCTAGCATAAATGCTTTATTTAAATGAAATAAATCTAAATGATATAAATTGCCTTTTGATCCACTTCTGATAAAAGATTTTTCTTAAAATTTTTAAACAGTTTTATCATAAAAATGAATGGTATTCATATACTGTAACGGTGCAGTATAAAATGAATACCTGATTGTGAATTTATGTTCTTAACTTGTATCGCTTAATTGAAAAAAAAATATTGCACGCAATGTCTAAATCAGATGATGATAATGATGATAATGTTGCTGATAGTGACTTTCATTATGGTAATGTTGATGATGGTGACGATGATGATAATGTTGAGGATGAATATGATGGTGACGTTGATGATGATGATCTCGATGATGATAATCATGATCATGATGATAATAGTTATGATGGTGACGATGATAATGATAATGATGATGTTGATGATGGTGACGATGATGATAATCATTATTATAATGATGATGATGATGATGATGTTGATGATGAGTGAATAATTTAAAGTTTTGAGGGTGTAACTATTTTTCTTATATGATGCATCATAGACACACACAAAAAAAGATTTGGTTTTATGTTTGAAACATTCTGTGTACACAATTGTCAGATACTTTTATGTCATTATAAACAATTAGGATTATATTATTACATTTTAATAATACTTTACTGTTGTATAAAAGTGTTCTTTTATTTCTGCCTTTAGTATTTTTATTTGTTTCTATTTTTGTTTTATAAATACCTTTTTTTCTATGTAATCACACTGAATTTCTTATAAGATAGAAAGTCTGAATTCATTGTCTTTTCAATGAGACTTAGGCACCGTGACTATCAAAGGCAAATCATAGATCGATCAGAACCAGTAACTAAGCGTTGCTAGGTGCAAAAGACAATAATTGATTTTCTGCCTATTTTTATAATCTGTATAAAGCTGCGGATTGCCGCTAAGTTTCTCTCTCAAAAATCTTGTTTCTTAAGAGTTAAACGATTTCTTAAATGAGCAAAAGTCTGAGTCGGAAGTTTTGATATATCTTTGTGCCGTTTGGGAACCCATTCCTTACCTCATCGATTTGTGAGACTCTTTTTGCGTCCGCCGATCTCAAGATGGTATCGCACTGTCTTATCAGACCTGCTTTGAATTACTGAAGAATTCAATATCCTATGAGCGTCAGTTAAAAAAAGTCTTGGTTCAGATAAAAGTAGAAGACAGCACGAGGTAGAAGTTTTTGTTTTTGTTTTTTTAATCTGCTTCTAAATATTTGACTGAGTTTAGAAAGGGAAGAAAAGATAATTTAAAAAAAAATTTGCTTGTCTACTCTGTTCCAGTGATTCTCCTTAAAACGTTTTCTATTTAAAAGAATTTTGTTCTTTGTAGCTAGTGAGGATATTGCGAATAAAATTGGAGTTATTAAAAGTTTATAATTATATGTTTATATCGTAAAAGTACGCAAAAATAATTTTTCAGTCATTGACTATAAAGTCATAAAATTCACAACCATGAACTTCACAAATTGCAGAACATAATGATCCATGTCGTCCAATTGCTTTAGGATAAAAATCATATTTTGCAACACCGTCTACTTTTAATTTGTTGTGTAAAAAGACAACGAAGGGTTTTCTGGAAAATAAGCTGGAATCAGATGCAATATGCATATGACTCGTCTATTTGCTCAAGTCAATGAAAACATTTAACTATTTGTATAAACATAAACATTCTTTTTTCATGAGGAATTAAATAAAGTATTAGTTCTAAATTCTCGCAAGGCTCTGAATTTTAAAACAATCAGCCTTGGAATAAACATTTTACTGTATCGGCTCATTTCCCGCGTCCAATGTTCCGGCGTGACGTAATATGCCGGAACCAAGCAGCCATGATGAAAGCCAGGGGTACCGTTATCTAGCAGTTGGGACTGGCACCTCGGCATTCATGTTTCAACAAGGGATCCCTAAATTTGACTCTTTTTGAATGAGTAATAAAGGAAATTATATTGTCTGACAAGCTTAGTTATGGTCGGATATATATGATTATTTACGGAAAAAAAATTCATGCGAGTAAAATTGATAAGAAAAGTATTTGCTAACAAAATAGTAGGCCATACTAATGCCAACTTTTAAATGCTTCTAGTCATTTAAGAAAAACGGATGATTCCTACATAGTGTAACTTTCTGTAAATTAGCAGAATCGATCTGTTTTAAAGCAACGTAATTCTGTAAACATTGATAACCGAAGAATTACTACCAAATCTATTGTTTCAATGTTCAAGCCATCCAGCTAATGAGTTTATCGTTGCTACCAACCCTGTTCCGTGACGTCCTAGAATCGATTCGGAGTACATCACAACGTCATAATTGATAAGAGGGAAAAAAAGTAATTTGTTCAGTCTGAAGAACCTGAAGAACTTGAAGAACCTGAAGAGCTTGAAGAACCTGAAGAGCTTGAAGAACCTGAAGAACCTGAAGAACCTGAAGAACCTGAAGAAATATGACAATTTCTGGGTTCGATTCGTTTAAAAAAGGTTTGGAAAAAATTTTTTTTTTTTTTTTTTAATTTAATTTCATGCATCTCCAAACAACTGAACTCTTTAATGTTCTAAAATACCCCTGCTACACTTGTGTGAAGAGCTTCTCTCCTCTTCTTTGTGCTTATTATTTCGTTACTTTGCAAATCAAACATGAACAATGAATGATCTATAATTTTTTTTTAAACACTCACTTTTATAAACAATATTATCATGCCGCTGCTACACTTGTGTGAAGAGCTTCTCTCCTCTTCTTTGTGCTTATATTTCGTTACTTTGCAAATCAAACATGAACAATGAATGATCTATAATTTTTTTTAACACTCACTTTTATAAACGATATTATCAGTATTAAAAAAAAAAAAACTCTTTCCAAGTTTGTGGAAAACTCGCACAGCAAGTAGGACTGGCCACCTACCCTAAATGTAGACGTTTTTTTTCTAAGGAATCACAAAATGCAAATCAGAAAATGATAAAAGAAAAAGTGCGGAACAATAATTTATAATAAAATTATTATGTGCAAAATATTCCTGATAAATGTGGCCAGCAGCTTGTGTCAGAGCTCCAGATGTATCAAGCGACAACCCTTAGGATTCCCAAAATAAAACTATTAAACAAATAACGTTAGAAATGTCGTGTCGCAGAATGCCTCGTGTTTCAGAATTGCAAGGTCAACATGCCACAGCTATTTAACTCTTCAGAATGCCTGTTTCGTGTGATTTTTTGGGTGTTATATTGAGTTTGTGTTTTCTTAGATATATTATTGGGTTCAAGAAGGAATAAAGTTAAGGATACTCAGAAAGTTGCAAAAACGAAGAGAGTATTCAATTTATATGCACTTTATATATTTTCACTCACTTGTTTTATTTTGAGGAGGTGGAGAGTGAAAAAGAGACGTAGAAAAAAAGTACTACTACAAAGAGGAAGGAGATAGAAAGAAGAAGAAGAAGAAGCAGAAGAAGAAGAAGAAGAAGAAGAAGAAGAAGAAGAAGAAGAAGAAGAAGAAGAAGAAGAAGAAGAAGAAGAAGAAGAAGAAGAAGAAGAAGAAGAAGAAGAAGAAGAAGAAGAAGAAGAAGAAGAAGAAGAAGAAGAAGAAGAAGAAGGAGAAGAAGAAGAAGAAGAAGAAGAAGAAGAAGAAGAAGAAGAAGAAGAAGAAGAAGAAGAAGAAGAAGAAGAAGAAGAAGAAGAAGAAAAGAGAAAAAGAAAAATAAGGAGAAAAGAGAAGGAGATAGATATAATAAATACTAGCGCCAATAATTTTGTGAGTAAAAAAATTCATATTTTCTCCCTTCGGTGAAAACTTTCTTTCCGACTCAAGTGAGTGTATTTGTGAGCATTAGAATCAGCGTCGGCGCTTTAGAAGACTTAATTTTACTACTGGAGAGATGATTGCTGGAAAAACTGTTAGCAGTGCTTATTATTACTTATGGTGACGTGTCATTTCTTCTTTAAATGGGAACAGTTTATGACATAATATACTTTTGTGAAACTTAAATCTAAATCGCTCTGTTTTCCTTGCAAAACTTAAGTTACGTTTTAATTTGCATACATCATCCCAACTTGCAAAGTGTAGAACTCCGTCGAAGAATAAAATTTCTAAAACTGTAGATGAAAGTCAAACAAGAGGGTGAGGGACATAAAAAAATAGGAAAAAATGTGTTAATTAACTTACAATGACAGGAATGATAACAGAGCATGCCAAGAGCTATATCAAATGTCGCAGCAAAGTTTCGAAATCACGGTAACGGATAATAAAGACCGGAGAGGTTGGGGTTTAGGTTCTCGTTATTCCATCTTGTTTTGTGTTTTATCTGGGAAACTTTATTATACGTATGAATATTAAACCCTAAGATTAAATTTGGTTTTTCCAACTTTATATCTATCTATGTGGTGTTTTCTTATCGTGGCAAAATAACACAGGATACATTATGCATTAACATTATATTACAAAGAACCATTGAGTTTAAAATAAAAGATAAGTTTGGAACTCAAGAGACTGAGTGATTAATTAAGCAAAATGAATGAACCTGAGGTTAGGAAGTTTGAATTAACTAGAAACACCTACCTGAAAACACCACTGTCTTAGTCCTAATCTTTTCCTTGCTGAATGTTTTAAAGAGAATCTCAGAGCCACGAAAATCCATGTCCTGAACTCAACATGTCTAGGGA
>JAWDGP010007939.1:137500-145000 GCA_033675545.1 Elysia crispata
CAAGAACTGGCTTGTTTTAAGACCCGTAAAACGGTCAAGGTCCACACGCTATGACGTCTGCCTTTGAATCTATTTCAACAATCGCTTTTTTTTTTTCTAATATTTCAAGGAAATATGTATGTGTCTATGTATAGTATGTAAATCTTTTACCACATTGATATGTCTTGATATATTTGCTTATTTCAATTTTTTAGACCTTGCATGATCTTTGATCTTGCATTTGAATAGATGATTGACCTTACTTGACTCATACGATCAGTTTTACTTATCAGTGTAGAAAAACTCCCTAGTCTACTGCAGTTTCAAACTCAACTGTTCTTTCTATCCACTAGTAAAAAATAGCCCGAGTTAAAGATCTATGCTGTGCTGATCACAATACCTTCTAATAGACAGACTCTATCAACATGATCTGTGCTGTGCTGATCACAATACCTTCTATAGGACAGACTCTATCAACATGATCTGTGCTGTGCTGATCACAATACCTTCTAATGGACAGACTCTATCAACATGATCTGTGCTGTGCTGATCACAATACCTTCTAATGGACAGACTCTATCAACATGATCTATGCTGTGCTGGTCACAATACCTTCTAATGGACAGACTCAATCAACATGATCTGTGTTCATAATGCCAGACTTTGTTAACAACTTTTCATCAGTGATAGGTGTGCTGCCTCCATGTGTTGTGTTTGGCTACAAGGGTATCCTGCTCATTTTTGGCATTTTCCTGGCCTATGAGACCCGGAGTGTGAGGCTTAAAGTTGAACGAGTCGATGACTTCAGATTTGTTGGTATGAGCATCTACAATATTGTTATGAGGAACCGTAAGCAATTTCTATGCCTGAGATAAATTAAAACGTAAAGGATTTTCTTGGAATCCACTGGGTTTTTTATCGTAGAGAAAATGGAGAAGCCAGCAGCCTTAGTCACGGGAAGTGGCAGTTGTGTATATATCACAAGCAAACTAAGCTGATTCTTTTTTTTAAATGGGGACTCTTGTTTAAAAACTCTCGGTGACTCTTATTAATTATTTAAAACAGTTTTTAAAGGAAGAGCATTCAGTTCCAACAACGGAGGGGATTTTTTTTTTTTTTTTTTGTAGTTTTCTTTTACTTAAAAACAAAAGTGGACATCAAATTCAGAACAGATCGCCAATTTACATTGAATGAACATTTTTTTTTACTGCTGAGCAGGTTCTCACACCCCCTGAGAGCACATGGACCAAAGTTTTTTGGACTGTAACTATGCTCGCAGCTGCTGTGAGAACAGTCTCGTAGGGCCAACTGTGCAGTGACCATTTGTTTCATTTCATGCAAGGTATTTTCAAATGTGAGCGATGACTTTTTGAGTTAGTTTAGTTAAACTGAAAGAAGCCATCAACCTCTAGATCTAGTACCATTACAAATATGATAAAAGATGAAGAGAAAGGGAAATTTAGTACAATGGCAAGGTTGAAGCCAGTACCCATATCTAATTCAACAGGAGGGGAAATTCTCTTTTGTACTGATCAGTCAATCAGGTGCCGTGCCCTTTAGGGTAAGCGATGATGACCTTCCACGCATCTCTATGCCTGGTTGCTTTCAGTGCTTTGGTCACTCGTGCTACTTTGAGCCAATTTTATATATCCATCCAACATCTTTTTAGGCTGTTTTCCCATGCTGCGTTTTCCTACAATCATTCCAGTTGTCACAAGATGTTTAAGTTTCTCTGTTCTCATCACATGGCCAAAAAAGGTTGCCTGGAATTAACGTAATCTTGCAACACTGTTTCGATTGATTTCTTTGCAGTCCATGAGATTCGTGGAACCACAATTCTGTTGCATTGATTTTCTTTTGCACCTGTTTTGAAAATGCCTTGCATCCATTCATCAGAATGGGTTCAATATAGCATTCCAGGGCTCTTCTTCTTGTGTGAATTGAGATGTGGTTACCTGTTGGTATTGATTTCATTCTCTGGAAATTCTTTTTTTTTTGCTTGCACTATTCTCGATGCAATTTCAGAGTAGATGCGTCCATCACTTGATATTATAGTACCCACGTATTTGAATTGATGTCTTTGCTTGAGTTTCTTCCCGTTAGTAAACATGTTGATGTTTGTACGCTCATTGCTTCGACTGACCGCCATTACGTCAGTCTTTTTGCCATTCAATTCCAACACGTCTTTTGTAGTTTCTGGAATTAATACAGCGTCATCAGCATATCTCAAACTGTTTACTTTCTAGGTTTCGCATAAAAAAATCACTGTAGGGAGAGAAAAGGTCTGGGGAAAGCACACATCCTTGTGTGACACCAGGTCTTATTTTTTAAAATGACCTGATTTTTCCATCACCTCACACTGATGCTGTCTGTTCAAAGAATTGAAATTGTCTCATAATTGAGTTCTTTAACCACAAAAAAAGGATTAATGAACCAAAGGTACGAACTGGCTATAAAAAAAAATCCTGAACTTTTCCCAATCACTCAAAAGCGGCTATATAACTTGAAGCACAACCTTGATAAAATTTAAAGTCAAAGAAAATACATGTTTAGATGATGTATGAATGTACAAAGATAGACACAAACTTATGTAGCTAGTTTAAGAAACATAATTACACAATGTACATATATTAATAGATCATGAATCCAGAAGAACATTGTATATTTAATTTCCAGATTCCAGAGTTATTCTTAACTAAGGAAAAGTCCTGAAACTTTAAAAAAAAAAAAGAAAAAAAATACAGGATTTATCATTAAATTATCAAAATAAACAAAAGAAATCTTGAGTGCAAAAAAAAAGTACATAACTTGTGCCTGACAAAGAACTTTTTAAATTTTCTGTAATGTTGCATAATATGCCTTGTCCTTCAATAGCATAAACTGCAACTTGTCTGAAAGGTCTTTTAACCTCTCTTTCAACAGAGCAGTGGGCTTTATCACTTTTACTTCCATTGCTTGTTTTTGTTTTTTTCTTGTTGTTGTGCATCTTCTCTGCTCATCAAGGTTTACATACAGATCATCTGCATGGGATGTTTTGTAACCTACGACAGTAGATCCCTGGGAGAACTTCAATGTTTAAACTTTAGTAAACAGTACAGACTTAAATTCATATCTGCTGATACAAAATTTTTTGAAATTCAAAAAAATGGTTGTTCCTCATATGTATCACCTTATAGGGACTATGTCGGGTTCACCTTCAGTATAACATTGAGTAAGGACAGAGGGCCAGGGGAATAACACTCAGAAATGGAAAAACTTTTCTCAAGTGCACTGTGCACTTGGTCAGCGTCCTGAACATCAGAGTGTCCTGGAAAGCTGTAGTTCATTTCAACATTTTCAATCCCTGGATTTTTTTTCTAGGAAATTCAAAATAGGTGTGGAAGTGGAGGCATTTTTATTCTGTGGAACACAGCTATCACTCCAGGTAATGATTTTTTTTTAATATTTGGTTTTAACTTCACTGTCTCCTCCAAAGTTTTTACAATAGAGCTAACAATGTCATTGCCTTCCCTCCCAGATGGCACGGATTGCCTGCTTCTTTCCACAAATACTGGCCATTGTTGTTTCTGTCTAAAAGTTTAACTTGCTTTTATAGGAAAAGGTCATACATTTTGTTCACATTCAACCCTGCCTCTAGGTATTGCTTTTTAGCATCAGCTTTTCAATAATGGCTTTCAACAACTGGCAAAGAATTAATGTGTTCTCTAACTATTATCTTTTTATCTCGTCACTGATGCCTTTGTTGGTATTTTTTTCCTCTCCTGTCTTGTTTGGGAGTGTCACAAAAGTTACTGGTTATCTCAGCATGGGTGTTATGAACTTTTTTTGGACTTTTTGCCAGGGTATCAAGGTAGAAAGTTTTATATACTTGTACCCTGCATGCAGTTGTTTCCAATGTCTGTGAAAAAAAAAGCTAAAGGCGTTGTTTCTCAAAATTTGTTGACTACTATCTGTTGTCCTTCTTTTGACTGGATTACTGATTGTTGCTTTTATCATGAAATATCTTTGCTATTCAGTGCTTAAGTTGCAGGAGGCATCAAAGATCATTTGTCTAAAATCATCACTAACTTTGGTTGGACATTGAAATTTACATTTTGCATGCAGTCCTTAGTGTTTTAATTTGTTTTTGTGGAATAACTGTTCTTGCCCGATTTGTATGACTTATGCCTTGTGCTGTAAGGGCCTTGATTTTGTTTTTCTTCCACGTCTCAGGGTTTCTTTTTCTCTTTCTTGAAACTTGTGTTCCTGTTTCACTAGGCACTGATGCATGTGTAGACGTACTTGGTTGGGATTCATCTTTTATCATAGATTCTTCAATATCAGAACTGAAATAGTAAATTAAAAAAATAATTAATAATTTTTTCCAATAATGGCGTGGCGGCTAAATTTTGCTCCACTACTGAGCGGGCTTGTGGGTTGCTGGCCTTGAGACTTCAATGGCAGCCAAGGATATAGATGTAGCATTAGGATGGTTCATATCTTCTACCATAAATTCTTCATTGTTGGAACTCGTGCAGCAGTTGTTTTGTGTGTGTAGACACTGGAGGATGGTTCATATCTTCTACCATAAATTCTTCATTGTTGGAACTCGTGCAGCAGTTGTTTTGTGTGTGTAGACACTGGAGGATGGTTCATATCTTCTACCATAAATTCTTCATTGTTGGAACTCGTGCAGCAGTTGTTTTGTGTGTCTAGACACTAGACATTGTTGGAACTCGTGCAGCAGTTGTTTTGTGTGTCTAGACACTGGAGGATGGTTCATATCTTCTACCATAAATTCTTCATTGTTGGAACTCGTGCAGCAGTTGTTTTGTGTGTCTAGACACTTGAGGATGGTTCATATCTTCTACCATAAATTCTTCATTGTTGGAACTCGTGCAGCAGTTGTTTTGTGTGTGTAGACACTGGAGGATGGTTCATATCTTCTACCATAAATTTTTCATTGTTGGAACTCTTGCAGCAGTTGTTTTGTGTGTGTAGACACTTGAGGATGGTTCATATCTTCTTCCATAAATTCTTCATTGTTGGAGCTGAAAAAAAGTTAAACAGCACAACATAACTACTGGAATATTTGGATAATGTTTTTTTACAATTTGTTTGCTCAGATTTAGTTATTATTGAGATAAACATTTTTATTATCGCTATTTTCTTTTGGCAGGACTGTAAAGAAACACAATCATGATCCACCTAATCTAAATCTAGATTCTAGATTCTAGATCCAGATCAATATATCTAGATAGATCTAGATCAAGATCAATATATCTCGATAGATCTAGATCAAGATCAATATATCTCGATAGATCTAGATCAAGGTATTTATATAGTCTAAGAGGATGATGTTTCTCATGTCGAAGTTGCTGACAATGATGTTATGAAGAAAATTTGTAGAGCTCCTAGCCCTACCTTAGTTCCCCTGTTTGGTTGTCGGTCACAGTTGTTCTGGTATCTGTTTCATTGCAGTTTGGTAGAAATGCATGTGTAGAAGTGTAAAGTTCTTCTATCAGAGTCTCTTCTTCGTCAGAACTGAAATAAAAAAAAGGTTGAAACATAAATTACCAAAAGGTCTCAATCTGGATTTTTGGGGGCCAATGTCAACAATGATCTTTTTTTTTTCTTTAAAAAATGTAAAAATGTTTGGGCAAAATTGAACTTCAAACCAGCGCTTAAATAATAATATATTTTTATTTATTTATTTTTTTTGCGGGGAGGGGGTGGGAGGTGATAGTTATAATGTACATAACGATTTAGATTTACGACCTACAATCTAGAAAGTAGATTCTAAGAAGTATTATACTGATGTCTGGGCCTATTTATTTACATCTAGAGGATATAATCTAACTCTAGATTCTAGATTAAGATAGATCTAGATCTTATACTTTAATCTCTTTTCAAAGTCAAGACTTGCCTGTAGAACTTCCACAGTTTCCAGGCTCGAACATCCACTCTAAAATGGAGATAGATCTAAAATCTAGTGTTTCACGAAGAATGGAATACCACATTCATAATCGACTTATTGAAGACGAAGATTATATTTATAATCATAATGATCAATCAGATGATCAGGGATAATTTTATGACAACAATTTACAATCTCATCTAGATTCTAAATCTAGATCTGGATTACAGCATAACATTAACAGATGCTTTGTCTGTTTGAACTTGTTACTTACCCTGAAGTTGAATCACCGTAAGTTGTCTTGACTTTAAGGCTCGAAATCATTATCTTGGTCATCACTATCGTTATCAGAGCTGCTTCGGTTGTCATCCTCTTTTAAAATCTGGTTTAAAACATCTTCTGCTCGAACAAATAGTTTGCGAGCACGTCTGAGTCTCTTAGGTGCTGCCATGTTGTTTCTCTGATTGAAAAAAACAACAACAGAGTAACAGTTAGTACTTGACCACAAGAAATTAAAGATCGGTACAGACCGCCAGATTGCACTGTTTCTTACAATTAGTGTTTTTCTATTAGTGAAGTTAATAATGCATGGGGATAGCTTGTCTAGGAACCTTTGCAAAACGCTAGGTATTTGGGAAAAGTTTACTTCGGACTAAGATTCTAGGCTAATTGAATTTTACTGCCATGTATTGCAGTTTAGGTTTTCAGATAAAGTTTAATGTTATGTATTAAAAACTGCTTCCTCAAACAAGTTTATTATCGCATTTTACTGACTTGATTCCATGAACAAGTTTGTTGCCTCATAGTGGCATTTCAGTTTAGAAACATGTGATACACGTTAAATGTAAATTTTGTCTGCCTTTACGTTACAGACTAGACTGTTAAATAAGTTTTATCAGCATGTCTTATAGACTGTTTTGTCCTTACAAATTTATTGTTATATGTTACTATCTTGGTTTTTAGAACAAGCTTGCAGTCATATATTGAAACTTACGTACATATGATATAGATAAAATTGTTACAAGAAGTTGTCTCTCATTATAGACTAGACTATAGACGTCTTAGTTCGGTGTTACTGCCATGTATTATGAAGCAGTATGAATGCATGACAACTGATATGTAATGAACATTAGATTGTTTAAATAATATTATTCTACTGCAATGATAAATATCGCTACTAAGATAATACTATTACAAGATGTACCGTCATTTGTTACAGTTTTGTTGTTTGGTTTTTTTTTTTTAGCGTTCACAGAAGTTTACTGATGCTTGTTAGACTTGATCATGGGGGCACTTTTCTGTCATTATGCCTGTCATATGTGACATAAAAAATGCTACAGCCATGTGTTAAAAACTAACAAGTGAACAACGATATTTATCGATAGAATCTGCTAGTCGAGGTCTACTGTCACGTGACTGTTAAACATTAGAATGAGTTTGATTTTGGAATAATTCTAATATGTTTATGGAAATATATCTATGAAATGCCACTATTTTTTTTTTTGCCAAATTTGTACCGTCCCTTTGAAAAAGCTGTAAACTTGTAGAAATGTTACCTTTTTTTTGTTTTTAAACGAACAGGTCCGTTTCATTACACAAAGACTGCATACTTGTTTTGTAGTGGC
>JAWDGP010007939.1:152500-182500 GCA_033675545.1 Elysia crispata
TGACATATTTTGTTCGCTTTAGAACTAATGGTCTACTTATAAATGTTCAATAGCTGCATAGACAGTTGCAAACAGCTAACGGCGCTGTGTATAGGCATAGGTTCTGCTTTACTGATTTTTTAAAAATCATTTGTTGTGGTTAACTACACTTTGTCAATTCGTGAGTCGCGCATTAATACATTTCTTTAAAATTATAATGAAAGGCCCAATACCAAAGAGATTGATCTTTTAAAGTAAAAAAAAAAATAGAAACGTATAATTTGCATTTTACCAAAAAGATATAGAGAGAAATCTTTGAGACACATGAAGGAAACGGAAGGAATATGTCTGTGACTGGTTAGCTCAAAATTTATAATAAATACAGAAATTATTGGCAGAGCTCATTATCATGGTTATCTTTTAATCTCCATTCTTATCCCAACAGATTTTCCACAGCTATGAGCGCCACGCCGTCCAATGGCAGCGCCACACAGTGCGCCTCTGTTCTCACGTGTGCTATCTGCGAGCACCAAATGCGCAACCCGCATCTGCTTCCATGTCTGCATGCGTTCTGTCTCGCCTGTTTACAAGACGAATGTTCCCAGAGAGCCAGGGACAAGTTCTTCTGTCCTGTTTGTGTAGATTCAGCAGAACTGGCGCTAAGTGAAAGAACCAATGGCAGAAACCCCCAAAGCACGACTCCAGCAAAATTCAATAATGGCGGGGGTAAGAAATCTGTCACCTCACGACCTTGGCACTCGTTTGACACAATTCTCGAAAACGAGGTTATGCACGAAGCCTTGCAGCGTCGGTTAGCGGAACTTCCGGCGTCGGAGTGCGCAGGCGCTCAAGACAAAGATGACAACGACGATGATGACGATGATGGCGGATATTATGGCGATGATGATGGCGGGAGCAAAAGCGGAAGTCCGCCAGGACTGACGTCTGCAAGACTGGAGCCACCCGCCATGTTCCCATGCTCCAACCACTCGGAGAAGCTGGCTGACCAGTTCTGCACTAAGTGTGAACAGATCAGCTGTCCTAAATGTATCGCGTCTTTTCACAGGTAAAGTCAGCATTGTGACTGTTTCCCAGTCCAAAAGATAAATATGATGGGGTTCTCCCAGTCCAAAAGATAAATAGGATGGGGTTATCCCAGTCCAAAAGATAAATAGGATGGGGTTATCCCAGTCCAAAAGATAAATAGGATGGGGTTCTCCCATTCCAAAAGCTAAATGGGAAGGGGTTCTCCCAGTCCAAGAGATACATAGGAAGAGGTTCTCCCAGTACAAGAGATACATAGGATGGGGTTCTCCCAGTCCATGAGATAAATTAAATAACGTTCTCCCAGTCCAAAAGATACATAAGATGGGGTTCTCCCAGTCCATGAGATAAATAAGATAAGGTTCTCCCAGTAAAAGAGATACATCGGATGGGGTTCTCCCAGTACAAGAGATATATAGGATGGGGTTCTTGCAGTCCATGAGATAAATAAGATAAGGTTCTCTCAGTACAGGAGATACATAGGATGGGGTTCTCCCAGTACAAGAGATACATAGGATGGGCTTCTCGCAGTCCATGAGATAAATTAAATAAGGTTCTCACAGTCCAAAAGATACATAAGATGGGGTTCTCACAGCCCATGAGATAAATAAGATAAGGTTCTTCCAGTACAAGAGACACATAGGATGGGGTTCTCCCAGTCCATGAGATAAATAAGATAAGGTTCTCCCAGTACAAGAGATATATCGGATGGAGTTCTCCCAGTCCATGAGATAAATAAGAAAAGGTTCTTCCAGCACAAGAGATACATAGGATGGGGTTCTCTCAGTCCACGAAATAAATAAGATAAGGTTCTCCCAGTCCAAGAGATACATAGGATGAAGTTCTCCCAGCCTATGAGATAAATAAGATAAGGTTCTCCCAGTCCAAGAGATACATAGGATAGGGCTCTCCCAGTTCATGAGATAAATAAGATAAGGTTCTCCCAGTACAAGAGATACATAGGATGGGGTTCTCCCAGTACAAGAGGTACATAGGATACGGTTCTCCCAGTACAAGAGATACATAGGATGAAGTTCTCCCAGCCCATGAAATAAATACGATAAGGTTCTCCAAGTACAAGAGATACATAGGATGAAGTTCTCCCAGCCCATGAGATAAATAAGATAAGGTTCTCCTAGTACACGAGATACATAGGATGGGGTTCTCCCAGTCCATGAGATAAATAAGATAAGGTTCTCCCAGTACAAGAGATACATAGGATCGGGTCTCAGAGATAAAGAGTATGCGTGTATTGAGGAAGGGCATTCGGATTAATGAAAATACATCGTAATGAAGCGAAAAAAGCCAAATCATTGAACAGAAATTAGAATAGAAATAATTCGACCAGGTTTGGAGCTTTGAGATAAAGAAAAAAAAGCAGAAGAAGGAAAATTGTAGGTCCACATCATAATACATTCAAATTCACAATGCTACATAAAAGTAATGCCTTTATTCAAAATGAAGTCATTTGCGATAAGGATTGCATTGTTTAAAAATTTATTTCTTCTATCCAAGCAGTCTTGATATGGTTCCTTTCTCGCAATTTATTAACCGCACTCTACCCACACTTACGTTTAAACTAATAAAGGCCTATGTAAATTTGGCGCCCCACTCAACCAAAAGAAGTAAATTTTACTAAATTTGCAATCCATTGGTCTATAGTAACACTTTATCTGCAAGGTGCTATTTTTATTTGTATATATGTAAAATTCATACTAGTTCTTTAGTTAATATAGTTTTCCCAGATAGTTTAAACGAGCGTTCTAATTTGAATAATTAAAGAAAACAAATCGGATCTCTTTCCGTCTTATCGTCCATTTTTTTCCCAGGCGCTGCAGTCAAGGTAAAATCCAAACCATAAAGAAGGCGGTGGAGGCCAGGCGCCGCAGTTTTGATTCCCTGCACAACACAATCGCCGGCAGCTTGGCATTGTGTGAGGAAGCCCAGGCGTTACAATCCTCCAGAGCGGAGCTCGTGGAGTCCTCGAGGTCTGCACTACTGAACGCTATTCAGGCCGCTCGGGAACAGATGGTCGCCGCCATCTTGGCCAAAGAGAAAGCACTTAGTGAGGAGGTGAACCGCGTGATGGACCTAGCGAAGCTTGACGCCGAGGAGAAGGCGAGGACCGCCGAGAGACTGGCGGTTTCTCTAGGGCGACAGCTGGACGTCATGAGCTTCTCCATAGGGGCTGGGGCAGAGGGCGAGCTTCTGCCTTACCTGCCAGGACTGGAGGCTCACGCGAGGGCAGACACGAGCCTGGTTACAGGCAGGTTACACGAGGCGCCTCAGTCCGATGTGCTCTTTCAGCTGGACGAGGTGCTGGAGAAAGCCGTAGAGACCTCACCTCTAGGTTTCCTCAAGCTCACTCAGGACGAACTCGGCGAGATGCAAAATGGGATTTCCGGGAGGGCGCCCGAGGGCGGGGAGGGTAGGAGACTGGGTCTGACCTTGACACTGGTGACCTCATTTCACGGCGGGGCGCGTGACGACATATCGGAGCCCCTCCTCACAGACCTGGTGCTGCTCACCAATGGTGACGTGATCCTCACCGACCGCGACAACCGCTGCGTGAAGAAGTTCAACCAGTCCGGAAAACTCTTGACCCGCGTGATGCTGGATGCCAGTCCATGCCGCGTGGCCGTGGTGTCGCACGGCAGGGCGGTCATCTCCACCACAAGCCGGCGCGAGCTGTACTTCCTGTCCCTGCACGGCACGGTTCGAGTCCTGTCCTCTGTTCGGGTGAAGAAGCTTTATACGTTCCTTACTTCTCTCGGCGGGGGAATGCTTGCCGCAGGCACTAACTACGGCGACTGTTTAGACCTTATCACAGAGGATGGACGCTACGTGAGGACAATCTACTCTAGCAAGCCAGAGCGCGCCGGTATATCCCGACCATTCTATGTCACTCCAGTACGGCCGCTCTTTCATCAAGGGATCCAGCAGAACTCTCCGAACGTGTCGCCAGCGTCTTCAGATGTTACAGAGACCGGCAAGAAAAATGGTGAAGTGTCAAACGCCTCCTCAGATACCATCCCAGTGGGTTCAGCAAATTCTAAAAACAAAACTGAAACTGGTAGCTATATTGAAAAGGGCGGTAAACGCAGAAGCAACGACAAAAACAGTGGCAGCAGCAACATTAGAAATAGCATCAGTAGTAACAACAGCAACAACAGCACTAGAAAAGCTAGCGTTACAAACATCAGCACAACTAATAAGCCGAAAGTAAGTCCGAACGGAAAAGGAAAAAGCAGCCCTACCTCAACATCAGCTTCATCGTCATCCTCATTATTACCATCACCCACAGCATCATCCCCAATAGACCCAAGTGCAAACATCACTTCAAAAACAGACTCCCTTTCCTCTGATGACCTTTGGGTCACGGACAGTGCCAGAAAGATCCTCTTCCGGCTCCGACAACAGGACGGCAAAACGACCTTCACATTGAAGACCCGTTCTGACCTCCAGTTAACCTTGGAGTGTCCTCTGGGGGTCACGGTTCATCCGAGTGGCCTCCCCTTGTTAGTTGACCGTGACACTGACTCTGTGCTTCTGCTGG
Source organism: Elysia crispata (assembly GCA_033675545.1). NCBI lineage: Eukaryota > Metazoa > Mollusca > Gastropoda > Plakobranchidae > Elysia > Elysia crispata. The sequence goes on from JAWDGP010007939.1 coordinate 157,080, forward strand.
ACGGAGGGGGTGACTACATCCGGCCTGTGTTGACGGCAGCGGACGGACTAAGTAGGCCGTGTGCAATATATGCAGGTCACAGAGGTCACGTGGCTCTAAGTCAAGTGGATGGGATGGTTAAGATTTACAGCTCTAAACTGCAATACTTCTAGGTCTTCAAGTTTAAAATGTCTCTAATTTTTGGTGCGAGCTAAACAAAGTTTCGAGAGAATATTGTTCAGATTCTTTAGTTCTGTAACATTTAAAGTGTCTGAAATTTGTCTTACACTAAAGTGAATTAAATCTGTGAAACTTCATGAAATAAACAAACCTTGTAAATTTCAGAGCTGATTTTCAAACCGTTATCCGTCCAGCACTTGTAGTAAGAATACAGAAACAAAAAGCAATCCCTAATACTATACTGACACTGACAGGGTCGGGTTAGTTAGAGAGCCACACCTCAGCCACGGTCTTATTGAATCTAGCTAAAGAGTTGCACTAAAAACTTACACAGGCTTTATTGGGCTTGATTCTGTTGGATCGTCGGCTAGTTTATTTCTCCCAACATTTCTCAAAGAGTCCGCTACTGAGATGTGAATCTGCATCAAGTCAAAGAGCAGCAGCAGATGTTTGAGTGTCAGATCGAACCCACGACCTCAATAATACAAGTCCTTGGATCGGACGCTCTACCAGCTAACTTACATAGCACGTATATATACGAAATTCAAAAGATAGAAAATCGAAAAAAAAAACATTTTTGGTGTTTTTGTTTTAATCTGCTTCACTTTTACCCAGAACTCAAAAACTAAGTTTCTATCGCTTTGTGACATCGAAATCCCCGTTGTAGAATTTGAAAAAAAGAAAAGGAAAGGTGTTATTCTCCTCCACTTCTGCCACTTGGCTGCCTGTTCAGTATAATTTTCCCCACTCCTCCTGTTTTCATCTTTGTAACTCTAGTAACCGTAGGAACATCTCGTTCTCCAGTCACCTCAAGGACCTTTGTAACTCTAGTAACCGTAGGAACATCTCGTTCTCCGGTCACCTCAAGGACCTTTGTAACTCTAGTAACCGTAGGAACATCTCGTTCTCCGGTCACCTCAAGGACCTTTGTAACTCTAGTAACCGGGGGAACATCTCGTTCTCCAGTCACCTCAAGGATCTTTGTAACTCTAGTAACCGGGGGAACATCTCGTTCTCCAGTCACCTCAAGGATCTTTGTAACTCTAGTAACCGTAGGAACATCTCGTTCTCCAGTCACCTCAAGGACCTTTGTAACTCTAGTAACCGTAGGAACATCTCGTTCTCCAGTCACCTCAAGGACCTTTGTAACTCTAGTAACCGTAGGAACATCTCGTTCTCCGGTCACCTCAAGGACCTTTGTAACTCTAGTAACCGTAGGAACATCTCGTTCTCCGGTCACCTCAAGGATCTTTGTAACTCTAGTAACCGTAGGAACATCTCGTTCTCCGGTCACCTCAAGGATCTTTGTAACTCTAGTAACCGTAGGAACATCTCGTTCTCCAGTCACCTCAAGGATCTTTGTAACTCTAGTAACCGTAGGAACATCTCGTTCTCCAGTCACCTCAAGGATCTTTGTAACTCTAGTAACCGGGGGAACATCTCGTTCTCCAGTCACCTCAAGGATCTTTGTAACTCTAGTAACCGGGGGAACATCTCGTTCTCCAGTCACCTCAAGGATCTTTGTAACTCTAGTAACCGTAGGAACATCTCGTTCTCCAGTCACCTCAAGGATCTTTGTAACTCTAGTAACCGGGGGAACATCTCGTTCTCCAGTCACCTCAAGGATCTTTGTAACTCTAGTAACCGTAGGAACATCTCGTTCTCCAGTCACCTCAAGGATCTTTGTAACTCTAGTAACCGGGGGAACATCTCGTTCTCCAGTCACCTCAAGGATCTTTGTAACTCTAGTAACCGTAGGAACATCTCGTTCTCCAGTCACCTCAAGGATCTTTGTAACTCTAGTAACCGTAGGAACATCTCGTTCTCCAGTCACCTCAAGGATCTTTGTAACTCTAGTAACCGTAGGAACATCTCGTTCTCCAGTCACCTCAAGGATCTTTGTAACTCTAGTAACCGTAGGAACATCTCGTTCTCCAGTCACCTCAAGGATCTTTGTAACTCTAGTAACCGTAGGAACATCTCGTTCTCCAGTCACCTTAAGGATCTTTGTAACTCTAGTAACCGTAGGAACATCTCGTTCTCCAGTCACCTTAAGGATCTTTGTAACTCTTGTAACCGTAGGAACATCTCGTTCTCCAGTCACCTTAAGGATCTTTGTAACTCTAGTAACCGTAGGAACATCTCGTTCTCCAGTCACCTCAAGGATCTTTGTAACTCTAGTAACCGTAGGAACATCTCGTTCTCCAGTCACCTCAAGGATCTTTGTAACTCTAGTAACCGGGGGAACATCTCGTTCTCCAGTCACCTCAAGGATCTTTGTAACTCTAGTAACCGTAGGCACATCTCGGTTCTCCAGTCACCTCAAGGATCTTTGTAACTCTAGTAACCGTAGGCACATCTCGTTCTCCAGTCACCTCAAGGATCTTTGTAACTCTAGTAACCGTAGGAACATCTCGTTCTCCAGTCACCTCAAGGATCTTTGTAACTCTAGTAACCGTAGGCACATCTCGTTCTCCAGTCACCTCAAGCATCATGTATCTGACCATAACAAACCCATCTCAGGAGGACTGATTCTGCTATATTATTGTCACCCTACGAGTATGAATAATTAGGATTTCGTAATACCGGGCAGCAAAGCTAACTTTTAATTCTCTTCATACACCTGTGTCGTATAAAGAGAATTTAAGGTAAGATCTTCTCTATCTATTTATCTATCTATCTATCTATAAATCTATCTATATATCTATCTATCTATATATATATATATATATATATATATATATATGTGTGTGTGTGTGTGTGGAAGGCTTTGACCGCGAACTCCTCCGTTATTTCCCAACCCACACCTTTAAACTTTGCAGGCACCTACAGCATTCACTAGCAATTTCAATCCAAAATTTCAAAGCTGTAATATTTACCTACTAATAATTGGAAATAATAAAGCTCGCTCTCAAAAGAAGAAACCTTTTTAAATTTTGAGAATCGGTCCAGAAAAATAAAAGTTATGAGGATTTAAGTAATCAAAAAAAAAAAAAAAAGAGTTATGCTACGCGGTATCAAACAATCTGAAACATAATGCAACATTTCATTAACAGTACAATATAATTTCAGATTTATTACTTTGTCATTTGCAAGTTTACCCAATGCAGACACTGAAATACTCCTTCAAGCAAGAAACATCTTAAATTGACACATTCTCTCTTGACTATATTTCTACGAGTTCTCACAAAATGTGTTCAGCTTTCGATTGCAAATCAGCATGGTGTAAAAAAGTGAATGAGATCTAAAATTTTTAAGTGTAAGATATTCTGATTGACGTTATCATGTGTTAGGATCTGAATTCACTTTATAAAATTTCCATAAGTTATATTTGCCATTTTGCTCAGAACTTAGGTCCCAGATCCATTTGTTTACAGCATAACGCAGGAGCAGCAGAAGCAATTAACCACTCAGCCTTTCACTCAGTTCACAATTTATTTTGACCAAACCAAAAAGAAAAATAAGATTTTCCATTCTTTAATAACAAAAATAATCTTTGCATATCTTTACATTCAAAGGTTAAAGCTCAGTGTGAAAAGAAAAATGAGTCTTAAGCAGGGCTTATTGAATAACACACAACATAAGATCTTTTGGAAGCAAAATAATCAAAGCCATGGCAATATTGGTTAAACTTTAGGAATTTATATTTTTACTACAAGATTGAAAAACATTATTAATATCTCACTAATACCTGATCCACATCCCCAATGATTGATTTCCTAAATTGATTAAAAGACTGGCCTTTTTGCATCTTTACTGCTGAGATAAACCTTGCAGCTGTAATAAAATTGTTACAAAAGAGATAATGAAAAAAAAAAAAAAACTAAACAGAGCAAGAACAACAACAACAACAACAACAACAACAACAACAACAACAACAACAACAACAACAACAACAACAACCACAACAAACTAAATAACCAAACAAGCAACAAACCAATAAAACTTTTGACTTTATCAAGAGAATGAATATATCTCACTAACAATGCAAATAGTATTTTGACTGTTTTTACCCTTTGATAACTTCGTTATCATTCAAACTCCTAGATGGTGAATCTAAATTTTGGCTCACAAACTCTCTATTTGATAGTGGTTTACTTTTCTAATCGCTTGACCTTACATATTTTTTAATAAAACAATAAAAATAGATTGTTGCCTGCCAAAGAAATTTCGTGGGGGAACCAATTAAAAAGGAGCATGTTGTTGTATTCACAGTCTTTAAATATAGTTGTTTTTTATGATTATCTAAAATCGTGCTATAATTCATTATTCGCGTAAAACTTTCTGATGCCATGTTTTGTAAAAGAAAAAAAAAGCCAAATTATTCTATAATGTTTGTTATGAGATCCGAGCAACAATAAAAAAAAAGATGAAATTAGGCAAAGGAACAGGCCCAGGCAATATACTAGTGGAACTTTTAGAAACACTTGAAGACTAGAGCTGATAAGATCACAACATTACTCAACGAAATCTATGACACAGGTCAGATTCCACCAGAGATCTCCAAATCCATAGTTATAGCACTGCCAAAAAAAAACAAAAAAACAAACCAACAATAAACAAGGACGATAGAGTGTGAATTGCATAGAATGAACAGTTTTAAGATTCATATCACCAAAATACTTTTAAGAATCATCATGATGCGAGTCGGAAACAAAATCAAACCAGAAATAGCGAAGGAACAGTGTGAAGGGAAAAGGTACAACATATGCAATTCAAGCCCTTGAACTATGATTGAACGAGCTCTGGAAGTACAAAAAGAGGTACATCTATGCTTCATTGACTTCACCAAGGCATTTGACAGAGTACGACATGATGAGATAATCACACACCTAACAGTTGAAGATAGATGGACAAGATCTGCGAGTGATCAAACACATGTACTGGGAACAGACAGCAGCCATGCGGGCTGTTGGCGAAATCAGCTCATTTAAAAAAAAATAAAAGTGTTGCACCAAACAAGGATGTGTGCTTTCCCCACACCTTTTCTCTCCCTACAATGAAACTATTATGCACAACCTAGAAGGCGAATCCAAGAATTCAAGTAGGAGGGCACAACCCACACTACTTGAGATACGCTGATGACACTGTATTAATTCCAGAAAATAAAGAAGACTTGCGACAATTATTAGAAATCTTCGAAGAAGAAAGCAGAAAGAAAGAGATGGAATTGAATAGGAAAAAGGATAGAAGTAACGGTGGTCAGTGGAAGCAATGAGTGCCCACACATCAGCGTATTTAATAAAGGGAATAAACTAAAGCAAAGAGATCAGTTCAAAGATTTGGCTACTTTAATATCTCTCTCTTTACATATATATATATAATAGAGAGAGAGAGAGAGAGAGAGAGAGAGAGAGAGAGAGAGAGAGAGAGAGAGAGAGAGAGAGAGAGAGAGAGAGAGATGGTGTGCAAGAGGAGAACCAGGAAGAGTAGAAAAAAAAATACCCTAACGAATTAATCACTCAGCAATCGCTTAAACTCTATTAAATATATGAAGAAATTTAACGTGGCCTTAAGTTTAGAAAAAAGTAACTGTTGAAATGAAAAATTTCCGGCAACTCATGTTTTATAAAAAGTTCTTGAATGCACATAGATCTTTCTATTCAAGTAGAAAAAAACTTTTTTTTCTTACTGTGTTTCGCTCTTTCTCTCTTTACTCCTTCGTTCTTTGTCGTCCACTTTCTGTCTCTCTCTCTCTCTCTCATTCTCTCTCTCTCTCTCTCTCTCTCTCATTCTCTCTCTCCTACTTTCTTCCTCTACCAGTCCCTTTCTTTCTATATCTAATTTCAATCACTCAAGCACGGCTTATCTCAAAGGTGATATATACTATGATTGTGTTTCATTAGTTTGTGCAAAAATATCTCTCTCTCTCTCTGTCTCTCTCTCTCTCTCTCCTACTTTCTTCCTCTACCAGTCCCTTTCTTTCTATATCTAATTTCAATCACTCAAGCACGGCTTATCTCAAAGGTGATATATACTATGATTGTGTTTCATTAGTTTGTGCAAAAATATCTCTCTCTCTCTGTCTCTCTCTCTCTCTCTCCTACTTTCTTCCTCTACCAGTCCCTTTCTCTCTATCTCTAATTTAAATCAATCAAGCACGGCTTACCTCAAAGGTGATATAAACTAAGATTGTGTTTCTTTAGTTTGTGGAAAAATCTCTCTCTCTCTCTCTCTCTCTCTCTCTCTCTCTCTCTCTCTCTCTCTCTCTCTCTCTCTATCTATCTATCTATCTATCTCTCACTCTCTCTTTCTCAGAATGTGTCTCTGTCTTTCTCTCTTTCTCTCGGACTATTGAGATCAGACAGCCATTTTTTGATCGATTTATAAAAGATTACGCGAATGAATAAAGGTTTTATGCTTTAGAAATTTTAATATCAATATCTTCAATTAATCGAAGTTCTATCTACTCTACTCGCTGAGCAGTTGAGCTTTTTAGTAATAACGTCGAAATAGGCAGGCAAGATAGGAGAAAACCATTAAAAAAAAAAAAACCCAGGCGTGTTGACAATCTGAACGAACTCATTTCAAGTTAATAAGTTACGGCATAGAGTTACATATCTTAAAACCCATTCAAGATTTTAATCTATTTTCTTCAAAAATTTAAAGTGTTATCCCACTATGTATCATGACAGAGAAATATTTTATTATTTAATTAATATTCGGTAAGGAGTGAAGTTTATAGTTAAATTTTACGGGTTTCGGAATTTTTAAAATAGATATTGACGAACAAAATTGTGAGAATATGCGTCGCAGGTAAACCGCTTGAAGATAGTGTGTCACTGTTTACTTAATATATGGATCAGAAGAAATTAAAACTTTGCCTGGCAAGTCAACTTCGCCAGGAACTGGCTTCAAGCCCTAACGGTGTTAAGACCCGTAAAACGGTCAAGACGGGCCGCGCCTGTAGTCATTTAAGCTTTGGGTCTGATGTGGCTCCTCCCATAAAACACCGGGATGCGCACTTGTGTGCATCACTTTGGTGTTTGGAAGCTGGCAGGGAAGTTTTGTCGTGGGTCGTGTCAGAAGCACAACCTGCTCAGAGGTACCGACGACTTGGGTATTCGTCGATATTGTGTCGGTGGGCCGGCTATCCTGAGAGTGTCTATATGGCGGAGGTTCAGAGCTGAAAACCTTCACCCCCTGCAATCTTTTGACATATCTCCCATTACAGGGAGCTGAATATCTTCCTCCATAGAGAGATGTTGTTTTGCTTTGTTTTTTTTTTTCTTTGAAAGGGGCATTATCTTTTTTTTTCATTCAAAGGGGAACTATTCTATAAATACCCAACATTCTCCTTTGTTATTTGTTATGTTCCACGGCAAAGGAATTTCACCTAATTTTCCATTATTTCACTAACGCAGTGTGTGACTGTCTTGTCATATCTGTTTATCATTACAACAATCGTGATAGACTCTGTCTCGATGAGACTGTAAGTAAACAGCGACACATAGAGAGAAATATTCAGTGATAAACTTGTATAGACAGAGACATAAAGGTAAACTTAATGTATCAAAAGTATAAGAAGAGAGGCAAAGAAGAAAGACATAGCGAGAGAGAGAGAGAGAGAGAGAGAGAGAGAGAGAGAGAGAGAGAGAGAGAGAGAAAGGGAGAGTGAGAAAGAGAGAGAGAAAGAGAGAGAGAGAAAGGGAGAGTGAGAAAGAGAGAGAGAGAAAGGGAGAGTGAGAAAGAGAGAGAGAGAAAGGGAGAGTGAGAAAGAGAGAGAGAAAGTGAGAGAGAGAGAGAGAGAGAGAGAGAGAGAGAGAGAGAGAGAGAGAGAGAGAGAGAGAGAGAGAGAGAGAGAGAGAGAGAGAGAGAGAGAGAGAGAGAGAGAGAGAGAGAGAGAGAGAGAGAGAGAGAGAGAGAGAGGGGGGGGGGACAAAAAAGGGGGTAGAAAGAGTCAGAGAAGTTGTTTAAAAAATGAATGTGTTTTGAAGAAGACGTACAAAAATGCGAAACAAAACTTCACTTCCTCAACACTTAGCCAGGTCCGTTCATTTGGTTGAGCAATATAGGGAGGTAACTGATTAAAAGTTTAGCGTTGGGTAGGTTATCTCCTTGACATTTTTTTTGTCAATTTAAAAGTTACCTTTTATCCAACGAGACCTCGGGTTCAAAGAGGAAATTCTGTCAGACCCGAGTATCTCGTTATATGCAAGGTTTACTGTATTAATCCTTGTAATATTATTTATCTGCTAGTAAAAACACCGATCTACAGTTCAACCAATTTTGCCATTGCTCAGATTATTTTGCAACAAAAGATTTCAAAAGTTGTGTTCAATTCATTAAATCCTGTTGTTTTCTTTTTAGACTGAACTACACTACATAATGTTTTAATGTGGAGGTGCAGAAGAGATGTAACACGGACTATTTTTGTCATTAAAGAATTGAGATCTCTTTTTTCTTTGGCTAAATGGAAATGTAAATTTTGAAGTGAGTGAGAGTCTGAGTTGTTGACAGATGTTGCAAATACATTTATATGTTGTAAACTCATTGTATTTTTCTCATAATAAAAAAGGAAAAAAATGTATCTTATTCTTAAGCAGTCTGCTTTTTCTTTTTAATTTCCTCCACATAGATTTGCAATTGTTAACCTTAGACTTTTTTATGTTCTTCACGGGAATTTGACATTACCTTTATGACATTTTCAAATCTTTGGAGTTATGAAACATGTATGCCTACATAGCTTTATTGATTGAAATATATTGAAATAATTATGTCCTTGAGCCTGTTTTACTTTTAACCTCTGCAAAACAGGAACAAAATAAATTATAGGACTATGAATTCATCAAGCAAAAACGCTGTGTTGATATGATGAGAGGACAGAAAGTCTCCACAGATTTGCAAACCTCAAAGTGAGAGGAGTGTCAGCAGCTGATGTTCTAGGCTCAATACAAGGCTGGATTATTTGGCGATGAAGATTGATCAACCAGCCGGTCCGTAACTTGACGAAAAGACGCTGTCTCTAAGATGTGATATGATTATGAAATGAAGTAACGGACTAATAAATCTAAGGATATATTAATCAGTTGAGTTAATGAAAATGTTATACTAATTTATCTTTTAAATGTGATGGCTGTTCGGAAACGGGGTTATATATCCTGTGTATTCTTTCTATTGCCCGTAAAGGTTGTTAATGTTATTTATTTTCCAACATTAATTCTCAAATGATATCGTATACCTTGGAACACCTAAGGTTGTGAGATTATAGCATCCACCCTGATATCGTAGACGGTGGAACACCTAAGGTTGTGAGATTATAGCATCCACCCTGATATCGTAGACGGTGGAACACTTAAGGTTGTGAGATTATAGCATCCACCCTGATATCGTAGACGGTGGAACACTTAAGGTTGTGAGATTATAGCATCCACCCTGATATCGTAGACGGTGGAACACCTAAGGTTGTGAGATTATAGCATCCACCCTGATATCGTAGACGGTGGAACACCTAAGGTTGTGAGATTATAGCATCCACCCTGATATCGTAGACGGTGGAACACCCAAGGTTGTGAGATTATAGCATCCACCCTGATATCGTAGACGGTGGAACACCTAAGGTTGTGAGATTATAGCATCCACCCTGATATCGTAGACGGTGGAACACCCAAGGTTGTGAGATTATAGCATCCACCCTGATATCGTAGACGGTGGAACACCTAAGGTTGTGAGATTATAGCATCCACCCTGATATCGTAGACGGTGGAACACTTAAGGTTGAGATTATAGCCTCCACCCTGATATCTTAGACGGTGGGACACCTAATGTTGTGAGATTATAGCATCCACCCTGATATCGTAGACGGTGGAACACCCAAGGTTGTGAGATTATAGCATCCACCCTGATATCGTAGACGGTGGAACACTTAAGGTTGTGAGATTATAGCATCCACCCTGATATCGTAGACGGTGGAACACCCAAGGTTGTGAGATTATAGCATCCACCCTGATATCGTAGACGGTGGAACACCTGAGGTTGTGAGATTATAGCATCCATCCTGATATCGTAGACGGTGGAACACCTAAGGTTGTGAGATTATAGCATCCAACCTTATAATATCGTAGACGGTGGAACACCTAAGGTTGTGAGATTATAGCATCCATCCTGATATCGTAGACGGTGGAACACTTAAGGTTGTGAGATTATAGCATCCACCCTGATATCGTAGACGGTGGAACACCTAAGGTTGTGAGATTATAGCATCCACCCTGATATCGTGGACGGTGGAACACCTAAGGTTGTGAGATTATAGCATCCAACCTTATAATATCGTAGACGGTGGAACACCTAAGGTTGTGAGATTATAGCATCCACCCTGATATCGTAGACGGTGGAACACCTAAGGTTGTGAGATTATAGCATCCAACCTTATAATATCGTAGACGGTGGAACACGCAAGGTTGTGAGATTATAGCATCCACCCTGATATCGTAGACGGTGGAACACTTAAGGTTGTGAGATTATAGCATCCACCCTGATATCGTAGACGGTGGAACACCTAAGGTTGTGAGATTATAGCATCCACCCTGATATCGTAGACGGTGGAACACCTAAGGTTGTGAGATTATAGCATCCAACCTTATAACATCGTAGACGGTGGAACACCTAAGGTTGTGAGATTATAGCATCCAACCTTATAATATCGTAGACGGTGGAACACCTAATGTTGTGAGATTATAGCATCCACCCTGATATCGTAGACGGTGGAACACTTAAGGTTGTGAGATTATAGCATCCACCCTGATATCGTAGACGGTGGAACACCTAAGGTTGTGAGATTATAGCATCCACCCTGATATCGTAGACGGTGGAACACCTAAGGTTGTGAGATTATAGCATCCAACCTTATAATATCGTAGACGGTGGAACACCTAAGGTTGTGAGATTATAGCATCCACCCTGATATCGTAGACGGTGGAACACCTAAGGTTGTGAGATTATAGCATCCACCCTGATATCGTAGACGGTGGAACACCTAAGGTTGTGAGATTATAGCATCCACCCTGATATCGTAGACGGTGGAACACCTAAGGTTGTGAGATTATAGCATCCACCCTGATATCGTAGACGGTGGAACACCTAAGGTTGTGAGATTAGACTGAGCGTTCACCTTGATATCGTAGACGGTGGAACACCTAAGGTTGTGAGATTATAGCATCCACCCTGATATCGTAGACGGTGGAACACCTAAGGTTGTGAGATTAGACTGAGCGTTCACCCTGATATCGTAGACGGTGGGACACCTAAGGTTGTGAGATTAGACTGAGCGTTCACCCTGATATCGTAGACGGTGGGACACCTAAGGTTGTGAGATTAGACTGAGCGTTCACCCTGATATCGTAGACGGTGGAACACCTAAAGTTGTGAGATTAGACTGAGCGTTCACCTTGATATCACAGGAGAGTTTAAAGGCCCAATCTTTTCACTTTCGCCCTGCCGCACAGCGACTTTGATTGAATTTTTTTCTAATAAGTCTGAGATCACCTTGTTTTAGATGTTCTATATCTAACAAATGGCAAAACAAAAAATGACAAGACAAAAAGTAGGATGAACTATCTCATGAAAACGCTTTAGCATTGCTGCCATGTTAAGGGCGTTATTTAAAGACGTAAAAGTGTTCGCCGTGATTAGATAAAGCAAGTACTGTTGTTCTCTCTTTAAAAAAAGTATTTGAAATCTTTAAAAAAAAAAACAAAAAAAAAAAAAACTACCACTTGAATCAGATTTATAACTATAACCTTGCAGGCAAACCCAAAACTGAATAGCCTAGACTGTTTCAATGCATTGACCCATTTACCATTGCTATTATTCATATGGCCACAAAATCAAATTAAAAAGAAGAAAATTACACCAGGCGCCTCTAGCGGAAAAAAACATTCACTGAATCAGCGTGACGCAGGATGGCGTGATGAGGTATCCACGATGAAGGTGAGAACCTATGTAGGTATTCTACATTCACTGAATCAGCGTGACGCTGGATGGCGTGATGAGGTATCCACGATGAAGGTGAGAACCTATGTAGGTATTCTACATTCACTGAATCAGCGTGACGCAGGATGGCGTAATGAGGTATCCACGATGAAGGTGAGAACCTATGTAGGTATTCTACATTCACTGAATCAGCGTGACGCAGGATGGCGTGATGAGGTATCCACGATGAAGGTGAGAACCTATGTAGGTATTCTACATTCACTGAATCAGCGTGACGCTGGATGGCGTGATGAGGTATCCACGATGAAGGTGAGAACCTATGTAGGTATTCTACATTCACTGAATCAGCGTGACGCTGGATGGCGTGATGAGGTATCCACGATGAAGGTGAGAACCTATGTAGGTATTCTACATTCACTGAATCAGCGTGACGCAGGATGGCGTGATGAGGTATCCACGATGAAGGTGAGAACCTTTGTAGGTATTCTACATTCACTGAATCAGCGTGACGCTGGATGGCGTGATGAGGTATCCACGATGAAGGTGAGAACCTATGTAGGTATTCTACATTCACTGAATCAGCGTGACGCAGGATGGCGTGATGAGGTATCCACGATGAAGGTGAGAACCTATGTAGGTATTCTACATTCACTGAATCAGCGTGACGCAGGATGGCGTGATGAGGTATCCACGATGAAGGTGAGAACCTATGTAGGTATTCTACATTCACTGAATCAGCGTGACGCAGGATGGCGTGATGAGGTATCCACGATGAAGGTGAGAACCTTTGTAGGTATTCTACATTCACTGAATCAGCGTGACGCAGGATGGCGTGATGAGGTATCCACGATGAAGGTGAGAACCTATGTAGGTATTCTACATTCACTGAATCAGCGTGACGCAGGATGGCGTGATGAGGTATCCACGATGAAGGTGAGAACCTATGTAGGTATTCTACATTCACTGAATCAGCGTGATGCTGGATGGCGTGATGAGGTATCCACGATGAAGGTGAGAACCTATGTAGGTATTCTACATTCACATTTCATAATAAACTTCAACAAAAGACCTCAAAATATGGTTCTTTTTTAATGGAAAAACATGCTGATATGGTGAGAAATATTTTGTAAAGATCAACATAGACAAGTTAGCTTTTTTTTTAAAACAGAGTGGATAGGTGAACCCAGGGGTCCAATGTGAACTTTTTTATTGTTGGACTCTGGACCAACGAAATGCTGTATTAAACCATAAAAAATAGCTTTGGATTACACCGTAAAAAAACATAAAAAAAAAGCCAGCCACAACTTTAAGCAAACTTGTGTGGAAATTAAAGGCACTAAAAACTGAAAGCAACACATAATGGGACATAATCGAAAAAGCGGAGCCATACTCACCAAGAACAAAAATATGCAACTTATGCAAGGCAGAAAATATTTCATCTTAAATACAGAACCAAACTTAACAAAAGAAGGGAAATCTTTTCACTATGCCCAAAGAATCACACAAAAAAAAAATTATTAAAAAAGTTTAATTACCTGTAACAAATTCGTGATGGAGGTGATCTGTTAGGCTCTGTTTGTCTAGGGGTATGAAAATATATACAGCCAATCACACGACTCGTCCGTAGAAAATAAGTCCGAAGTCCGCAAGTAAAAATTGCAAACTGCTTAATCCAACATAAGAGCTTGACTCTATAATCACTGTGCACTCTTAAACTCACTGTAGGTAGACCTTTAAACTCACTGTAGGTAGACCTTTAAACTCACTGTAGACTTGATGTTGACTGACTAAACATAATTTCGATTCTTATTTATACAAAATCTCGTCGAATCATCCAGAACAGGAATTACATAAATCGTAAGAGAATATTCTTGGTACACATCATTAGCAATAAGCAACCAATCAAAACAAAGGTAAACAAGGGGTGACGAGATCATTACTATGCTAGAACTAAGTCGGAGATTCCAGAAGAATCTTGACCATACAAGTGCGGGCTGTGTTCAATAAACAAAACTAAGTTCTTAGGCTTGAAATACAAACATTATGCAACTAAATAAGACAATGTACATAGATCTAGCCGATCCGCTACCCAAAAGTTACGCACCAAAAAAGGGTGAGGAAATGAATAGATCAGCTTATAGTACAATGCGTTACAGTACCGAAACAAAAAAAACAACCAGCTCATAAGGATGGGACTGAGCAGCCCTCAGTCATGCCTGAAGAGAGCAGAGGTTGAGGACAAACAACCCCTTTATTCTCCACTTGATACACAACTGTAGAATGGTGAGACTTTTATTACATCTTCTAAAACTACATGTACCGGTATTGAGAAGCTCCCACAGTTGAGCTCTCTAATCAATGGGATGAATCAGTTTTCAAACTATGATTATACATACATGTGTGTATCACATTTAGAGTTTAAACATATAGAACTATGAGAATCGCCCGCAATGATATTGGATTTTTGGCTCTTTTCAAATACTAAGAAAAAGCAAAAGCCTTTTTGTTCAGTTTTCAAGTCTCATTCACGCTGGTTTTAGGGGATTAATTTAATCTTAGAGAGTTTAGTCACTCAAAGCGTAAGTTGCTCCACAGTTAGTTGTGGTCCTCATTATGCTCCATCTTCACTTATTTTAGTATCTGATATTTACAATTTCTTCTTTTCAAGAACTATGCACAGTACTCCTTAAATTGTCACTCATGAATTTTTTCTTTAAAGCTAAATTATATAAAATATTTTCATCCCCTCTTTTTTCTTCATTCAAAAATTTTCCAAGTATTTTGATATTAATTTACTTAATTCTGTTAAACTTTTTGAAAAACATTTTTTTTGGCCTTTTTTGTAGCCATCAAGACTGTTTAGTGGCTGAGTAACCCATGAATGTCTAATCATCATGTGCACACTGTCCTATACTCGCTTTTCTCGTGTGAGACTGAGTCTCTTTGAATTTATTTTGATGATCTGCTGATAAAATTTAACAAACATGAAAAAGTAACATAGCAACATAAGGAGATACTCTAATTTATTTTTTGTTGGATTCACTTGAATAAATTATTCTACAATGATGAGGAATGCATGACAGATTTTATGAACATAAAGATGAACAAATATACAACTATTTCTGTATTAAGATTAATTGAAGTACATATTATCATACAAAATGTAAACCTATATAATAAATAGGTAAAACATAGAATGCTGTATAAAGTTGTAATACAATTATAAAAACATAAATAAAATTAGTATAAGTTAACTTCCGGTGATAAAATGAACAAATATTTCACCTTACAAAACTGTAAATGGTTTTATAAAGATTAAAAAAATAAAAAAGGAACATCTGGCACGATTCTGTGAACTGGAGTGGAGAATACTTTACAAATCACCCACACAACCTCACTACCATAACTCCGACAGAGCTTGTAATGCAATCCAGTCGTAATGCTAGATTGCTACTTCATAAAGGAAAAGACAGCATAGCAAACATACATTTATTGCTCTTAATGCATGTCGATTTCTTTCTTAAAAAAAAAAAAAAATTCTATTCATTCAAGACACAACCAGATAGAAAAAGACTGGTCAATACAATTATACATTTTTTTCTCATCTAAAAGTAAAACTTAGAACATAGAACACACACATAAACATTACCCTTGGTTAAGAAACAAATAAAGATATATAACATAAAATATTTCGATTCTTGACAAGGGGAAGTTAATTATAGAGGGCGCAAAAACAGTTTTATAATTAACAGCAGATGTGTCTCCCTTTCACACATTTAGGATAAGTTATACCTATCTCTTGGCCCACAGATCTATCCTCATCATGAGCTCTGGTTAAGCTTACTGGACACATTTTTGTTTGTACATCTGTATTTATCAAAGCATTTATAGAAAATGTAACATATAGCTTGAAATGTTAAATCTTTACTCTCAAGCAATTTGAAGAGAAACAGAAAACCTGCCCATAGCTAGAGCCCTGATACATTATTACCACAGAGCCCGCAGCAAGAGATGAATACTCAAAGGCTGCAGCGACCATAACACAGTCAACACTAGTACTATTACGAGAGGACAATGTAAGTATTACATAGTGATATATAATCCACCATTATTCTCAAAGAGCTTTTCCATGATTTTTACATTTTCTTCAAAATATCTCGTGTATTTTTTCCCCCAGAAGGTATTAAGTTTTCGAAAGAAATGTATCTAAATGAATGTGGTACAAGACAGATAAACATAAAATCTGGATCAATAAACAGCGCAAGCACGGAAAAATCAATTCCCATAAGGAGAAGAGTTTTGACTTGTATCCTCAGACCAATCATGCACTCTCTCTTGCAGTCTTGCCTCCAACCCCAGTTCAAGACTCTTTTTATTATCTCCCGCTGCTTCTCCTTCACCGCCCCCCCCCCCCAAAAAAAAAAAAAAAAAAAAAACAACAAAAAACAAAAGAGCCACACTTTTTAAATTTCATCTTGGCTTGTTTGAAATGTTGTCTGTCGTCTTCTCAATCGCTACCCTAGCAGGTACCTCGCTACTGAGCGCAACCTCGCCCAACATTTGGAGGTTGTAGAGACCACCATCATCCTTCTCCTCACCATCACATTTATCGTTTCTCTCACAGCTGACCGGATTGTCAACATCTTCAGCATTATTATTATTATTATTAGCATTTTCATCTCCACCACTGCTATTTCTATTCCGTCCATATTGTCCTTGACCTTCTACACTGGAGACAAGCAGTGCTACTTCCGATTGAGCTTTTGAAGTTCCAAGATTTTTGGCCTCAAAGTCGCCAGCACTTGAGCTTCCACAAATATCTGAAGACAAACTTCCACCTGCATGGATAGAGGTCCCATCTGCGCCACCAGACTGTTGCGCACGGCCCTCTCTACCTATTTTGATTTCAACATAACCAGCTGGTACAAACTGCGGAATGGTTTCCTCTTCAGAGAGATCCTCTGTTGGAACGTCTCCATCCCTACCTGCACCATCCTGGCCCAACATCTGTTCAGATCTCTGCACAGCGTGCAGTTGGGGATCGGCACATTCTAGCGATTTCAACCTAGTCAAACTTGAGCCGTTGGCGATGCTACTCCTGTCTTTGTCACTATCATTTCCAGCGCTCTTTATCCCAGATGTGTCCTGGTCAATACTCTCCTCAACCGTGATAATAGAGGGTCTGTTATAGTTTCCCATTGCATTGTCCACACCCTGAGATGTTTGAGAAAACACAAGGCTCCTCCCCTCGCTGTCCACAAAGTTGTAAAGATCAGCACTGGTGAGACCAACCATCTGGTACTCGCCGTCTGGTCCCTCTACTATCTGATACAACTCTTGAGGTGGGCAGGCATCCACTTCACCACCACACATCCCCATGCTTGTGTCACTCAACACCAGCACCCCGCCCTCTTCACTAGGCGTGAAAGCTGGTAATATGATGGCACCCTCAGCATCAGCAGAGGTGTTACCTTCAGTGCTCACAGTTTGCAAAGTCTCGTGGCTATCTGTCCAATGGTCAGGGGTGATATCTGGTACACAAGCGACAGAACTGGTGCCTGCACCTTGGTAGTCCATTTCACTGCTACACTTGCTCTTGTTGATGTTGATAGGGACTTTGCTTTTGCTGCTGCAGTCAGTGATAGTTTCAGCCAGGTCATGTCCAGCATCATCCTCAGATCCAGAGGGTTCTTCTTGATCCATAGCGCTGTTGATTGCCTGCGCATGGTTGATACCCACTGATGACCTAGGGAGGTCCTCTGAAGACGCCTGAAGTTTCCACTCCTGCTTGATTGGACTAACTCCAGCTCCAAGAGCCCATCCGATTGTAAAGAAAGATTTCTCAGGTGATGGGAACATCGCTTTGGGTGGTGATAGTGGAGTGACAGTACCTTTCTGTGGCGACATAGAATTCAATGTTTGCGATTGGTTGAGACATTGAGAGAGGGTGTTTGATGATGGCTCTGTATCTTGCTGCTGCTGCTGCGGCAATGGCTGGATAGAATCACGATTCAAAGCTTGAATGCCACCCACGATTGAGGACAACTGAGAACTAGAGCCGACGATGACCTCTGCAAATTGGCCAGGCGAGCCAATCAACTGCTGTTTCTGCTGCTCCTCTCTACAAAGTTCTGCCTGTGTCAACAGCGCAAACCAGCTGTCGTTGGTGTCGTCTCTGTGATGGGCATGAAGAGCTGCAGAGGTCACTGGATGGTTATTGTCAGTTGTGGACGATGTCATAGCGATCGTGTTCTGACTAGATTTAGAGGACACAGGATCATGCTCGGCGTCAGATGCCGACTCTGGTGGTACTGATTGTTCCGCACGGTTATCACAGTCTGACACATGATCAGAGGGATGAGGACTTTGCTGCTGCTGTTGCTGTTGTAGCCGTTGTCTCAGCTGCATGACATATTGAGGGTTAATGGAGTACACTGACGTTGAACTGCAAGGTGAGTCTGGATTGTACTCTGAAAAGTCTGTGTCTGTCCCGTAGTGTGGGGTTACACCTGCCGAGGCTGCATCTCCCTCATCTGCCAACGACTCCCCTCCCTCCACAGAGGGGACCATCCAAACAGATGGAGAACTCACAAAAGATGCAGCTGCTGGAGACACATCCGCCCTATTAGCTTTGCTCTCATCTGCATAAAGCCTTCCTGCTTTTGGAGAGGAAGAAGTCGGGGAAGCGTTGCTTGAGACAGGTGATTTAGATGAGCGTAGTGCAGCTTCGTTCTCCCCTAAACTTCGCCTGCTGAACCTGCTGGGCAAGGCTCTCACTTTCCTCACCGGCCTGCTGGAGCCCACTATCTTATCCTCAGACGTGGCTGACACGGCTTTGGATTTCCTATACCGTGTCTGAGCACCTGTATGTGGATCTTCAATCTGAGGCTCTGATTTTCCACCAATCCCCGTTTTTGATGACAGGGTATGGCTCCCTGTATGAGATTCACTCTCGACCCCTGAACTGGAAGCTGCCGGGGTTGAGGAGAGATCTTCCATAGTTGGCATTGAGAAGTGATCCCCTTGCGCACCACCCTTTTCCTCCATATGGTATTCAAAAGTGTCCAAGCCAGCAGCCACAGCTGCTAACGATATCAAAGACTGTCCTCTCAAGTCAGGTTTGACACTGCTTGCCTTGGCCGGCGATGACCTTGTTGTGGGGTTTTGCACTCCACCTCTTCCTCTCTTTGCAGGTCTCTCACTGTCAGGAGTGATTGCAGGGTCCCTGCTATGATCGCTGGGGCTTTCACCTACCGTCGCAGACCTCTTCCTCTTACAGCTTCTGCTTGGGTTTTGTCTTGACACCTCTACCTGACCATCTTGTCTATCAGTACAAGGCGCATCTGTTGGAGCTGTCACAGGCTTCTTCTTGCCTCTGTTACTATCTATGTTTTCTTTAACAGACTTGACAGTCCTCCTTGAGATGACTTTATCACAGGCAGATGGGTTTGCTTTTCTCTGAGTGTCAGAACTTTCGGCATTTGAGTTTTTCTTGCAGTTTCTCTGAGAAACAGTCCGCGCTTTCTCCTTCTCTGTCAGAATTTGAGAGCGATCATCAATTGTCAGCCTTTGACTGTCATCACTATCTTCTCCTTCATCGTCGTCATCATCAGAACCTTGTCGTGACGGAATCTTCTGACCAAGCAACTGCTGGCTCACCTCCATACTCTCCAGGCGTACTGTCTGAAGACGCCACATCCCATCATCATGAAGTTTGTAGCTGTAGACGTAGATGTTTAGGGTTATTGAAACATTTGGCTTGAAGTCTGTACTTGTGAATATAGATTTTCAGAGCTTTTAAACATTTTAATGTTGCCAAAAGGTGGTACCAATAAGGACATGGTAGGAAAATGACAAGTTTGATGTAGCCTGAAGTTGATACTTTTGGAGACAGATGATTGTGGAGATAAACTGTTCATTAATGTTTATTCAAGTCTAATCTAGATATCAGACAAGCCGTTTTCAAAAAGTTTAAAGTTGGAAGAGAATGTTTCATACGTACACAGAACCAAACGTCTCATTTAAAGCTATCCAAACTGTACCATATGGCTAAAAACAAGGACGCAAGGTTTCTTTTCTTTCAATAAATGTAATAAATAAATTATTGAATTTGGAATAAACTGAAAAACTTGTGAAAAAATTAGGCACCCTAAACTGTACATAAAAAGTCAAAATATTGAAATATTTAATAAAAAAAATTTCTGCAGTTAAAAAAATAGAGATTCCAGATTGAAAAAAAAACCAAAAAGGAAAGAAACAAGCTATCAATAAATTATGAACCTTAACCGTTAGCACAGAAAATAGGAAAATGAAATCTAATGTCTCTACATTATCTTTTCGATACTTTGTTCAAAACATTCAACAAATCAATCAATCAATCAATCAATTGATAAGCCTTTGAAAAAACTAACACTTGGGTTATCTTGCATAATGTAAAAATTTCCTTGCATTTTACTATGGGAGAAAGCCCAATATTGTTTTTGCTGGATTAGCTAACTTGAATATTAGATGAAGGGGAGTAACACAACATGTTCCTGCACACCTGATCGCCCTTCAGATAATTATACCCAGGCTTTGGAGTCAATACCGATAATCAGATGGTACCAGCCTTATAGACTGATGTTTGCTGGCAATTTAGATCTATATGCAGTTTACCTGGTTGACGATGTTAAACAACTTTGGCAAAAAAAAAATTGTCTGTGTAAGAAAAAAGGAGAAAAAAATATGCTTGTCCTTTTACAGAAAGGAAACATCATTTCGCTTTCTATTGAACGCATTGTAGTATGGTGCAAATTATGGTGAATACAGAAACTATTGAGGTTTGTACTGACCGAAAGCGGCGATGTCCTGATGGCCAGCTGTATGAGTGTATCTCCTTCAGGTGTCTTGTCAAGAGAGATCCGCGCTTGTATTTTGTCTGACACACATGACACTGGAACAGAGGCTGGACAAAAAAAAGGACACATGATCATATGCAATGAATGATTTTAACTGTGTGTTACCTGAAACTTCATTCAGGGAAAGGAGATAATAAATGGTAAACAAATTCACTGCAGTGCTAAGTTTGCCTATCAAGAAGATCAAGTTTTTTTTCTATTTTTTTTTCTTATTCTGCTAAAGCCACTAAGTACAAATCTATTATTAAATTTCCCAACACATCTGGTGGAACTTTGTAACTCATAGGGAATTCTTCAAACGTTGGACATTTTCTGGCTCAATTCTTGCCCTCTCAATCGAGTTGCTTCACTGGTGTGGATGCAGGTTCAGGCCTTGCAGAGGCTATTCATTAAGCTTAACTTAAGGAATTTGTCATGGAATTTCCTTTCGTCGTAGTCGGTTATTTTTTAACTCCTTCAGTCTCAAAACTACACTACTCTCGTAGCAAAATTCAACCGAAAATTTGGGGGAGCTATGACAGGAAGAACTTAAAAAAAAAAAAAAAAAATAAAAAAAAGATATAACCAACCGGATTCAACTTCTCCCCGCGCAAGTTGAGCCTAATTTTGTACTGTCTGGGCCCAGCTTTCTGCCCTCCGCAGTGCTCCCTCTCCTTCCCTAATGATCTATTCTCTCTCTGGATCTGACCACTGCTGGCTTCCTCCACCTCATCCACATTTTCCTCTGGGTCCTCCTCTTCTTCTCGCTGTTCCTCTTCTTGATTGTTGTCGTCGTCAGATAAAGCGTTGGTCTCTTCAGTCTTGGAGAAATGGATACCTGTGAGCAGATGTATCCGCAGGTCTGCTGCTGTTTTGGCCCTGTGAGGGAAAAAAAGAACGAGAACAGTAGATAGATTTGATTCATTAATTCTCTAGGTTTACGAAAACAAATTCCGTCGATGATCTGGATCTACTGAGATAAGAGAACTAAAAATATGTCATGCAAAACTCTAAAGAGAAAGCAAACAGGGAGGATCATTCAGAGAGGCTGGTGACAACTGTGACGCAGACTCCCCTTGAGAGTGTTCCTGTCTTTCTTTTCACTTAAGCAAACAACACATTAAATTTCTCTCACACCATTTGATAAAACATATGATTATCATGGATTTCTTACAGAGCAGAGAAAGTTAGAGAGAGAGATTAAATAAAAGAGGTAAATGATACAATTGGATACATGAGAGAGAGAGTGCGAGAGAGCAAGAGAGAGAGAGAGAGAAGAGAAAAAATAAACCTGAAAGAGAGCAAGAAAGACAATCTAGATTGATGGATGGACAGAGAGAGAGAGAGAGACTCAGAGAGGCATACAGACAAAAAGAAAAGAAAAACATGCCAAAAAGGCAAATATAACAGTCCTGACATCATCTGATTCAAACAAGTACCATCCAAGTGACTCTAACATACCCCCCCCCCCCCTCTTTCCAAAAAAAAAAAAAAAAAACCACCACACACACGCAACACACTACCACATAAGATTGTCCCAGCATTAGAACCACGGTATAGACTAAAGTGACTACAAGAGAGGATATAGATATATATGTAGTCTATCTAGCTATTTCATGTCCTGTCTGGTGTGTCCACACTACATGTACTTGTACTGCACCCACTTGTGGTCACAGGATTAGAACCACGGTATAGACTAAAGTGTCTACAAGAGAGGATACAGATGTATAGGCCTACATATAATTATATTCTATCTAGCTCTTTCATGTCCTGTCTGGTGTGTCCACACTACATGTACTTGTACTGCACCCACTTGTGGTCACAGGATTAGAACCACGGTATAGACTAAAGTGTCTACAAGAGAGGATATAGATTTTTATATAGGCCTACATATATAGTCTATCTAGCTCTTTCGTGTCCTGTCTGGTGTGTCCACACTACATGTACTTGTACTGCACCCACTTGTGGTCGCAGGATTACAACCACGGTATAGACTATAGTGTCTACAAGAGAGGATACAGATATATAGGCCTACATATATATATATTCTATCTAACTCTTTCATGTCCTGTCTGGTGTACGTGTGTCCACACTACATGTACTTGTACTGCACCCACTTGTGGTCGCAGGATTAGAACCACGGTATAGACTAAAGTGTCTACAAGAGAGGATATAGATTATATAGGCCTACATATATATTCTATCTAGTTCTTTCATGTCCTGTCTGGTGTGTCCACACTACATGTACTTGTACTGCACCCACTTGTGGTCGCAGGATTAGAACCACGGTATAGACTAAAGTGTCTACAAGAGAGGATATACTAGCTATTTCATGTCCTGTCTGGTGTGTCCATACTTCATGTACTTGTACTGCACCCACTTGTGGTCGCAGGATTAGAACCACGGTATAGACTAAAGTGACTACAAGAGAGGATATAGATTATATAGGCCTACATATAATTATATTCTATCTAGCTATTTCATGTCCTGTCTGGTGTGTCCACACTACATGTACTTGTACTGCACCCACTTGTGGTCGCAGGATTAGAACCACGGTATAGACTATAGTGTCTACAAGAGAGGATATACTAGCTCTTTCATGTCCTGTCTGGTGTGTCCACACTACATGTACTTGTACTGCACCCACTTGTGGTCGCAGGCGTGGCAGTGGTAAGAGCGCTCCTCCGAGTGCCTGTAGCGCACGTGATCCCTCACGGCAGACGGCGAGGGGCACGTCATGTCACACAGCGGACACTTGTAATGGTTCACTGCATGCCCCACACCGGTTCGGGTTGGGCGGGCGGACGTGCGGGTAGGGGGCGCAAAGGGGAGGAATAGTCAAGGTAGAAAGGTAAAAACTTAAAAAAAAAAAATC
The DNA here is from genome assembly GCA_033675545.1 of Elysia crispata. NCBI lineage: Eukaryota > Metazoa > Mollusca > Gastropoda > Plakobranchidae > Elysia > Elysia crispata. Next base: position 180,921 of record JAWDGP010007939.1, read on the forward strand.
TGGTGAAAGTTTAGAAATAGCACATACATACACATTACACGTATATACACAGAGGAGAAATTAAGAACTATTATTATTATTATTATTATTATTATTATTATTATTATTATTATTATTATTATTATTATTATTATTATTATTATTTCTATTATTATTCTTGTAGTTATTGCAGTTGTTGTTTTTTTTTATCATCATCATCATCATTATTATTATTATTGTTGTTGTTGTTGTTGTTGTTGTTGTTGTTGTTGTTGTTGTTGTTGTTGTTGTTGTTGTTGTTATTATTATTATTATTATCATCATCCTCATCATTATATGAAATTGCCTTTCCAGTATCATTATGATTATAGATGACGATGTTGTACTCTCACAAGATACAGGAGGACCTTTGAAATACCTATGATGACAGATGAAAAAAAAAATCGCAATTTTGACTTGAAGCTTTCTCCCTCCATCTCTATTTCACTTCATCCATACCTCTTTTCTCTCGTTCTTCCTCACGTACCTGCACCTCGTACTTCTTCTTTATCTAGCTCCGCCCTTACCGATGAAGATTCGATTTTGACATGCGCAAAGACCCACCGTGTTGTGGATGAACAAAAAACAAAACAAAAACAACAACAACAAAAAAGTCCCTCTTTCCTCGTCTTCCTCATCTCCACCACAGCCTCCTATTCTACCTCCTCCGCCCGCCTATCCCTTTTTTCAGAGCTGCTCTTTTGCTTCCGTGCATTTTCTCTTTCATCTCCGGGCAAAATCATGGTAGACGAAACTACAAGTATGGTCCTCACTATCTTATTGAAGCCTATAAAATAATGTGAGTATAACCAGAACAACAACGACAACAACAACAACAACAACAACAACAACAACAACAACAACAACAACAACAACAACAACAACAGCACAAACAATACCGTGGCGTCGCATGTGGTCGCGCAGAAGCCGCTCGGATGCAAACTTAGCTGCACAGTTCGAGCACACGAAGCTTGGGCCTGCAGAGAGAGAAGATAAAAACAAACAACGTGAATCATTAGTCTACGGTTCGATGACATGTCACCGACATGGTAACAGAACAATCAATCACAAACCTAGACTCGACATGGTAATAGAACAATCAATCACAAACCTAGACTCGACATGGTAATAGAACAATCAATCACAAACCTAGACTCGACATGGTAATAGAACAATCAATCACAAACCTAGACTCGACATGGTAATAGAACAATCAATCACAAACCTGGACTCGACATAGAAATATAACAATCAATCACAAACCTAGACTCGACATGGTAATAGAACAATCAATCACAAACCTAGACTCGACATGGTAATAGAACAATCAATCACAAACCTAGACTCGACATGGTAATAGAACAATCAATCACAAACCTAGACTCGACATAGTAATAGAACAATCAATCACAAACCTAGACTGGACATGGTAAAAGAACAATCAATCACAAACCTATACTCGACATAGTAATAGAAAAATCAATCACAAACCTAGACTCGACATAGTAATAGAACAATCAATCACAAACCTAGACTCGACATGGTAATAGAACAATCAATCA
>JAWDGP010007939.1:190000-192500 GCA_033675545.1 Elysia crispata
CAAGTTTCAACAAACTTGCAACCAACGCTGAAACTCAACACTTATAAAGTTTAGAACTGTATAATGTCTAGGTGGGTCTACACCTCTCTTTGCTGCCCTACAACTTGTCTTGCTGAAATACATGGATAATTATGAGCTAAGCCCACCAAGGCAAGCCTGATATCTTCAGAGAGAGAGAAAGCGAGAGAGAGAGAGAGAGAGAGAGAGAGAGAGAGAGAGAGAGAGAGAGAGAGAGAGAGAGAGAGAGAGAGAGAGGTGCAGGCCTGGTCGCTTTATACATGTAACGTATAACGATCAACATCACCACACACTTGACATTGTCCAAAACAAAACAAAACAAAACAAAACATTATTTTGAGAACTACAGAACAGGGTCGCCTTCCTTCACACATGGCTGAGCTCCAGAATGTTTTGAGGACACGCAGACTGATAAAGTGCCTTTATGTACAACACTCCTTCAGGACATCTGATGAACAAAAAGAGGACAAGTAAGGAAGAAGTATAGTAGGGGACGTGGACATGTAATATATTATACACAGCCAGGGAAGTAAGTAACAGAGGATACGTAGGGTAAACGTAGGGTAAACGTAGGGTAAACGTAGGGTAAAGGTAGGGAAGGCGTTGAGGATAATGATGGTATGGTGCACACGTAGCGGTCACCTGGAAAATTCATGTAGTACGCGACTGCAGCGATTACCACAGTGTAGAGATTTTTGTGTGTGTGTGTTACGGGCTTGAGAGCGGATATTATTATGGCCTCTCGTATAATAATTATTTACGGTACATGCTTAGAGAGGCCGTGTGTAGCGGACAGTTCGGCTCTGAGTCTTAAACAACAACAACAATATAGGTGGGACCAGTAATGCACCGTTCATGATTCAAGGAAGCCAGGGCCGCATCTAGGGGGTGGGTGGGGGTGGGGGTGTGTGCTTTAGCACCCCTCCCAAAGAAAGGGGGGGGGGTCATAAATAGTACAAAAAAAAGGCATGCCTTTGAATACCTTCAAAACCACTGTCAAAATTCACCGAAATGCACATATTTGTACCAGTATTTTTTTTTTTGGCCAAAATTTTCTGTTTTGGTGGGGGGAGGGAAGGAAGGGGCATGCCCCCAGGACCCCTCCTCCCTCTAGAGAGGCGATGATTGGATGATTGGACCCTAAAACAATTCTAAGTCCCCACCCCCACTCCCTCCATAACTCTGGGTTCCAGCCCTGAAACATTCCCTGAAGTGAAAGGAAAAAAAAACAACAAAAAACAATAACTGTTATGCGGTCTCGTCTTAAATTTTTACTCCCGCTGTGCAATTTTTGTCAATTTTCCTCATGAGATTTCAGGCTGTCCATATTGACCTTTAGTTTCACCCATCCCTAGCTAACTGTCTGTTTCTCGCTTTAGATCTCACGGCTAAAGAGGATTAAATATTTGCGATATCGTCAGTTGGAGGCACCCTGGCTGCACCACCCGTTGAAGGAGTGTTAATGTTACATACGTACTATAACATGCTATGCCTAGTTTTCCACAAGCCGCTAGGGCCTGTAAGAGAATGTTATTGAACATGTCCTCAGAAAATAACGTAACTTTTACACAAGGAGTGGCTTTCTTTCTTCTTTTTTTTTTAAATTCAGCCATTTTGTGAGGATTTAATTTTGGTTAAGAAAAGCACAATTGTAATTTGAGCAAGGGAAGCTACTCCTGCGTCAAACACATTTTATCAGCAGAGCCTGGACGAATTTCATCAGAAACAAAGTCACTTCCAGCGACTCCACGGCTTTGCAGTATTTCCGTTCACAAGAGGGATGTGACCAAGGGAAGTTCGAACCAAGAACGTATTGTGTTGAAGGCGAAGTGACATCATTTAAAGTCTTGTTCTGATTTGAAACTCGAACAAGTTTTTTTTTTTTTTTTTTTTAAATATCCTTGTCTCTTAAGCCGAAATAACACTCCTTCCTCAGAAACGAAGGGAAAGACGGCTGTCTCCGCACCAAGGCGACTCCGACATTCCGAGAGTGACCAACACGATTCTGTCACAATATTCATTCGTCCATCACCTAGGCTAGCCCGGACAGTCGGACACTGTCCAGCGGTGACAGCTGTTTGGGGAGGTTGTGAATGGCCTCCTGTGATTGACTGGGCAATCCGGGCAGAGAGACTGATAGACGTGTGGTCAAACTGATGGAGCTGTGTGGTTACGTCATCGCGGGCTACCTGGGCGTCACCCTCGTGGGCATCTTCCCCAGGCGAGTGGTCAGGCCGAGCTACAGGTTACTACAGGTGAGACATCTTTCTCTCTCTCTCTCTCTCTCTCTCTCTCTCTCTCTCTCTCTCTCTCTCTCCGTCTCCTCTCCCCCCCCAAAAAAAAATAAAAAATAAAAATAAATTCACAGATATATACTGTCCACTTTAGGGTGAGTCATTGGTTCCTGAATGTGGAACAATCTGATTCATACATGTCCGTGTATGGGTCGTCAAGTTTTTGTTGAATTCGCGCCATCATAGGT